>OU343217.1:159191410-159693014 GCA_910596185.1 Chrysanthemum makinoi | reverse complement strand
CCGCAACACTACATTAAATTAGATATAAAATTGCTTAATGATATTTCTTGTTTTTGCCACAAATGAACAACAACAACATGACTCCAATCCACAATTCTTTCCACTAACGATACTAATCGGTTAATATAAATATTCATATTCAAATTAGCTTGACAATTTATTAATCATAAAAGATAAAGATTCTACAACTGATGAGATCGAAAGTGGGGTGAGACCCAACAAGAGTACACAATTTAACAAGTCTTGATTCTTACATGTGGTGTGATGTCGATTGGTGAGGAGACCAAACGAACAACCTATTCAAATACAATCCAATTCCAAAACCTAATCCAAAGAAACCCCAAACCCTTTTACAAGATTTTAATTATGAAGTTTTGTGAGTGAGATTAAGTGGAAAATCCAGAGAAACCCTTTTGTGAATATGCAACCATAAAAGAAAAAAAAAAACAAAGAGTAACTTCACCATTTCTTTCTTGATCTCGGCTTGTGAAGAACCTTTCTTGGCAAAAGTCCCCTTTCAAAATTTTATCTCTGTGGTTTCTGCCCGGATTGATAGTGACCGATGAGAGTAAAAAGTGTTTATCACTAAAATGAAGACTTGGGAGTTTGAAGTTGAAGATGGTGTGATAATTATCCGTAAAAAGAAGAATCAAACTTTTGGTCTTAAGTGAGAGTGGTAGGGGAGGCTGCCTAAGTCGTGGGTAGGAGTAGGTTTATTTATTTTGTATTATTATTAATACGCGATAAATTGTACCCCGTGTTTTGTCAATCCTCGAGTAATTGTATCTTCCGGTAAATTCATAAATATAGAAATACGCTTTTGGGAAAACGATTTCTTAAAACATATATTATGTCATCTATTTTGTTGAATTTGATTATAATTGTTTCTGTCATATTAATTTGGTGTCGGTGATACAAGGCGGTGTCAGATCTTCTGAATTCACTAGATAACTTCGCTTTCTTTCTCAGGAATTATTGGTGATTGATGAAAAGTGTATTTTTCCTTTATCTCAAAGATTTATTTTTAGTTTAGTATGCTAATAAGCAAATATAAAGATGAATAACAATCCAATGGATTGCTTATGTATGTTTATTTTAACTTGGACAAATAATAAATTTCATGTGATAATTTGTGGCAAGTATTGTATGTATGGGTGTCTTATTTAAAGGAACTTAAATGACCTCTCGCTTTTATATTTTAGATATTAAGCATTTTGTCGGAAAATAATTGATTTGAATTTTCCGACGCGGATAAATATTATTATAATAATCCGAAATTTTACGGGTTGTTATAACTCATCCTTGTTTTGATCTTCGTTTCGGGTTTACCCGCTGTTTTCTTGCTTGATAAGCCCTAAAACACTCGACTTTGGATATCCCGATAGTGTAAAAGATTTTTGGGCAAAACCCTAAGTTTACGATAAGCTCAAACTTATGCGAGTACCTTTTACGCCTAAGATTTTTCTTACTCTAAGCCTTGTCTTACGATAAGCTAATCCCACGCATAAGCTTTCACGCCTAACTTCAGTTTACGCCGATCTAGTGTTTCAATTCTACGCTGAAGCTAATCCTACGCCAGAATATCACTTTACGCTGTAAGTTTGGTGTTTTACTCTAAGTGTTGCTTTGCCTTAAAGTGCTTACGCCTAAGGATACTTCATCAACAACGTTTCATTCGACTACAAAGATCCATTTAACAACACAAGTTTTCAACATGTCTCAACCTCCATACTCTAGCTACTTTCCTTATACTTATAATCAACAACAACAACAACAACAACTAAGTCCACAACATCAACAATTTAATCAACAACAACAAATTTATCAACAACAATTCAATCAACAACATTATCCACAACAAGGAGCAACTCCACCTCAAATGGTTCAACCACCACCTAGTCTTTAAGTACAACCTTACACAACAAGCACAATCAACATCCATCAAGGAATACTATGAAGGAAACGACTTGGTTTTCAAAGATGTGTGAAGCTTTAGTAGCCAAGATCAATTCATGAGGCAGATCACTTGATAGACCTCCAATGCTCACTCCCGGAAACTACGATCAATGGGTGATTAGGTTCTTTAGGTTTTGTGATCTAAAGAAGCCACATGGAGAGTTCTTAAAGAAGGTTATCTTGAAGGTCCATTTCGATGCCTATTATCAACACCCGAGATCCAAATGTTGTTCCACCAAGAGATGATCCACAAACATTGCAATCAAGCATCGACCTTCGGTGATGAACTTCTACACTACGAAGCTGATGAGCTAGCAATGCAATATATCCTTTTAGGATTACCAAACCCAATTCTTCAAAGTGTTGATGCTCAAAAGACCGCAAAAGCAATGTAGGAACATATTCATCTTCTCATGAAAGGCATCAGACTCAATCAAGAGGATATGGAATCCAAAATTTACTTAACTTATGAACACTTCATGATTGAACCCTGAGAGACAACCGAGTCTTATCATCATCGATTCTCGACACATCATCAATGATTTGGATAAACACAACATCATAATGCCAAGAATTGCAAGTCAATACAGTTCCTAAGTAGTCTTGGTCCTGATTGGGAGAAGTATGTCATTTTCCTTTGTCAAGCGAAGAATCTTCATCATGCTTCATACGGATTGTTGTAATGACTATTTGTGAAGCCTCATCAAAAAGAAGTTGATAAGGAAAGGGTTATCCGTGGCCAAACTGTTTACCTTCACTTCCTGATAATCAACAACTTGCTTTGTGGCTCAAACTAGTTATCCTCCTCAACCAGCCTCAACCAATCAAGCCACAATCACACCATATGATCCGGCCACAAAGAACAATCTCAACAAACTCAATTGGTTCCATACAACAACAACAACAATGATCAAGCACTTTATAGTGACGCTAATGAGGACTCAGATGCTTTCGATGCATTGCAACAAGGATTTGTTATGATTGCTAAAGCATTTGGCCGTTATACAAACAAATCCAACAATCGTGATTCGCCTCATCGAACACAAGGAATCGTGCCAAGGTGAACAATGGATGAGCAAAGTTCGTAATCGGTTATGGTTGTCGATGGGCGTGGTCAAGGGTTTAATGCTATGGGTAGGAATACTAAAGTCCACAACAGAGCTCAAGTGGTTGAACAGGTAATGCTCGAATGGGATAAATGGCGCTGCTTATTACAAGGAGGCTTTACTTTGGGTCTTAAGGATGAAGCCGGTGGAACTCTATAGACAAAGAACGAGCTTTATGGCGTATGCGCTCAGTGATGATATGGAGGACTTGCAGCCAATGCGTTAGCTATGTTGATGGCTAATATGCACGAACTACACAAAGTGACATAGGTCTAGTGTGCGATTAATCTGATGGCTTGTCTCAAGTACCCGAACAAACCATATTCATCTCCGATCTAATATCTCCGCCAACATCTAACCGGCGAGGCTCAGAATGTTCAAAATGAGTCGCCCACATCTCATTCTCGACGATTCTCAACTAGACCCTCAGAAGTTACATTTGACGATCAAGATGATCTTATGGTTACCCTTGATACTCAAATTGACTCGTGTTATATTTGAGGATCTGAATAGTGATCATGTTGTGACTCACGTTGAACACGCTGAACTTCTGCCTAGTCCGGATGTTGATCTCTTAATTAAAGATTATCTATACCAAATGGATGAATGTCGCTCATTAAATCAAAAACTACACAAGAAAATGAACTGTTAACAGTGGATATTGAATGCTTAAAATGGCAACTCAATTTTTCAAAACTCAAGAAAACTGCGGAAAAACGGTTTCGCCGCTTTTGCAATCACATCAAAACGAAAAATCTTTAGAACGACAGATTCGCGGATCTAGCCGATCGAAGAATGCTTTGTTGTCTCAAATAGAACAATCAAACATGAACATAAAAACAACTTAACGCTCTTACTTTGAAAACTCAAAAAGCCAATACGAAGTTGTTAACTTGTCAAAAACAGCTTCTCTCAAGGTACAAAACCATTCAACTAAACTAATAGATGACCATCTTGAAGAAATTGTCGCTTACAAAACAAACTCAAAGAGTTTCAAATGTTGTTTACAAACATGGTGAGTCAATCACAACTATTCAAAAGTTTACTTTAAAACCCAATCTAGATGGATATGGACCAATCTTGCCGACATAAACCACAACTTTCAACCAAAGCATTCAAACCAAATCCCAAGTTTCCAAAGTGCGCAATATAAATTTGATGATTCCGTTATGAGTGTTGTGGAATATCATCAAGATAAAGATGCGTAAGACGAGAGTCGACGAAATTAGAAAATGTTGTTTATAACAAACCATTTAACTATTCAAAAGCGTCACTTTCACACACCACAGATTCTTCTAAACACACCCGTGGATTATCACAAAATGTCTGAGTCTTCTAATGATGCCCCCAACCAAATTATACACAAATTTATGGTCCTTACCTTCACTGAAGTAAAATCAAAACCCGAAAATCATCAAATTCTTAGATATTTTGACATTTTCACTTCCGACCTCAAACTTTTAGAACGTGAGATTGAATTTCATTCTGAAATAAAAGTTGAACATTTTCAATCTACCAAAGCGCTGAAAGCAACAAAGAGATATTTTCAGAAAATAATTTTACCCCATGTTCAAAATTTGAAAAATTGTGCATTGTATTGAAAAGGAATTTATAAGGAACTTTAATTGATGAAAGTCGCTTCCGTAAAACAAAACATCTATTTCTAATACCAAAACGTAAAAAGAAAATGTTACGAAAAGATGTTGATCGACTCTTGGAAGATGTTATCCGTGCTGATATCCATAATGTTGTGTTATTGCACTTTTGCCATATGCATCCATTATATCTCTCACTGACTTGATTCCGTTGAAATTGTAGAGAATACCTATAATATGCATCGATCGAAGTCTTTAAAAGTTGAAATGAACGAATGTTAAACGAACTTTCAAATGCAAAACGTCATCTTCAATGGTGTCAACAAGATTGTCATTCTCGTAACTCTCGCAAACAAAAATCGCCATTGCAAGCAAAAACCTTTAATTCAAAACCTGAGCAACCTGATGATCAAAATGCGTCTTTGAAATGTCAAATCTCAAAATATGAACAAGAACTTGCAAAAATTAAAAAGGAATATGGTGTCATATTTGATTTACTCAAACAAAGCTCTCGTGATGAAGCATCAAACGAACTTGATCATTATCTTGCACACACTAAAGAATTCATGAACTTTTCCGAAATCTTCGCTCAAAATCAAGATTTGGTGCACACTATCATTAAGTTAAGAGAGATGTTAGGAAAGTATGAACAAGTTTAGCCTAGCATCATTAAGAAACTTGCACCTGTAACACTTAGCAGCAAACGTGACCCTGAATGCCTACCCACAAACTACAAGATACTAATGTGCTTCCCCATCAAACAGAATAGTTGCCTCTTTTCCCAACGCCCCACTTCACGTTCTAGAACAATACAAGAAAGAATAGGAAGTTACACCTAAGAAAAGAACAACAAAGAATGCGAAGTAGAAGAACACCCTAGGACTTTGAATAAGACCCAAGTTGCACCCACTTTAGATATTAAGGCCCGACAAATGTAATGGCAAAAGTGTTGTAACAATGCTAAACCTTTAAGTACTTTTGATATTAAGTCCTAAGCTTCTTGTGTTATATATGTCGTAAAAGTATGCTTTCTAATTGTCATGATAAATGTGTTGCTAAAACTATCTTGTCTCGCTTACTAATCCTAAGAAACGGAATACCTGTGCCCACTAATGCTTCTAAGTCCTGCTTGGTAAACCGCCTCTTTAGATTCTAAGAAACACATTGATGTCCCTGTAGTCCTTGTATCACCTCCAAGGAATGTAGTACCACATAGTACATTCACTAAGACTAAAGCAAAGACTAGTTAGAGATCGTAGAAATGGATACATAATACACTAGGATTTAAATGGATGCCTAAAATCATTGATGTGTGTATTTCGACTATAACTGCTTCGAAACCCTCTAACTCTTCGGGTTCCACATCTACTTCTATTCCATCCGTGTCGTCTCAGGTGTAATGCAGTGATATGATCATCCTGGATTGTTGATAGCGGATGTTCCCGGCATTACGACAGTAATCTTAAACAAGTATCAAACTTTGTTGCAAATTCATTGGCAATCGCAGATTCGGGAATGATCACTTCGCAGCCTATCATGGGCTACTTGAGATTACATCATGGAAACATCGAAATTAGCGGTGGTTTATTATGTGGAGGGTCCCTGGCCAACTGCTTTCTCGTTGGTCGTACTGATGGAGATTTGGAAGTTGCTTTTGGAGAAACTTATTTCATTCGTGATCTACAAGGAAACGATCTTATGTCCGCACTCGCAATTCAAGTATGTACACAATCTCAATGTACATGATTGCTTCATCTCCTATTTGTCTACTTTCAAAGGCAACATCAACAAAATCTTGGCTATGGCACCGACGTCTCTCACATTTAAACTTTCAAACCATAACAAACCTTGCTCGATACAAACTTGTTGAAGGTCTCCGCGATTCGGTATTCTAAAGATCACCTTTGCTCAAATTTTATGAACAAGGGAAAGCACTCGCGCTCATTTTCCTTCAAAGGTGGAATGAAACACGCTCAAAGATGTGCTTCTTCTTCTTCACATGGATTTGTGTGGCCCGATGCGAATGCAAACGATTAATGGCAAACGCTACCTATTGGTAATTGTCGATGACTACTCATGATGGACTTGGGTCTACTTTCTTCGAAGCAAAGATCAAGTCTACGATGATCATCACCTTCTCATGAAAATTCAAATTCACCGAACACCGGGCCCCACGTGAACAAAACGGAGTTGTTGAAAGACTAAACCATACGCTAGTGGAAGCCGCAAGAACAATGTTAATCAATGCTAAACTTCGATTACTTATGCTACTCTATCGTGCTATGCCACTCAAACCGACAATGATTACAAAACGCCACAACAAAAACACCTTTTGAGCTTATCCACAATGTAAAACCAATCTCAAACACTTCATGTATTTAGATCTCTTTGCTACCCAAATAATGATCGTGATGACTTTGGAAAGCTCAATGCCAAAGCCGACATTGATTCTTATTGACAATCAGAACTCTAAAGGTTACCGGACTTGAACGGCAAACAAGCAAAGTTATGGAAACGATTCATGCAAATTTCATGAACTTACTGAAATGGCTTCCCGATCATAATGTTTTGGAACCCGTCATAACCGCTTAAACTTCCTCAAACCCCATCATCACCGAATAGCTTCCCAAAATTTTACCTCAACAAATGGAAAAGCTATTTGCTCGCCGTTAGTGATGACATTGATGAACGGTTCGTGTGTATCCGATGTTTCCGCCGCTCAACCCATCATATTCCAATACCCGATACACCGCTATTAACAACCAATCGCTTGAAGAAGCACCACCGTACTGACTCTACAACAACAATTGAACAACCGCTCAATGACCGAACCACCGATGATGTTCAAACAATGAAGTACCCCACCTCGCAGATTTTGATCCAAACGCCTTTAACCCATTTTGCTACTAAAACAACAAGACCGACATTTGAATCATCCACAAGCCATTTGAATTCTCAAACCGCACAATGTGTTAATACAACAAGCTTCAGTAAAACGCTTATTTATATTTACGATCTTCTAATGTTTTGTCGATAACAAGCGAAAATCATTTTAACTAAAACAAATAAAATAGGTAAATGGTTTGAACTCATAGTTTCTAAATATTCATTATTTTCACATAAAACACTAAAACAAGTATAAGTGATTTTATGATTTAATATTACATATGTACAACAAATAGTGTTTATATATTTGGGTAAAATATACACATAACTAGTATGTAGTATATTGGTAATATAAATGGGTAGAAACTTAAGTATCATAACCCATTGGGCAAATACATTAAATGTAGTTGGTACAACCCAAAGCCCATGACCCATGGAGCTTGACCCATAACCCATTGCATGACATCATGTTTATATCATATATGGATAATATCCATAACCCATGGTATTGACCCATACCCAATGTCTAGATACATTGAATCCTTGGTGAGCACTCAAGAGAATGTCTAGATACATTGAACCCTTGGTGAGCACTCAAGAGATACATTTTATCTAGCTAAATACCCATGGATCAACCCATGACCCATGACCCATAACCAAAAATACCCATGGGTAAAGAGGAGCCGCTCAATGGATCTCTGGCTTTGTGCTACGGATCCTCACAAGGGAGGGATCCGTGGGATCCTGAACAAGAGAGAATTTTCTCCATAAATAGTGAGCCATTTATTTCCTTTTAGCTCACCACTTCACACATACTCTCTCCAAGTTTTTTATATCTCTAATCTCAGATCCAAGTGATCTATGTAGTTTGTCTTTTGTTTTTGTGTGATCTTCTAGGTTCGTCTTAAAGGTGAGATCACCACTTCTGAAGTCGAAAGCAAGCTCAAGTCCATGAGTTGCCATGTTGGTCATCATCAAGACAACTGAAGTTCTCTTGTTGATAGTTCTTTCCTTCACCATAGATGTTGAAGGCATTAGTGAAGGATGCCGAAAAGTGTCAAGATCTAAAGCATTAGTGAAAGGTGCTTATCGTTTGTGTCAAGAGCATTAGTGAAGAATGCTATAGGTGTCAAGATCTAATGCATTAGTGAAGTGTGCTGCCGCTATGTCAAAGGCATTAGTGAAGGATGCCAAAGAATCAAATCAAGTAGCATTTGAGAAGAATGCCTAGGTCGTATAGTCGATGAGGTGCATCGTTATACTTATAAGTATTTGTTTATTTCCAAGGATGGTGATATCCTTGATGGAGTTGTAACAAGGAGTAGATCTCCTTGTGAAGGGTAGTAGTTCCTCCATAGTAATGGAACTAGGTGCTTATCCTAGTACCTAATAAAGGGTAGGCGACGTTGTTTAGTTCTCCTTGGTGTGAAAGAACTCGGTGGTTAGCCTAGCACCATATAAAGGGTAGGCGACGTTGTGTTAGGTGTGGTTCGTCTTGGTGAGAAAGAACTCGGTATTTAGCTTTGTACCGGAAAAAGGTTAAGCGACGTTGTGAAGGCTTCTCCGACATAAGGAGATTGGTTGTAGGCTACGAACCTCGAGTAGGTGACTGGGAGGAAAGTGTAAGGGCGAAGGTGTCCTTGTATGCAACCACTATAAATAACTTGTGTCGTGGTGATGTGCTTCTACTTTTTATCTTCATTACACGCTATATATCTATCTATCAACGCCCAACATAAACAACCAAATAGATTGACATAAGTCGATCTAAATATTTAAAAGGAAGTTTTAAATTGGTAAAACTATTCAACCCCCCTTCTAGTTTTCCACACAATGTATACCAACATCAACCCTCGACACATCGTTGGACAAAAGACCATCCTATTGAAAACATTATTGTAACCGAATCAACTTCACCATAACGAGACAACGTCTTCACACGATGGTGAACATTGCATTTATGCACTCACCGGTCAGCCAATCTGAACCTAAAAACATTAAAGATGCATGACTAAAGACTACTGATTGAATCCATGCAGAAGAACTCAATCAGTTTAAATGCCTTGAAGTATGGAATTGGTTAAAAGACCAACGTGGGTCTTCGTCATTGGTCTAAAATGGATTTGGAAAACAAATTGATGCTGGGAACCGTAATCGTAAATAAGTCACGCCTGGTGGCTAAGGTTTATAGACGAAGAGGGTATAGACTTCAAGAATCATTCGCTCCGTTGCTCGTCTTGAGGCTATTCGATATTTTTAGCTTCGCTCATATGAATATAACGGTTCGTGATGGACATCAACAAAACCGCTCAATGGGCAACTAAAAGAACCGTTTATGTCACCAAAAGAAGGATTCGCATCCCGAGTTCCTAACCATGTCTACAAACTGAACAAAGCTCTCACGGTCTCAAACAAGCCCTCGGCGTGGCAATAAGTTATCATCCTTCCTAATTGCCAATAAGTTCACCAAAGGCTCGGTCGACCCTACACTGTTCATACAATATCACGGGCTCACATTTTAATCGTTCAAATCTATGTGGATGACATCATTTTTGGGTCAACACATTTAAAATATTCAAATGCTTTTGCAAAACTTATGATAAAACATTTTGAAATGTCAATGATGGGTGAACTCACATTCTTTCTAGGAATGCAAGTTCATCAATCACCCCATGGTATTTTTCTAAGTCGGTCCAAATATGCCCTTGAACTTTTAAACAAATTTGGAATGCAAAACTGTGACACATATGCCACACCAATGGCTCATACCAAGAAGCTAGACACCGATTTACATGGGAAATTGGTGGACCCTACAAAATACCGTAGTATTATTGGGTCTCTATATATCTAATGTACCAGCGTGCCCGATATTGTTTTGCCGTATATCTCGCTCCCCGTATCGGTCGAGACTAACTGAACCCACCTCTCGAGCTAAAAGAATCCTCCGATACATCAAGGGAACCATTAATTTAGGGATCGTATCCGGGATTCGTTTTGAACTAATAGCTTTTTAGACCGATCACGCAGATGTTTAGATTTACGTAAAAGTACTGTGAGCATTACATTTCTTGGTGATAAACCGGTGTCATGGCAATCGAAGAAGCGGATTGTACATCGCCGTCTCCTCAAAGAAGCGAATATGTAGCCATGTGCTGTTGTGCTCAAGTCATTTGATGAGAACACAACTCAAAGACTATGGTTACGTATTTGATGTAATCCCGATGTACTGCGACAATCGAGTGCTATTATGCATCTCGCAACTCTGTTCAACATTCGAAATCAAAGCACATCGATCTTCGATATCATTTCATCAAGGAGCACGTGGAACAGGGTAATGTTGAATTATACTTTGTGGGTATTGAATACCAATTGGCAGATCTCCTCACCAAAGCCTTAGCTCCTGCTAGGTTTAATGAGTTGGTCCACCGGATTGGTATGCGGTGTTTGACTCAGAGGAATGGATGAACTTTTAAAACATTCTTAAAACCAGTAAACACCAAACCTCTTTGTAAATATTTTTCAAAAACAAAATACAAAAATATAAAATCTGATAAAACATGAAAAATATTCTTCTATCTATATTTCTTTTAACATTGCAAGTACAAATGCCCGTCAACATTCTCTTCAAAATTCAATAATTTTTTCGATCAAGTGTTGAGGGGGAGAAAGCAAATATTTTTCGGTTTCATAAAACTTTATACTTGCATGTTACTTCATCCCTCGTGTTTCTTTAAATGGTACTACTGGTTTATCACACTGACTAAAATCTATAAAATTTCATTATTTCTAAGTCGAGGGGAGGTCGTCAAATTTCTTTCCAAATATCCTTCGCTTGGTAACCAAATGGAAGTTATGGACACGGGATGTAAAAGGTAAAGGTGGAGGGACTAATTGTGTCAAAATGTCAAAGTGTTTTTAACAAAACACCTCCACCAAACTATTACTTCTCATTTATTACAACATTTATTACTTCACCAACCCAATCTTACGCATAATATTCATCCGACAAATCCGTGTTTTTGATCTCCAATTTGTAAGTGTTTTCACAATCTTTGGGTTAAAACAAACATGGGTTTTGATTTATTTGAGAATCCAACGGTTCATTTTTCTGTTTAAGGAAGATTTGTGTCTTCACGATAAGCTATGAACACAAGTGCTTCCTTGGTGTGTTTGGACCAATAGAAATGATGTTAAAATGATCATAAGTTCATATTATAAACGTTTTTAACATTCAAATCTACCTTAAACATGAATTGAACAATTTTCAATCTAGGGTTCATATGCGTAAGTTTGAGGTTTTTCAATATTGAGTGTTTTTTGGTTAAAAAGATTGTCATATGATGTTGTTTACAAGGTTAATTGACCAAAATCATGCTTGGAATCAACCAGAACACTAATTGCCCTTAAATTGGAAATTAGGGTCTATGTTCTTAAGAATTGGGTATTTTTGATTGGCCTTGATTTTGATGTTATAACTTGGATAGAACTACTCACTATGCTTTTAGACTTATTGCAACAAGTTTGGTGCAATTTCTATGGCTAGATAACTTACACGTAGAAATTAGGCCTTAGGGTTTGTTTCATGCTGTAACATATGTTCTACGCATAACTGCTTGAAAGTGTTTCCATGATTAGAACTGAAAAGGAATGTATGTAGATGATAATATTTGTGTTATGGTGAATTTATTTCTGGTTTCAACGCGTGTATAACTCAGAATCAAGGTTACTTGCCATCTACGCATAAGATCACCTTACGCCGTAACATGTTATGCGTAGAGAAATCTTACGTAACGCTTACGCGTAAGGTTCTACATTGGGGACTACGCTAATCCTCGTGAAGAATATGTGTAAACAGTAACCTCTACGCATAAGGTTGACTCTTACGAGTAAGCCTTACGCGTAAGGTTCCATATACACTTACGCGTAAGCTCTACGCATAAGGACCTCTTTCCTACGCTGCATATTTTACGCCAGAAGTCAAGAACCTACGCATAAGCTTACGCTTACGCCGATAATCACTCATGTTTATGCATAAGCTTTCCATTTCTACGCCTAAGCCTAGTTTTAACCTTAATTATGAATTGTTACACGTGCAAACATGTAAATAAATAAATCATAACGCCACGAAACCAATAATGTCACTAATAAGCTTAAACGCTTAATAAGTTGTGAAAAATAAGTGAAAACTTGGACTTTAAAACTCAAAGTTAACCAACTCACGATAATTATCACGACGTCTTTGGACTATTGGACAAATAAGTGACCTTGGACTCAGAATAAATCATCGACATATTACATTCAATAATTAGACAATAAACCAACCGTTGACTAACGTAATGTCTTTCGATATGTTGGTTCTTTTGGCTAAATATCTTTCAGATCATGACATGGACGCTCAAATGCAAAACGTGGAAGCACCAAACGCTCATCGTTGAAGATGTCTTCCTCATGGTTATCCAATGAAGATAGGAAAGAATAACCTTCGTGTTGATTTTGATAGTCACCTGCCGTAGTCTTTGTTCGATTGTTGTGGACTTTCTAAAGAATCACCCTTATCGAACATGCTCACCAACTCGCTACAAAGGTCGAGATCTACATTCACCAATTTGGCATACAATGCATCAAAGGTCAAAATGCTGTGAAGGTGACGCCAACCACACAAACAAGTCACCATCACTCCAAAGAACTTAAGGGCTATTCTTCTATTCCCACCATTGAGCCAACGAATACAATGCCACACCAATGAAGAGGCCGCTCGCAATTCATGATCGACATTGGTTATGACGGCTTCGTGGAGTAATTACAAAGCATTCATACGTGGATCTTAAAATATTCCTCGGCCATGGAGAACTCTACATTATCATCACCAAATCCATTTCGACGCGTGATAGTGGTTATGAGCATCCCAAGCTCATGGAACTACAGATCTTTTGGGCTTTGGTCAACATGAAACACATTGAAGTTGAAGCTCTGATATGGGACGACATGATGTCTTTCCTCAAAAAGCTTGTCTCCAAGATCCCATATATCAGATATACCAAACTATTGATCCAAAGAGCTATAGGGAATAATCCGATATCCCCTTGAGACTCAATGACCCCAACAATCACTCCATGTTGTATGAGCCTACACTCAAATGATTAAGGAATCGACAACAAAGAAACAAGGTGCATGATCACCTTCTAACCGATGAAGTCAAACAACTTTATTCATACAAAAGGTATCCGTAGCGTTGATGAAGGCAAAGTAGGTTTTCTTGATGAAAAGTCCTCGGTACACCTACTAGAAAACCGAGAGGCGCAGCAGGGAGTGTTACCAAGACCGAGTCAAGAAAGTTTCCTAAGAGGTCGATACTCAAAAGGAAAGTTCCCTCTAAGGAAGCTATTCCTATTCCTATTCCCAAGCCTGAACCGCAACGAAAGCTATTGGATGAAAGCTCTGAGGAAACCGAATCAGACGAAGAGGTCACCTACTCTGAAACTGCAATCGATGACACTCCAACAGTAGCTAAACCTCCCAGTCCAAATAGCTGAAAAAGGCAAAGGAAAACCCTCGTGCTTGAGCATGATAAGGAAAGTTCAAGAAGAACCAACTGACGAGGAAAGAGAATATCAAAAGAAGTTGAAGAACCTCGTGACTCAAATATCTTGCCGATGAATTCGTAAAGGATCAAACTCGTGGCCCCGGAGGGTCAAGTGGTTGTGCACTATCTACACGGTCCTCGGCGCGTTAATCAACCCGATAAGGAATTGGTACCACCACCACGATCCACAACAACAACAACGACCGGAAGATACCATTACCTATGAATTTGAGGAAACTTAAAGGAGAAGTCCAGAAAGAAAAGTCGATGAAGAAGCCAAGATTGAGGCGAACAATTGACCAAGTCTGGAAAACATGCAAGTTGAATATGATGATTTTCTTCTAGATATTCCAAGACGTCAAAAGAAGAAACTTCGAACCAAAGAAAGGATCCTGAGTCTCCTCATATCTCATCATCATCTGATTCATCCTCTCATTCATCTCCACCACCATCCAAAGGAACAACCAGATCCACATCTAAATCGCGAAGAAACCAATCTCTTGGATATCCCGGGCTAAGACAAAGATAGTCAAAGCTATCAAGAAAGTCAAAAGAAAGATGATCAACAAAAGTGAATCAACTTGTCGACAGAATCATCTTTCTTCAAGACGGGATAAACGAGTTGTTGAAAGAAAGGGAGCATACCCAGAAGTTTATCAAAGGGGATTTCCAAAAGGAAATGGAGAAGACGGCAGGAGAATATACTCACAAGTTTCTTCTCGACACTGTTCCTGGAGTTACAAGGGAGATGTTCACGAGCATGACTCTATCCTAATCTCTTGAAATTGGTCAACCAAACAATGCAAACCACCCCGGTAAAGATGACGATCAATCCAATGGAGCCCTGCAGTTCTTCTCGATCGCCGAGTTGATTTCCAGCTGGTGCTACAAATGTCTCAATACGGATCGCAACTTTCACCTCGACGAAAGTAAACAATTTGAGGCACACTTGGAATATCAATCTCAAGACTTCATACAAGGAGCCATTTGAAAGACCTAAGCGTCCAAGAGGCGATGATGATAAGATAAAGATAAAGATAAAGAGCCTAAACGCCAAAGAAAAAACTGGTGAATCATCATCCATGCGTGCCTCCCACCCCAAAGGACCCATCTCAACAACGATCTCCTCCATGCTCTTCTGCCGACAAACCTCAGGACTCGAGTTACCACCTCGAACAGAGAAAACCGACGATCACTTAGAGTACACTAGTGGTAACGATGAAGAGATACTGAGCCCTAACAACAACAACCACCTCTCCGCTTCAAAAAGAAACCAAGCATCCTCATCTAGGCCAAAGAAGAAGAAGAAGACGCCCTTACTAATGATGTCGTCCTCATGGTAGACGAAGATGACACGAGTTTGAATGGTTCTCCACACTTTTGATGCTACTCCCGCCTAACTGATGATCAAGATATGATAGAAGGTCGAACATTGGATCATGCTAAGTTACTTCAAGAGAAGTTTCGGGTGAAGAAGATGACCAAGTCAGAGTTAAAACGAATCAAGAATGAAGCTTTTCAATTGCTCAAAGACAGCTCCGAAAGTGCTATCGAAGTTGAATACCATCTTGAAAACATAGCACGAGCCATGTCTAACAACATCGATTGGCACAACCCTAACATTGACTTCACGACCTAAAGACAATGCTCCATATTACACCGACCGGACCGGACCTCTACCAACGATTGGCCAACCAGATCAACCTAAGATTCCATTTCGCTATTTTTTCAACAAAGACCTAGAATTTCTTCTACACGGTAGCGATGGTTCAAAGAAATACGCTACATCACTCACACTTCCTTCCGTGGCCATATACTCCAACTGCATAGCCACGAGGAAAATGCTACTCACATGTTTTCTAACTAGCGTGGAACAAGATATGACATTGATGCAATGTATGGGATTTACCATTGGCCTATGCCGAAGAATCTACTCGCAGTGCCAGGTTCGAAGGTCTAAACATGAAGTGTACAAGTGATAAAGGGATCGTTGCTTTCTTTGTTAAGCATGTAACTCTCTCGTCTAAATGGGACTACACTTTCCTCAACAAAATCGTGGTCAAAAGACAAGATGAAAGGGACTATGATTTCGTGAAGCGGACTTTCAGAATTTGTCTCTCAACGACATTGAAGATCTGTATCTTGCCAAGGTACAGGGACGAATGAGACAATTCTCGATAGAAATTCAACGCGGAATACATCAAGTCCTTGCTAATCTTCATCGAAGCATAGTGATCCAGAACGTGTAGAAGATGCACATCTTGCCGTTGAATCGTATCGTATTAACACGTGTCAACCTCACCAGACATCAGCTAGAACTTCCTAACATCAACCATCTTCCACAATACACTCTCATCAGCAAACCATTTAGAGTAGTTTACCATAGTGAACTTCATCGCAACTGCTTGATGGTGTGTAGAGATCTTCATAAGTTTGGAGATCACACTGAAGAAAGTCGTGGACGACTTAGCTTATCGGTTAAAGGCGATACAACAAGGCATTGGGTCACAAAAGAGATGGAATTCTCAAGAGAGACGGGATGTGAAGAGAATCATCACGCGGATTGATGAAAGGTTGTTCAGAAGGGACCAGTTCAGAACCTTGGAGAGCTTCGTAGGTGGTCGTCCCAGATTTCTCTCCCGACTATCAACGCCCAGTTCGCATTCCTGGAGTTATTGATGGACTACCTGAATCTCCTGGTACCCCTTAACTGTTTCATTTTCTATATTGATTTGGATGTGTGATTGCTTATGACAATGGCTTGTGCACACATAACAAAGGTACAATCCGTTCTTGTAATGAAAGGACCCTGTGGTACGCTTTAGTGCCACAATCCTATAAAAGGAGCGAAAGCTTCTTACTTTTGAGTAAAACTTATCAAAACTATCATTTTTCAAAGTTTTGCTCAAAAGAACAAACTTCCTTATGATTTGCAAAACCTCAAAAGTTTATATAACTTGTTGAGGGGAGTATTTGTCAACCAAAATCTTTGTTCACAAAATTGTTCTTAGTAGAACTCTTCCCACAAAACTCAAAATGGTCATATTCCATATCAAAATTTCATCAAAAATAACATTTATATGCCATTTTTTAGGGGGAGAAAATTATGTGATAAGAAATATGTTGTGAAAATACAAATGAATCTTTGTCTTAGACTTAACCAATGAATTGACGATATCTTAAATGTTAGTAACTCGAAAAGACTTGTCCGGGGCGGGTAATAATTTCAAACTAGTTCGCTAGTGATGTAGCGTGTCTACAGGGACTTGTCAGTAGAATGTACCATTTGAGAATCTCTTGGTAGACATGAACTTTGTGGGTTTGACAACCTTCGAGGCTTGTCCACACCTTCAAGATAGTTATTAGAGCTAGTTGTCACCTAAAAGGTGACAATGTAACTCTTTAACTATGCAACGTAACCGTGTCTCATGGGGGATTGTCTATCTTGAGTTGATCAATTCAAAAGTGCGCGCTCTTCCCTCACCATGCAATTTCGTCAAAACACTTGAGCATGTGGAGGGGGTATTCTGCAAAATCTTAAACTCTCAACAGTGGTATTAAAATGTTTCTTAATCATAACCACTTTGAGAAACTTTCAAGAAATGGTTTTATGGCTATGGAGTTATAAGGTGATTAAGGTTAGGAATAACCGTCCTATGATCCGCGCCGGTCGGAGGATCTACCCAGGACACTACCAATAGTTAGAATTAGAAGTCCTTAGGTATGATTATAAAAAAAAAGAGAAAATGAGAATCGAGAGAAGAAGGAGTTGAAGAATTTAAAAGAAAAGCAAAGAAAAGTGTGAAAAGAAATAGCCCTCAGTTATTCAACTTAGGCGAACATAGCTCAATTCATATGATCTGGTTGTCACTTGATGACACCGGTATTGAAGATCAAAGTCGTCATGGACCCAGTGACGCATGCACTAAACCTTCTTGGCCACTCAAGTTTCTCTCAACAGAAGCTTGTTTCATTCTCACTGAGAACCCTACGTAAACTATCGGCTTTCTCTTAGAGATTGCTGGTATTGAAGTAAGGAGACCCTCTCCAGTCTCCGCTTAGGAAAACCAAAGCGCACTATTGAGTCTAGAGCCACGAGATTCATCAAAGATCTCTTAGGTACACTTGACATTTTATCACTTGTCGTTCAACAATAAGGGCGCAAGTGATACATTATCGTGTCCTTCACAGATCTTAGCAATTTGTCGAGAACATTTATGAGAGGTTCACACATGTGATCCTCAGTGATTGAATGGAAATTCACGCGGTCAACATCAAAGCGATACGACAGCGAGGTCACTTCGGTAACTCCCCATGGATTACGCAGTGTGTCTCAAACGGTCTCTATGCGTTGGTGATGCGGTGTACCTCGGCTCATCGAACTGTAGGTGTACTTCGGTACATCGCGTTATCTCACTTGTGGGACTCCAGTTGAAACGACCTTTGTGAGAATTAGAGTTGTGTTTTCACACTATGATGTTAACACTCTCGAAGTTCAAACTTGTAAGTGCTGGAATCCGTTTATCACTAACCATTCTTATATTTTCTTTTTATGGAAGCTCAGGAGTGGGTGATCGTGCGATTCTTCACATGCTCATACCAACAACATCACTAATCGAAGTTTTTCTCAAAAGGCAACACAAAGTCAGAATGATTCTTCATCATGTCAAAGAATCTACAAAGTTTAAAGACTAGGAGAACTACATCGATCTGAAATCCAACATCAAAGAGCATGTGAGCATGTTGGAGAAAGACGTGGAGACACTGGAGCAACGAAGCGGACTGATGGAACAACAACAACATACTATCACTACCATCACAAAGAACAAAGATCAAATAACAAAGAAAATGATGACGTCAAAGCAGAACCTTTCAAAGGAAACGATTTCTCTACTTGGAGGAGATTGTTCGAATCAAGATACTTCTCCTCATAAGAAAGAAGAATGTCAAAAGACGTCAAACCTACTATGACATCAGCACCTTCAACGTTTATAATATCAATCACTAACACTTAGGGGGAGATTTTTGGAATCACTCCTAAACTAGAATTCAAGTGTTAGTAATTAATATGTAATAGTTAGCTTAATATGGCTTTTAAGTTAGTAATCATGCCAAGGCTTATGTAGAAAGCCCATGAGCCTTGGCCCAAGCCCATAAAGGAAAGGAACAGAACTTGCATGTTGCCCTAGTTCCTACCTATAAATAATGCTTGTAAACCCTCACTTGAGGGTTTGTTGTTCAATTCACATATATCTCTCAGCATAACTCTTCAATATTCATACGTGTGTGTGTGTGTGTGTTTGTTCATCCGAGCACTTCTTATCTATTTCTTCTATTGATGCTTGTGTTACAAACATGGTGACCTAACATCCTGTAATGTAATGATGCTTGGTTGTGTGAACGATGGATGTACCCTACGCACTCGTTATGATTTGTTTAATAATAATAATAATAATAATCCATGCTTTTCTTTAAATTCCTTGCATCATTCTGGTTGTGATTTACTTCTTTTATCTCCAAAACTAACAAGCTATCCATCA
This sequence comes from Chrysanthemum makinoi, assembly GCA_910596185.1. Taxonomy (NCBI): domain Eukaryota; kingdom Viridiplantae; phylum Streptophyta; class Magnoliopsida; order Asterales; family Asteraceae; genus Chrysanthemum; species Chrysanthemum makinoi. Next base: position 159,673,348 of record OU343217.1, on the reverse strand, counting down.
TAATGTTCAAAATCTGAGAGATAGGACTTGTTGCCAGTCATGTGACTTGAACATCCACTATCTATGTACCCTTGATCTAATCTTTTTGTCCTTGTATATTCCGCACATAAAAGAGTTAGTTTCCTTTGGGGACCCAAGCCATGATTGACTTGGATCTGCCTCGTGTATCAATATCGTTAAATCTATCAAAGGTCATTGATACACCATTGGGATTGGTTGTAGAGGTAATTCCTTTAGGTTTCCATTCCTAACGTCTTTGAGGCCTTCACAAACATTTCCCATGTTTCCCTTGGTCTTGTTTACAACACTTGTAGTGGGAACTTTTGATTGAGCAGTGGTAGCTGCTGGTTTAGATTTTGGTACCCACTGTTGGTTATAGTTAACCTTTTTATTTTAACAGGACCATTTCCTGTTTGTGCGATTTTTCAAAAGTTGTTTTGGATTTTGCACTTGTAACAGTGATTTAGGGTGACAAGCATTAGCAGTTTACCATGGCAAAAGTTTTAAGACTACTTCTTAGTTGAACTGCTCTTGGGATCATTTTGCTGTGTGAATTAGGGTGCACATTATTTTGAAACTTGTTAGACTCCACCCTTTTATTCCCATGGACTTCCCTTTTCCCAACATGATAGTCACAATTAGCATATAAATGATAAAAGCTACCACAAATATAACATCCTTTGTTGTACATCACAAAATCACTACCTAGTTGTTGAGATTTAACATGATTCCAACTCCTCTGGTTACCCTTAGGAGTTGATGGCTTGTTCTATACATCTCGGCATACCTTGATTGATCTAGGCTTGTTAACATGTTTCCTAGGTTCCTCTGTAATAGTATTAACAACTTTTGGAATAGAAGCCTCTACACCTTTTTAACATTTTCATCTACCGATGAGTCACTAGCACTTTCAAAAACATTAGTTTCATGCTTAACCTCTTCCCCACTTTTCACAAATTTGGGAGGACCATATTCAAGATTTAGATCCTGAAATTCCTCTAAACTTATATAAGCTAAATCTATGCTAGGAGGTGATGGAACACCTCTTAGTGGTGGAGGAGCAGTGTTGTATCCCATACCAGACTTAACTTTACTAGTGATTTGAGCATTCTAAATTTTATCAATTGACTTAGACTGATAATAACAGGTGTCTCTGAGTTAAATTGACATTCTCATTTATCTTTCTAAGTTTTTCAAGCTCTTCTTTTAATGCCTCATTCATTTTTGTTTTATGATCTATCTCTCTTCTAAGAACAATCATATCATCATTATATTTTGACTCATTATCTCTATAATGCTCTAGTTGTTTCTCTAATACATCTGCCTCTTCAAAGGTTTGACACGATAATAGTAGCGACATACAACTCGTTCTTTGGTTGTCAAATAATTCATTAAGCCTTTCACATTCTCTAGAAGCCCTACATGCTTTAAAACAACTTTCAAAGTTTTGTACCTCGAGTCGAGCCATGAGAGCATGTTCTGTCACCACAAGAGCAGCATATGAAGGTTGTTCCTCTTGTCCATCATCCATGAAACTCCAATTATAGCTCACACCATCAATTGCCAGCATTGCCTTTGGTTCTTCCACAATTGGTTCTTTCTTTTGCTTGTACCAAGTAGACCTTTTGTCCGGTTCCTTGGTACGCATTCTCTAGCAAAATGCCCCAACTTGTGACAATTGAAACACTCTACTTTCTTCTTATCGAACCCTGCAGTTTCTCCACCATTTATTTGAATTGGCTTGCCGGTCTTCTTATAATTTCCTAGCCCTCATGCTAAGAAGAGCTATCCGCCATTTTATGTCCATCTCCTCCAAGTCATCTTCATCAATTTGCTCTATGTCTTCATGAGTTAATATAGAGCCATTAACTTGAGTGGAGATAAAAGCATAAAAGGTAGGATCTCCAATACCAACAACCTTCTTCTTTGAACCTGCAGTGGTAACAATAGCATTACCAGTGGAAACTGTAGAACTAGCAGTGGCAAAATCATCATCACTGTCATCTTCAGAATCATCAATCCAACGAGAGGTTGACAACAATGCCAAGCTGCTAGAGCTTGTACCAAGTTTCCTGCCTTCTTCAATCTTTGTTCAATGAGTTTGAAGTTATTGTAAAGATCATTGAGCTTCACAGTTTCAATATATGGTTTATTTTCCTAAACATTTGTAGGAAACTCAGAAGGCAAACTTCTTAGAAACTTCAAATTGAGGTCTTCCTTTTCTACCTCAATGCCAAACACAGTTATTTGTGTAACAATCTTACGTTTGGTGAAGATGTTTTCAAGTGAGTCATTGGAAGCGGAGAATTTTTCATAACTTTGCTTCAACATTGTCTTTTGTGTCTTCTTTGTAGCATCATTGCCACCAAACACTGAGCAAATCTCTTCAAAAGTTCTTTTTCAGTCTTGAACTTGCTGAAAGAAATGATTTGGTCACTAGGAAGAGTCATTAGCAACAAACTTCTAGCCTTGGATCATTGTTCTTCTTTGCTCTTTCATCATTAGTCTCGTATGCTGATTGATTGTTACTACATCTGTGTCACCAACTTTTAGGTCTTAGTTATAGACTTAAAGGAATCACCAATTAAGATGATCTCCCATAGAGCATAGTCTTGTATGAGAAAGTATTGCTCAATCATTATCCTCCACATCTCAAACTCATTGAGTTTAAGCTTAGGAAGCCTTGGAGAAGAGTTGGACTGGTTGTTTTCCATCTCCATTGATTTGAGTGAGTAGGTTAACCTTATTCCTTGTATCTTCTAAATCAAAATATCGAACCTCGCTCGATACCACTTGATGGATCTAAACACAATCCTTGTGTTGGTGATACTTTGAGTTATATTAATAAGCACGCGGAATATACTTAGTAATACTTAGAAGATGGTTTATATGATGTAATGTAAGTAAGAACAGAAAAACACAAAGCTCCAATATTATTAAGAAATAATACGAGTGATCTTGCTTATCACTAGGGTTACACCTTGAAGCTTATATGAAATAATACGTACTCTAAGCAATGACCTAGGATCTCTTTTTATAGCACGAGGAGTCCTTTACAAGATAAGTATAAACCTAACAATATAGAATATACACAAGATCTTTTCTATACTTATCTATACACGAATACATAACGATTATCCTAATAGCAAGTGGTAATATTGTATGCGGCGGTGGTAATGAGTTTCCATGCTAGTGTAATCTTTAGTAGTGCTAACCACAAGCGTATCGCTGGTAACTGTTATCTTTATTCCCAACAGACCAAAGTAGCGTGATTGAATCACGATCATCTCTGCGGATGTCAACTCCAAAATAAATCATTAAGTCCGATCACGTGAATCTACTGAACATCCACAAGTACACATTTCTCTCCTTTGATGATAGTGTATGAAGCTCGCGAACCCGAAGTACCCAAATGCTCAGAGAAGGAATAACCGATAACATTGAAGTAGCGGTTGAATCACCGATTATCTCTGTGGATGTCATCTCCGGAATAATTGATTAAGCTCTCATGTGAAACAGTTTTGCATCCCCAATATACACATTCTCTCTCCTATGATTGCGATAACATCGAATTATCACACACTTGTGTACCTCTTTTATCTTCGCTGTCTTACATCTCTTCCCCACGTAGTTGGAATAAGAACAACTAACGCCAGAGTTAAACATTGAGTTTCTATGCGGTCATGAAATTCGTCTTCCCGTGATATCTTCAATCACTTAGGAAGTATTAAGTTCATCAAGTTTACTCACTGCGTTTAGATCGTGTCTCCCTTCTTTGGGTTTTGATACTTCGGTCGGCAACAAATTATAAGACCAAATACTTGAAATCTTTTGAGAAGACCACTTGAAATCTTGTGAGAATCAACTTGCTGAAGAACAGTGTGAGCAAATCTAATTAGGGATTAAATCTGACGTTTCACTCTCCCCCAATTAGTGCTTTCCCTAAACCACAAATCTTTATGATGAATGCCGAGAATAAGAAGTATTTTGATAGTTAAATGCAACTCGCTCTTTATTCTTCTAACACACATAGAAAATGTAGAACATACCGTAGACTCGACCTTTTTCAAGATTGTCCGTTTGGGGAACAGAAATTTAACATCTTCAACTCACCAAATGCATTCCCGTTAACTTACAAATAGCAAATCTCCTTAACTAAAATCCCTCACAATCAAACAAGAACAGAAAGATGTTCATCAAAGAGATCGACCATAGCGAACACATGAAATGGTAACACCAATCAATCTTTCACATCAAAAAGAACGAGAAAGACTTTCGAATCATCATGATGATGTGTATGTCAAGCATTAACTGGAAGCACTTTGTCATTAATCATATCAGCCCATGAGAAGATGTCAACCAACAGCTCTTAGAAGAAACTCCATGTGAAGATGACCCGATAAGAAGCTCGGTTCTTACATGAGTTTGGAGCCGTATGACCATTTATTCTCCGATGTTAATCAACATGCAGTAAATTCACACTTCTTCTCCCCCTCAAGAATTACATATGAAGTTGCCATTCTTGACTAAACAAGTGAGTATCATCCAAATGTAGACTATTCACACTTCTCCCCATAAAATTGCAAATGATGTCGCCATTGCCATTTTGATTGAGCGATGAGATAAGAATACAATCATCGGTAGTTTGGTTCACTTGATGGTGGCGTGCATGGAAGAAGCATGAAACTTATTGATGAGAATGGTCGTAAACAAGAAGATTTCTCTTCTTTAGAAGATAAAGTGCACTGAAGCCTACACTTTTCTTTTCTTTAGGAGCGAGGTTTGAACTGTTGTATTCAACGTCATAGTGTTGAAGAACGAGGCCTGACTGATGTGAGCAGGCGTCATTATGCATGTACATCAACTTTGACTAGCTTGACCTCTGATCGGGATATATTCGTCCTTTATTCATCCATGCTTTGAGTCTTCCCATGTAGTGAATTATAGATGTACTTGCAACTGAGTAAGGACTACCTATACTAACATTACAAACTTGATTGCATATATATGGGTTAGCGACATCGATATCCAAACCCTTGGGATTTTCATGGTCAACCATGTTTTTGCAAGCAATGAACATTTTCCGGTAGGTATCCACTTCATCCAGCATCCTAATAATTCTACGGATGGCATCCACTTATGGAAAGGTCTAGTTGTTAAGCTTCGCATAGTGGAAGAGTTATCGATATTCCTAGACTCCAAAGATTTAGCAGTTGGTATCCATCTAGGCAAAGTTTTAGGTTTGTGTTGCTTCTTAACAGGTTGAACCTTAGCAATGTTTGTAGTCTTAGTGGATTGTGCCTTAACATGTGAATTTGAAAATTGTTTCTTATTCGGAAAAGACTCATAATTTATGGTTTTGTTTTCTACATGAATAGCATGCAGCTACTCTTAGATGCAAGCTAATCCCTAGACTTTTGTTGAGAGTACCTAGGTAATGGTTTACTACTAGTAGCGGTGCCTTGAAATCTGTAATTCATCACCCTAGGTCTTGCACCTAAAATTCCATCTTTTCGAATTTGTGCCTTTTTTCTAGCTTCTTCTAGATAATAGTTCTTTCACAAGTCATTCATATCATATGAATTCGGATTTTAATGCCCGGTTTTGACATCTTGTTTTGAAACTAATCATAGAGGTGTTGGGAGTAGAAATAGCTACTATAGGGTTTACGGAACTAGAAGCATTATTCTTAGGCAACTTCTAGGTGGTTTTGACAAAACTTGTATCGCATCAACTTAGGAGGAAAACCGTGTTTTCAACGATTTTAGCCTTTCGAATATAAACGCAATATGTTGTCTAACAACAGGCCGGTCTCTATTGGGATGTGACAAGCTTCCCAAAATATGAGTGTGATCCTTGAAGCACTTTTTGTCATATGATCATCATAATTCGATGTATATTCACCATTGAAGAATGACCGAAATTGTTTGTTGATCACCTGAAGTGAAGATTTAGAGCTGGCTTCTTGAACTTTTTCTCTGTCAAGTTGTTGTTCCAGTTGTTCTAAGTTTTGGAACAATGTGCCCGTGAACGTTGATAATTCTTGACGAAAAATTGCATTAAATGCTCGTTGGATTCCCCTTGTGTATTTGTCTTCGTTAGTAATGTGAGGTGTGAATGAAGTTTTCGAAAAGGTTCAATGCAACTCTCCTTGGAAATAGATTGCAATGACTGGTGCAACTCACTATCAGATAAATTAGAGCCCAAAGATTTCATATTAGCATTGTCCGACTCGGAACGTTCATGTTGTACATTGTAGGAAATCTTATGTTCATCAACCACGTCATACAACTTAAGTATCTTAGATATAACTGAATCTGAAGATACATGATGTAGATGTGCACGGGATTTTACAAGTCTGTGATTTAAACCGAGAAATAGAATCTTTCGGGATTTTACAAAATCAAGCGTAGCGTGATATCGACCAATAGAATGTGTTGAGAAAGCTGATGGAGTGGCACAATGATAGAAGATTGTGTATTAGGTATGATTATTGTTTGAAGTATTAGCAGAAATGTAATTTGGTTGTGATTAGGATAGGTTGATGCATATTTTTATGGAGAAATCTAGGTCTAAAAACTTAAAACCCTCAATAACATTGGGACCAGATTTATGCCTCAATTTTGACCGAATAACTTTAATGTACTCGACTTGTCATTCTACTCGTTCTCATGGTCGTTTGATGGGTATTTCGTCCAAAACGGAGTTACGGATCAAAAGTTATGGCCGTTTGAAGTTTTGACGTAAAAGTCAACTTTTAGTCAAACCGCACTACCCAAAGCAACTGGACAAACCGAAATACTTGACAAAACACGAGACAAACCGCATGATTACCAAACCGTAGTAATAAAATCGCATGATAACCAAACCAAAACAATCAAATCGCAGGATTAACAAACCGCAACAATCAAATCTCAACAATTGTCAACTCGCAGAGACAAACCGCACAACCTGTCAACTCGCAAAGGACAAACCGCACACTTATCAAATCACGGAGGACAAACCGCAAACTTATCAAATCGCAGAGGATAAACCGTCACAGTTTATCAAATCGCGAGGGATAAGCAAGAAATTGACAAACCGCACAAAGTCAAAGCTGCTATTCAAACCGCGGTGTGAAACCGCAATATGTCAAGCTTGGTCAAACTACAAAGTGTCAAACCTCGACATGTCAAACCTCAAGCATCAAACCTCAAATGTCAAAACTTCAACAGTCAAACCTCAACTGTCAAACCTTAACTTGTCAAAACTCAATTGTCAAACCTCAACTGTCAACCTCAACAGTCAAACCTCAACTTGTCAAAACTTCATCAAACCTCAAGAGCAAAAGGACAAAGAGTCGCTTTGGTGAGTTTTGTCTATTTTCTGTTTTTGGTTACAAACCAAACCGCATATGAGATATTCACCAAACCTCAACAAAAAACTTCCCAAAATAACACAATACTCAATGTAGCAACACCAAACCTCAGTCAAGAAAATCACTTTTTACTCAAATCTCAACCAAGAAACACTCAAACCTCAACCAAGAACATAACTTTCAAACATACGAATACACCCAAAATATCCAATAAACCTACGAAATAAGCTAACGAATAACCAATGTAAGCTATTACACCAATTTTAAACACGAAAGTATAATATTTATGGATCAAACAACTGTCACAATTCTCAATATCCGGTCATTGCTCATATTTACTATTTCATCGTTTATCGTAAACTAGGTTTACAAGTATATCAAATTAACCTTAGGGGTTTAGTCGCGAATTCATGAACAATCATCAAGGACATTTCATATAGACTAGGTTTAGTCTACATATAATTAGCATCATTATCATCATATTAGTTCATGCATTGTTTTGCATTTTTCATTAAACGCAATATTCTTATTAAATAAACGCTATCGCGTAATTAATTATTTTGAACATTTGATCCGATACTTCCAAATATTATCCCGATATATTTTTATACTCATATTAAGATTATAAAAATAATATTATTAGTTTACCTGGTGTTTTAAATTTATTTTGTATATAAATAGTTATATTTATATAATTCTGAGGTTTTGGTAAAGATTACGATAATTATTATTTCACTAAAATTTTGCAAGAAATGTATTTTTATAATTTTTATGACTTCAATATATTTTATTTTGACCCGTTAAAATTTATTTTTAGCTAACGCTACCCTAAATGCTTAAATATGTACACAAGTTACCAATTATCCTTAAATAACTACACAATTACTCTACATTAATACACTTAATTATTATTAAATGCATTTAGTCTCTTTTTCCTTATGTTGGTCGACATATATAGGTGACTCACACACATTTGGAGAACCATATATCTCATGTACACATATACTTACATAATTATAATGATATTCTAATAATACACATACAACATAATATCTCAAGGTGTAAAAAAATTAGTTCTCTTCCTCTCTTCATCTCTAAGAACCGGCCACCATAAAATTCAAGAAGGAGATCATCAAAAATTTTCTAGTCAAGTTCATTACAATCTAGTTACACTCTTAGTTAAGGTTTTGAAATAAAAACCTAGGGTGTTAGGATTAAACCTTGTTCATTTAACCTCATCAAGTTACTTGTTGGATAGAGATCGCACCTCATTTCAGTGTATCTACTTTTGTCATCATAAACATTGCACGGTGAGTTAAGTAGCCCTTTTAATCGTTTAATTGTTTTATAAACTCTTCGGGGGAGATACATGCTCAACTTCATGCTTTTACTTTACACTTATATGAACTTAAACTATATTGTTTGAACTATCATGAACTTGTTACCCTTTTGTTTCACTACTTATGCTAGTAAGTAGATTGTGCCCCAACTAAATTGATCACTATGTTATGAACACTATTATTTGAACCACTTTCCGTGATTTTGAGCCCTTCGACATATATATATTTGAACTCTTTTAACTTGATAGGAACATATTGGCATAGATTTGAACACTTTAACTTGATTTAAAACTTTTTGACTATTTTGAACTTGTTTGACTTTATATTGAACCCTTTGACTATTTTGAACTTGTTTGACATAATATTGAACACTTTGACTATTTTGAACCTTTTGACATGTTTTGAGCTCTTTGACTGTTTTGAACTTTTGAACTTGACTTAAACATTTGAACTTAATTACGAACTTTTGAACGGAACCCTTGAACTTAAATACAAACTAATCACTTGTTTGAACTTATTGAACCGTGCGTGTTATGACCTTGACCTAAAGTCTCCTATGATCGGAGCATCATTATAAAGTCTCCTATGTTCGAACATCACTATAAAGTCTCCCATGTTGAGCATCACTATAAAGTCTCCCTTGTTCGATCAACCTAAAGCCTCCCGGTCCGATCAGGCGTCTCTCACTATGTTACGGAGCGTTCTCAATAATTCTCGCCTTATTGGTGGAGTGTGCAAAGTCTCCCTATGTGAGCGGAGCAATACCAATTCTCGCCTTATTGGTGGAGTGTGCAAATTCTCCCATGTTCGTAGTGTTCTTAATTGTATATTAATAGTTGTATGATGTACCGTTCGTACATTCGCATTGTTAGTCTCCTATTAGTAGGTAGTATGGATAGCGCTATTAGAGGTCGACCAACCTCTCGTCCACTATGTTACGGGACGAATATTATTTATTCTAGGGCTTTGCGGCATACATTATTATATACGTGGTACCATATTGTGAACTATTATGACCACTTATACTCGACTATTAGACACACTATATTTTGTGCAATGGGTTGTGAACACACAGGTTGCAAGTTTTTTATGGGCGGAACTTGGGCGGTGGATTACAATCCCTTTGCTTTGAGAACTCATTTGACCTCGTGTGCTTGAACATAAACTAGACATACTACTTTTGGCGGTTGGATTGTGAACACAAAGGTTGCAAGTTTTGTATGGGGAACTTGGAACCGGTGGATTCTGATGCCTTTGCTTTGTGGACTATTCTAATTGACCAAAACTTTGCCTTTGTTGCATGAACGCTCTTTAAAAGCTTTACTTGTTAAACAAACTCTATGAACTCACTCAACCATTTTGTTGACACTTTTAGCATGTTTTATCTCAGATATCTAAGGCATTCACTTCATGGCATGCATGTGGACTTATCATAGAGTCGCGGTGTCGACGCGTCTCACATATATTATTATATGCACTTAACTATCGTTTGATTGTAACAAACTCATTTTGGTATATTGGAAATATTTTGGGACATATGTTTTGTAAACTCTGATTATTTTACTTTATCAAAGTATATTTTCAAAACGATACTTTAGGTCGTTCGATATAACTGTAACTTTGATGCTATGACAGTCATCCCCCAGGAATTCCATTCCGCTGCAAAACAGGTAATTTGGGGGTGTGACAACAACAGCAAAAAATCAATTCGTGGGTTTCTTTCTTACTTATTCGAACCACTTAAAATCAACAATAACCAAACTTTATGATCTAACCATGGCTCTTGATACCAATTGTAACACTCAAATAAACAAAAGTATGGATCAAATTGATTCGTTGTTGTGAGTGTCGTGAATAAACACACATATCAATATATCAAATTAAACGTGAAATCTGACATATCAACCTTTTAGGAAAAGGGTTAACGTGCCAAATCTCATGAATGTGATAAAAGTGATACCGGGCAAGTGATTTCCAGGGTCGTATCCCAACGAGGTGTGAATGGAAGGTTTCGTTGAGTTTCGTGATTTTGAACTTGAATTGGATTTAATGAATTTGGATTTTGTGATAACGTATTCTACAAATTAAAGTACGGAAATGTGAATTAAGCATGTAAAACAACGTAAACACAAATTAAACTACTACTAATCCTAACAAACAATCAAACAAAGATAAGTTATGTCCTAGGATGCTAAAACATAAAAACGTAAAAAACGGGGAACGCCCCGAGACATAAAAGTGAAAATTTTGCAATTAAAGGGCTACGAATGCAAAAACAATATTTCTACGTTCTAATTGACAAAAAATAATTTTAGGAAAAAGCCGGGAGTTTTTTTGACTTTAAAATAAATTTCTACAAATTAAAAACTAAATAAAAATAATTAATTAATTAAAAATACTAAACTATTTTATAAAAATATGGGAAAATTACAGAAAATACTTTGAGGAGTGCTTAATCAAAGAAAAATAAAAAAGTCGACACTTGCTTTTGGAAATAAGCTGTTTGAAAGGGGAATAAGCTGCTAGCTTAAATCTGAAAGGTTGTGTCAAGGATACTTTAAGCTAAACTATCAAAGACACATAAGCTAAACAAGCTGAGCTAAATAGAGAAACAGGAACAGGGGGGAACAATAAGCAGTCTTGGGGAATCCTAAGCTAACTGAGATGAACTAAGCATACAAAAGACTAAATTCTAGTGGGCCTAATAAGCTATAACTAACACCAATCAAGCTAACACAGAGTTACTTAATCCTACTTACCTAAAAGCAACTAAAGACTATTAAATAAGCAAGTTTAGCAACCTAATAAGCTAAAATAAAGAAGAAAAGGTCTGCTGACCTGCAGGCTAAAACAGCCCCATGTGGCTTCTTAGAGCTTATTTTTAAGCCCTGAAACAAACTTCCAAGTCAGTGGCCAGCTGCAACAAGTAAGGTTAGCATAACAAACAACCTAAAAAAGCTAATTGGGGGTCGAATTGGCCTGTGTACATCTTAAAAATAAGCTGTGAACAGGTCTCTTTGGGGCAATTTATGCTGATACAGAAATGGTGCAAAGGGTTACCAAGGGCAAATCTAATCTAACTATAGTTAACCTAAAGGTAACCAAAGCAAAGATAAATCAAGTTGGGTGTGCTGAGATCTAAGAAAAACATTTTCTTGAAACTTTTGTGTGGAAATAAGCTGTAAAACATGGTGAGAACAACAGTTAGACTGCTGTTTTGTAACTGTAGTCCAAGCAAAGAAAAAAAATAGACAACTTCCCCTTTTTTTCACTCAATATTTTTTACACAACCTTGGACAAAGTTTTGAAAACTATATAAAAGCTTGAAAGCCGTTTGACTATAAGAGTCAAAGGGTAAAAAGGAAAAAACTGCTTTTTTGCTCACTAATAGCTTGAACCAAACACCTCTATAGGGGAAGAAAACACTTAAACTGATTTTAAAGAAAACTGACTTGACTTTTTTTTTTGTAGAAACTGACTTGCCACCTTAACTTAGTACTTTTGATATTTTAAGATTAAGATTAAGAAAATAAGCAAAACCTGCTTATTTGCACATAAACATGAAACTGAACAGACAAGTAAGGCTAGTCCCAATCGTGACCGAGCATGACCCTGCCACATCAGCTTTCTCTCTCCGACGACCAGACACGACCAAGTTGCCACAGTCGATGACCAGACACGACCAAGTCGAGATTTCACCCGATATAGCCTTTTCTCCTCCTCCAACCGATCTCATGCTCGATGTCCACAACCCGTTTGACCGATGTTCACATCGGTCAATGTGGAAAAATGGTGGTGCCCGACCGATGTGAAGACCTTGGACTGCGACCAGCCTAAAAGAAATGCTTTTCATTAATTAAAACTCATTACAACTGAATTTAAAAGACAGAAAACTAATTTTAAAACCAAATCAAGGGGTGCCTTATCATGGCTACAAGGTTCTCTATTATACTAAATGTCTTGGGTCTTCAATCCTTCTTGTTGTGTTTTCTCTGTGAAACAAAAGGAGCTGGAGGTGCATTTATGCTTCTTTGAAGATAATCTCAACCATCAAATTATCTTGGAAACTTTACCCATGATCACAGCCATCAAAGGTGCTTCTTTCTTGAGCTCCAATGGGAAGGCAAAGGGTTGCCAAGGTGTAATGTCACATGTGAAGGAGCTTTGACCTATTCTTGTGCTGATTTCTAAGCTTTAGAGTAACAAGGGGATAGTGGGGAATGAGTAGGATTTTGGCGGGCAATTGTTTGAGTTCTGGGTATTTTGTATTTGCTTTTGGTTTTGGGGAGAAGAGGAAAAAAAGAGAAGAACGGTTAAGTATAGGGAGGGGTCAATTGGGAAAGGTAAGGGTCATATGGGAAGGGTGGTTCAAAACAGGGATATAGGTGAGGTTCAATGTAGGGGAGAGGGTCAAAATGGGTGAAAAGGTTTTAGCAAAGAGGTTTAAAAATGGTTTATAAGTGTTTTATTAAAAGTTTTGCAAAAATGTTTTTTTTTTTTTTTTTTTTTTTTTTTGAAAGAGTTTTTACAAAATGATTTTTAAAGCTAAAATAGGATTTTTGGTTTTTTTTGGTATAAAGGGCAATTTGGCCATTTTTGGTATCGGGGAAGGATAAAAAGGGTATTTTGGGTTTAGGATATGGTTTTAAGTTTGATTCCCCCTGCTCACTCTTAGAAAGTTTCCAGGGACCCAAAAATGTAGAAAACCACTTCCCGGTTACGTCTTTACTGCACTTTTTCCAGTTTCAGCTCGATTTTGCCCGTTTTCGCTCTGTTTTCAATCCTTTTGTACCTAAAAGACATAAAACACACTCCAAGGATATTTGTAGCATATTTTGATCGTATTATGGTGTTTTTAGTCATTTTTGTGGTCTTGGGTGGGTAAAAACGATGAGTGAATAAACACTCATCAAATCCCCTAACACTAGGCAATTCTAGTCCCTAGCAATCCAATCATATGAAGTAATGAAAGAATCAAGATTATGGAACGGGATTCACACAAAATGGGTGTCTCCAGGAAATTGAATCATCATCCTCTTTTTTATACTCCCAACTAAGTCTAAACTTATTGTGAAAATGTTTTTGTAAAATGCTAACACTATTTATAGTAATAATCTATGTAAGTCGAGACTTAACTTTTTACTCCCGTAATTACTATAAGTTAGGTGTGTGTGCTATTTTCAAAACTTTGATCACAAAAATCAACACTCATCACGGTTGTTATCTATACAAGTTGATATTAATCAACGGAAATCTATAAACTTAAGGTTCGAAAAGGGCTTTTTCCATGTAGCGGCTTTCTTCTCGGCACATCCCAAACCAGTTGGCTTTAGGTGACCAGAATTTTGACACCCCACAGAGAATAGTATCGGAATCAGGTGGATTTCGATTCCAAAGGTTTAGAGATTTCCGCTAGCTTAATATTAAGACTTGAATGGACAACAACCAACGATTATCTAGAGATTTGAAAACTCAAAGGCCAAATTACTCCATGTAACGGCTTTCTTCTCGGCACATCCCAAACCAGTTGGTTTTAGGTGACCAGGCTTTTGACACCCCACAGAGAATACTACCAAAGCTTTCTAGACCTTTGAAATTAACAATCTCTAAATTCCCACTGCTTTTTAAGATAAGATTGACGACTACGAGTTCAACTCCCGATTTAAATTTGAGAAAAAGCAAGTTTCGTAAATTTATTCATAACGTTTTTATTTCACCACTATTTTCATTTTTCCATCATTCATTTTTCACTTTTTTTTCACTTTAACTATAAACTTGCAACTTTTGCTATATTCAAGCACTTTTACGATACTTTCATTTTGCAATATTATTCCGATTTTAAGAAAGTATTCTTTTCAAAAAATTTAAATAAAAGGTTGAACTCTAACTCTTTATCAAAATTGCTTACAAATTTCATTGCATAACAAAATGGTTTTTATGTTTAAAGGTTTGAAAACAGCACTATATTAAGTTCAATTAAGAGCTACTGGGAGAAAAAGTCATAGATTACTTATATAAGCTCTAAAGAGAACGAACTACTCCAAGCTTAGCATTTTCATTTGCACAACTCGTAAAAAATTAGCCTAAAAGTTAAGGAAGCAGCTTGATCAACACTCTAGTAGAGTCGGGATTCCCCTTGTTCTAACCTAATCAAGACTAAACTTTCATTAACGCCGAAGCATTAACGCTTTATTTTCGTGCAAAGCAATTCTTTTTCATGCAAAAATTTTTAAAATTTTGGTCAAAACGGGGGTACTAGGGACTAAAGGGTACAAATGTGACAAAATTCAACAGAATTCCCACCCACACTTAGAACTGAATATTGCCCTCAATATTCAAAGTCCCGGCCGAAGCCGATACTATCGAACAGAAAAAGGTAATACCACTAACAAAGTGTGTGGACGAAATCTGTCATTTTAACACAAAAAGGATTTTTGAAAACATATCCTCAGATAAACGTTAGCTAAATTGATCGAATATTGGGCGGCTGGACTGAAAACAAGCGCATCAATGAGCAAACACACAAGAAGCAAACATTTGTAGAGGTTTCCCCCCACACTTAGTTGTTATAAAGTAGTAAGAAGTCAGAAACATGGGTTGTCACCCATGAAATGCTAATGTTTTTGTTAACCGAGTCGCTAGCTTGGCTCGACCCCGAATTCATTGGTTCATGGGGAAGGTTTGGAGATCCGGAAAAACCATGGGCGGTATGTCCCCTCCAAAATAATGCTTCAACCTATGTCCATTCACCTTGAAGTTTGGCCTGTCGGTTTGAGATAACTCGACAGTGCCATATGGAAAAACTTTGGCAACGGAGAATGGACCAGTCCAACGGGTCTTAAGCTTCCCCAAGATGATTTTCAATCTGTAATTAAAAAGAAGGACTCAGTCACCAACGTTGAAAATGCGGTTCTTGATCTTTGAGTCATGGATCTTCTTTGTCTTTTCCGTATAGATCAACGAGTTCTGGTAGGCTTGATCACGGAGTTCATTTAATTCATTGAGTTGAACTTTCCGGTGATCACCCGCGGACTTGAGGTTGAAGTTGACATGCTTCAAGGCCCAATAGGCTTTGTGCTCGAGCTCGATCAGTAGATGACATGCCTTTCCGTACACAAGCTTGTAAGGAGTACACCTGATGGGTGTTTTGTAAGCGGTACGGAAGGCCCAGAGTGCATCTTCTAGTTTATCTGACCAAGAGGCACGATTTTCACCTATGGTCCTTTCCAATATTCTTTTTAAACCACAGTTAGAAACTTCCACTTGCCCACTAGTTTGTGGGTGATACGCGGTGGAAAGACGGTGAGTGACACCTTACTTGAGCATCACTTTTGCGAATTGGAGATTGCATAAGTGCGTACCGCGATCACTAATGATGGCTCAGGGAGTTCCGAAACGGGCAAAGAGAGACTTTAAAATTTTCACAACTACTCGGGCGTCGTTGGTAGGGATCGCTTTTGGTTCCACCCATTTGGACAAGTAATCGACCGCCACGAGTATGTACTTGTTCCCTCGAGAAGACGGGAACGGCCCACAAATTCGATGCCCTACACGTCAAATATCTCTCACACTTGGATGACATTTTGAGGCATTTCATCTCTTTTCGAGATATTGCTATGACGTTGACAAGCGTCTCAAGATTGGACTAAGTCGTGGGCATCTTTGTAGATAGTGGGCCAATAGAAACCGTAGTTAAACACCTTTTTGGCGGTGTAGTTCGGGCCATGATGTCCCCCCGTGGGTCCATGGTGATAAGCTTTGAGAATTTCAACGGATTCTTGGCCGTGAACACACCGTCGGATGACTTGATCCACACAGATTTTGAATAAGTAGTGGTCGTCCCAGAAATAATGCTTGACATCTTTGAAAAACTTGTTTTTTTGTTGGGACGACATCCCTTTCACAACAAAGTTACCCGCATGATAGTTTGCAAAGTCGGAAAACCATGGAGTACTTGAATCTCCACATTGAGATACCACATTAAGTGTCTCGAGAGGAAATATTTCATTTATCTCCTTTTTCTTGAGCACACTTTGATAAGGATTTTCAAGACGAGATAAGTGATCAGCCGCGAGGTTCTCGACTACCTTTTTATCATGAATGATGATATCAAATTCTTGTAGGAGGAGGACCCATCAGAGTAATCTCGGATTCGCATCTTGCTTAGCAAAAATATATTTGAGAGCCGAGTGATCCGTATACACTATGCTTTTTGACAAGATTAAGTATGGCCGAAATTTCTCGAAAGCATACACCACGGCTAGTAATTCTTTCTCAGTCGTAGTGTAATGTGCTTGAGCCTCGGTCAAAGTTTTGCTAGCATAATGTATAGGCTGGAAATGTTTTGCTTTTAGTTGTCCCAAGACTGCACCTATGGCGAAATCACTTGCATCACACATAAGCTCAGATGGCAATTCCCAATCGGGGGCAACTAGAATTGGTGCTTCCGTGAGCTTCTTCTTAAGAGTTTAGAAGGCTTCAATGCACTCACTAGAGAAGATGAAAGGAGTATATTTTTCAAGAAGTCAGGTCATAGGCCGGGATATTTTCAAAAAATCTTGAATGAAATGACGATAGAAACCGGCATGACCAAGGAAACTTCTAACTCCTTTTACGGTTGTGGGAGGAGGTAACTTTGCAATAACATCAAATTTAGCTTTGTCAACCTCAATCCCGCTCTTATAAATCTTATGGCCGAGGACAATGCCCTCTTTGAACATGAAGTGACATTTCTCCCAATTTAGACAAAGATTTGTGTTTTCACAACGTTCAAGTATCTTGTCCAAATGGGAGAGACATGTTTGAAAACAATTCCCAAAGACCGAGAAATCATCCATAAAGACTTCCATAGTATTTTCGATCATATCATGGAAAATGGCCATCATACACCTTTGGAACGTACCGTGAACATTACATAAGCCGAAAGGCATGCGTCGGTAAACAAACGTTCCATAAGGGCACGTGAATGTGGTGTTTTCTTGATCTTGCGAGTCTATGGGAATTTCGAAGTAACCCGAGAAACCATCGAGAAAACAATTGTATTCGTTTCCCGCCAATCTCTCAAGCATTTGGTCCATGAAGGGTAAAGGAAAGTGGTCTTTACGGGTGGCTTCATTTAACTTTCGATAGTCAATGCAAAAACGCCATCTCGTAACCAATCTAGTAGGAATCAACTCGTTTGCATCGTTTTCAATGACGGTATTGCCACCCTTTTTGGGGACACAATGAACGGAGCTCACCCAAGGACTATTCGAGATAGGGTAAATCAATCCGGCATCGAGAAGTTTTATAACTTCCGCTTTGATAACCTCCTGATTTTGAGGATTCACCCTTCTTTTTTGTTGAACCGCCGGTTTGAAGTCATCTTCCATGAGAATTTTGTGTGTACAAAATTTCAGGTCAATACCCTTGATGTCGGAAAGTTTCCAAGCGATGGCTCGCTTGTGTGACTTCAAAACCTTTATGAGAGTGGCTTTCTCCTCCTCACTTAAATATTTAGCAATTATTACATGTAATTTATCGTCACCCTCCAAAAATGCATACTCGAGATGAGGTGGTAAGTCCTTAAGTTCGACCTCGGGAGGATCATTAGATTTTTCAATGGTTTTAATTTCCTCAACATGAAGTTCTTGAGGAGGGAGTGATGATGGATCATCATTGAGCAACTTCTCGAGCAGAAGAATGTCTCCCTCAATGTCAATGGGAGCGTGATCAATTTCCCATGAAATTGAGTCACTAGACAAGAATGCTTCAATCTCTTCCAAGATAAAGTCAGTTCCCTCAAACGGAGTGAGGGGAGGGGAAGAGGGAGCAATGATGGGATCAACCGAAGTGGGACTGCCACTTGTTGAGAATCCAAGAATTTCTTGAGCATACTCCTCCTCAATGACATAAATTTTGTTGACGAAAGTATCGTCATAATTTAGGGAGTATCTCGACCAGATCAAGATTGAAAGCTACGGCTCCCTTGTTTAACCCTCAAAGTGATTTCCCCTTCATCAACATCGATCAATGCATGACCCGTTTTCAAGAAGCACCTCCCAAGGATCTGGGGTACTCGGGGATCCGCATCGAAGTCGACGAAAACAAAGTCGGCGGGGAAATGAAACTTTCCTACTTTCACATAAACATCCTCGGCTACACCTAACGGATGAGAACTTGTACGGTCGGCAAGCTCTAGGATCATACATGTAGGTGTGAGTGGGGGTAACGAGAGCTTCTTCCATATAGAGTGTGGCATCAAGTTAATGCTCGCGCCAAGATCGGCCAAAGTGGAGCATTGAACTATCCCTTGAAAATCACACGGGATTAGAAACTTGTCGGGGTCTACTAGCTTTTCGGGAAGTGTTTTAAGGATAACCGCTGAACTATTCTCGTTTAAGGAAGTTTTAGCCAACTCGGAAATTTTATCTTTGTTGCTCAAAAAGCTTTTGATGGTCGGACCAAACTTGGGCATTAGAAGGAGAGCGTCCGCGAAACTAATTTCGAAGTGAAAATCTTGAAAGATTTGGAAGAACTTCTCCATTTGTTGATTAGTTTTGTCGCGGAGCTTTTGGTCATTAAGCCTCGAAGGATAAGGAAGTGAAGGCTTAGGATTGGTCGTCGGAACAACGGGTTCCGGAATGGGAATTTGGACTACTGGAGGTTGGACATGTGCGGTACTTCGTGGGCTTGAGATATGCACCTTGTCCTTTGCCACCTCGGTTTCTCGTTCCAAATCCTTCACCGGAGAAGGAGTAGGCATCGAGGGTCCATCATATGATTTACCACTTCTAGTGGCAATAGCATTCAACTCTCCCTTCGGGTTGGGAATTGTGTTACTTGGAAGAGTTCCCGAAGTTGGAGATTGACTCCTTTGACTCATGAGACTAGCAAACATGCTCTCAATCTTGCTTTGAGATTGATCAATCTTGCTACTAGTGGCTCTAAGCTCAGATGTAAAATCATTTTTCAAGGTAGTTATCTGATTTTGCATAGCCATCATCTTAGTCTCATTGTTCTTGATGTAATTAGCAAGTTCATTAGAGGCTTGAGGTGGTGGAGCTTGAACATGTTGTTGTGGAGCTTGGAATCGATTTTGATGATGATTTCCTTGATTTTGAAATACCTGATTCTGATTCTGATTCTGATTAAATTTATTATTTCTGTTTTGCACATTTTGATTGTTTTGATTTTGATTGAACCCCGGTGGTCCAATGTAATTGTTAAAACGATAGCTTAGAAGATTACGGTCTCCTTGCGGTTGGTAGGTATTACCTCCCGTATTGTAGGATCCCGAGGCAGCATATATGTTCTCTTGAGTGTAGCCACCTGTGGCTTGACACTCGAAATAAGATTGTGGACCTCCACAAGTCTCACAACTCTTGTTCATGACATTCACTTGTTGGTTGGTATTCATTTGACACATTTTTAACATAGCGGTGGATATTTCTTCCATCTTTTTGGTGAGAGTGGTGTATTCCGAAGATGAAGAAGTGGTGGATCTCGTTGACTCGCCCCTCTCGGCTGAGGAATCCCAATAATTATGGTGGGCAGTCATGTTTTCAATGAGATCGTAGCACTCTTCGGGTCGCCTTTTCATAAAGGTACCACCGGCAGCAGCATTGATCGTGTCACGATGCCTCAATGTTAACCCATTATAGGATGTATCTATTTGGGTGACAAGCAACATGTTGTGATTCGGAAAACGATCAATTGAAAGATTATAACGTTCCCATGCCTCGAATAAGGACTCATCGGGATGCTGCCTAAAGTTGTTAATTTCATTTCTCAATTTCGTCACCATCGAAGGTGGAAAATATTTAGCCAAGAATTTGGAAACCATTTCATCGAAATTGTGAATCAAATTCTTCGGAAGACGATCAAACCATGCGGTGGCATGAAGCGTCAAGGAATATAGAAAGAGGTACAAGCGAAGGGCGTCATCGGTGACCCCATTTTGCTTCATACTTTGGGTGACGGTAAGAAATTTGTCAAGATGCTTGTTGGCATCGTCACCCGGTAATCCGTGAAAATGGCAAGAATTTTGGACTTGTTGTATCATGTGATGTTTTAGTCCAAAATCCATGGTTTAGATGTTAACCGGTGCAATTAGACTACCCCGTCCATCCATTGTGGGTTGGCAAAGCTCCTCTATCATTCGGAGATCGGGAGCTTGGCTTTGTGGACCGGGTACTTAGACTTGAGGTCCGGTACCTTGGTTTTGTGCCATGGTGGGTTGTTCAACGGTATGTAACACGAGTACATTTGATTTGGTTATGATTACGTCTACGAGTTTGCGAACGAGTGCGCATGCACTTTCAAAAACAACACTTTCAATTAAAACAAGACCGAAGTAAAAACACAAGGAACTTAAACAAATAATCCCAAGTGAATTGATCACTTTCTACAAGTAAAACGCACAAAGGAGCGGAGAAACAGAGGTCAGCGCGAAGCTTATTAAAAACACGTCTCTTTTCAGCTGCAATTTAATGTCAAGCCGTCCTTATACCCCTCTTATAGTTTGTTAAACCGATAGAAGTAAACTGAATTCATGAGCGACACAAAGGCAAGTTTTGAATCTTTTGTTTGGGAACTTATAATGATAACAGTCAAGTTGAGAAGTGTTATATTTATGGAAAACTATAAGGGGGGTTGAATAGTTTACCGATTAAAAACTTTGTTTTGAAACTTATTGAAAGATCAATTGATTTTCATCTCAGATATGTTAGTGAATAGTAATCAACAATATATATAAAGAGTAGATAAGGAAAGAAACAATCAAACCACAACAAGTTGTTTATAGTGGTTCGGTCTACAAGGACTCTTTTTCCTTGCCCTACTCCACTCCCCGACTCTCACACTCGAGAGTTTAACTTCACTAGTCAACAAGCTCCTTTCACCGGCGGAGAAACCTTTACACTTCGCTTACACACTATTTCCGACACTAAGCTAGATGTCGAGTTCTTTTCAAGGGTACAACCACTCCCACACACAATGTATTTTAAGGACTAAAATACTAACTACTCACACTCACAAGATTATGATGGTTTGGTACAACAATGATGTATGAATCAACACAAGATCATACAATAATAAATAAACAAGACTTCCAACTTCTTGTTGAAGCTTGAATGTATCTTGATCGTCTTTGCTACAAATGAGATCACTAATATGATATAAAACTGAGTTAGAAATGTTAGAGAGAAGGAATGTATGAGAATATGATAGAAATGGATGAAAAACCACTTTGTTTGGCTTTGCTATTTATAGCCAAAATGAGCAAGCACCACGGACCACGGAACCCTTAAAAGGGTTCTGCCCGTGTTAATTTTTGGTGCCGCCGAGGTCTGACAGCAAGATCACAAAAGTTTACCAAAGTCAACCATATCTATCCAAGATTGTGTAAGATATGTAGAGTCTAAATCTACACAAAGTATCTAGTGAAATCTTCTAAGGATTTCAATGATGCACCACATAATGTCATGTGTTTGTTTTTCTATTTTTAGAAATATGTTAAAATGTAAATACATATGTAATGTTTTGTTTTAAGAAACCAAAACATTCTTTAACTAAAACTACTATTATACATTATGGTTTAGAGTCATATCAAGATATGTTTAATCACAATGTTAATGCTTGAGTGATGAAGATATTATTTGAAAAAGATTGTTTTAATATCTATTAAACTTGACAGGCTTTAAGCTTTATAAAAATTAAATTTACTTTTGTCGTTAACAAAACTTAGGTAAAGATCAAAATATAAATAACGTTTAACGACGATATTTGTATTAACAATATTGATTGTGTATTCTATTTTATTTAAAACAACAAGCAAAATCTTTTTTGTATTTTTATTCTTTTACATATATACAAAGAAAAGATAAATATTTTTGTATTTTTGTATTTTTCAAAAACAATAACTTCACGAGGAAGATTCTTCAAGTCACTAATCGCAAAAACTTCACGGTATTGTCGTAACACACCTGCCCGGCAGCGGCGCCAAAATTTGATTTGTTGTTGTGAGTGTGGTGAATAAACACAAATATTAATATATCAAATTAAACGTGAAATCCGACAAATCAACCTTTTAGGAAAAGGGTTAACGTGCCAAATCTCACGAAAGTGATAAAAGTGATACCGGGCAAGTGATTTCCCGGGTCGTGTCCCAAAGAGGTGTGAATGGAAGGTTTCGTTGAGTTTCGTGATTTTGAACTTGAATTTGATTTAATAAATTTGGATTTTCTGATTACGTATTCAACAAATTAAAGTACGGAAGTGAAAATTAAGCACGTAAAACAACGTAAACACACATTAAACTACTACTAAGCCTAATAAACAATAAAACGAAGCTAAGTTATGTCCTAGGATGCTAAAACACAAAAACGTAAAAAACGAGGAACGCCCCGAGCCATAAAAGTGAAAATTTTGCAATTTAAGGGCTACGGGTGCAAAAACAATTTTCCTATGTTCTAATTGACAAAAAAATAATTTTAGGAAAAAGCCGGGAATTTTTTCGACTTTTAAATTAGTTTCTACGAATTAAAAACTAAATTAAACTAATTAATTAATTAAAAATACTAAACTATTTTAGAAAAATATGAGAAAATTAAATAAAATACTTTTAAGAGTGCTTAATATAAGAAAAATAAAAAATTTGAAACTTGCTTTTGGAAATAAGTTGTTTGAAAGGGGAATAAGCTGCTAGCTTAAATCTGAAAGGTTGTGTCAAGGATACTTTAAGCTAAACTATCAAAGACACATAAGCTAAACAAGCTGAGCTAAATAGAGAAACAGGAACAAGGGGTGGGGAAGGGAAACAGTAAGCAGTCTTGGGGAATCCTAAGCTAACTGACATGAACTAAGCATACAAAAGACCAATTAAGCTAACACTACTTAATCCTACTTACCTAAAAGCAACTAAAGACTATTAAATAAGCAAGTTTAACAACCTAATAAGCTAAAAGAAAGAAGAAAAGACCTGCTGGCTAAAACAGCCCCATGTGGCTTCTTTGAGCTTATTTTTAAGCCCTGAAACAAGCTTCCAAGTCGGTGGCCAGCTGCAACAAGTAAGGTTAGCATAACAAACAACCTAAAAAAGCTAATTGGGGATCAAATTGGCCTTGTACAGCTTAAAAATAAGCTGTGAACAAGTGTCTTTGGGGCAGTTTATGCTAATACAGAAATGGTGCAAAGGGTTTTCAAGGGAAAATCTAATATAACTATAGTTAACCTAAAGGTACCCAAAGCAAAGATAAATCAAGTTGGGTGTGCTGAGATCTAAGAAAAACATTTTCTTGAAACTTTTGTGTGGAAATAAGCTGTAAAACATGGTGAGAACAGTAGTTATCACTGCTGTTCTGTGACTGCAGTCCAAGCAAAGAAAAAAAACATACAACTTCCCCTTTTTTTCACTCAATATTTTTTACACAACCTAGGACAAAGTTTTGAAAACTATATAAACTCTTGAAAGCCCTTTGACTATAAGAGTCAAACGGGTAAAAAGGAAAAAACTGCTTTTTTTGCTCACTAAATAGCTTGAACCAAACACCCCTATAGGGGAAGAAAACACTTAAACTGATTTTAAAGAAAACTGACTTGACTTTTTTTTTTAGAAACTGACTTGCCACCTTAACTTAGTACTTTTGATATTCTAAGATTAAGATTAAGCAAATAAGCAAAAACTGCTTATCTGCACATAAACATGAAACTGAACAGACAAGTAAAAGAAATGCTTTTCAGTAATTAAAACTCATTACAACTGAATTTAAAAGACAGAAAACTAATTTTAAAACTAAATCAAGGGGTGCCATATCATGGCTACAAGGTTCTCTATTATACTAAATGTCTTGGGTCTTCAATTCTTCTTGTTGTTTTTTCTCTGTGAGACAAAAGGAGCTGCAGGTGCATTTGTGCTTCTTTGAAGATAATCTCAACCATCAAATTATATTTGAAACTTTACGCATGATCACAACCATCAAAGGTGCTTTTTTCTTGAGCTCAAATAGGATGGCAAAGGATTGCCAAGGTATTATGTCACATGTGAAGGAGCTTTGACCTATTCTTGTGCTGATTTCTAAGCTTGAGAGTGACAATGGGATAGTGGGGAATGAGTAGGATTTTGGCGGGCAATTGTTTGAGTTCTGGGTATTTTTTATTTGCTTCTGGTTTTGGGGAGAAGAGGGAAAAAAGAGAAGAAAGGTTAAGTATGGGGAGGAGTCAATTGGGAAAGGTAAGGGTCATATGGGAAGGGTGGTTCAAAACAGGGATAGAGGTGAGGTTCAATGTAGGGGAGAGGGTCAAAAATGGGTGAAAAGGTTTTAGCAAAGAGGTTTAAAAATGGTTAATAAGTGTTTTATTAAAAGTTTTGTAATTTTTTTTTTTTTTTTGAAAACTAAAATTGGTTTTAAGAAAAAGATTGAGTTTTTACAAAATGATTTTTAAAGCTAAAATAGGATTTTTGGTTTTTTTGTTTAAAGGGCAATTTGGCTATTTTGGGTATCGGGGAAGGGTAAAATGGGTATTTTGGGTTTAGGATATAGTTTTGAGTTTGATTCCTCCTGCTCACTCTCAGAACGTTTCCCAGGACCAAAAAATGTAGAAAATCACTTCCCGGCTACGTCTTTATTGTACCTTTTCTAGTTTCAGCTCGATTTTGCCCGTTTTCGCTCTGTTTTCAATACTTTTGTACCTGAAAGACATAAAACACACTCCAAGGATATTTGTAGCATATTTTGATCGTATTTGGGTGTTTTTAGTCATTTTTGTGGTCTTAGGTGGGTAAAAACGATGAATGAATAAGCACTCATCACAAATCATAGGAAGAAACTTAGAGAGAGAATGTAGAATGGGATGCTTTATAGAGAGAGAAAGTGAGAGAAAAATAAAGAGAAGGTTAGATTAAGAATGAAAGCTCCACCTCTTCCCAAGTGGGAAGAGGCTTTTATACTACATACTACACGACCTCCTGTCGGGCTGTGGATCAGGCATACAGTGGGTAAAGACCCGTCCGTCCTCCACGGTGTTGCTCTAAACTAACTAACTGACTAAATAACTAGTAAATAACATAATGTTTACGAGCTAACATATGCTAAACTATAATTGGGGTGACCGACTCTTCAAAATGGATTTTCCAAATCCCAACAGTTTCTTTTGCTAGTAAAACTAATAGTTATTCTTTATGTTTCGTCTTCTGTTTCACCTCTCACGAATCATCCCTTCATTCTAATATAATCATATGTCAAGTTTTTTCTTTTTAATGCATTACAAATGCATAGTTGCTGCTTGTTCAGAAAGATTTCACTCCACATGTTATCAAATATCTTATCAATAAATTAGATTTAGTTACTATCTTTTACAAGTTTTCTACTTCAGTCTTGAGCTTTCGCGATTTCACCGCTCGGACTGCATGCGAGTATTAGATTATAGTTAGACTAGTTGGCTCAAGCCCGCTTGTGAACTTAGGCTCCATAAGATCTAGTTAAGGTTTTCAATGTTTCCTTTTACTTTATTTATAGTGATCAATAATAAAATGTAACCTACAGTGGTTAACATCATTAAACAATTAGAACCGAAATTTTTGATTCATTAAATATCATATTTAAATTAAATTAAACGTTCCTTCCATTTTATTTCAGCAGCATTTAAAATTAATCACCATGACATTTTTTTCTGGTAAAGTTCAAGTGAATAAAAATAGTTAGATGTTATATTACTTTTATTAGAAGGTAAATTGAAAAAACTGTGCTTGTGGTCAGTCATTTTTACATCGTAGCTAGCTCAAAATTTAAAATAGTAAATAATGTCTCTTATGTTCTCACTTTGGTGCAAATTATGTCATTTTCACTGACGACCGTTAAAAAACCGCGTTAGTAAGTCCTCAAGTGCATTCTACCTGAGGCTATTTTTGTCATTTCACTTTTCCCGCCATTATTACACTACCTGTTCCTGCTAACCCACTTGGATTTGGTTTACCAACAAACTCTTCTTGTCAAGGACATAATTTGCAACATAACATTTGTTAGATATTGGATTTCATAAACACACTAAACCAAAGATCAAAGAGGCGTATACTATGGTTTTAAAGAGAGAAAGAGTTAGAGGTTTTGGGAACTTAGTGAGAGAAAATGAAAGTATTATTATGAGCTCCAACTCTCTACCTTGGGAGGTAGAGAGTATTTATAGTTCTTACGTAAATCGCCACCTATGGGCTGTGGATCAGGCATACAGTTGGTAAAGACCAGTCCGTCCTCTACGGTGATACTTAACTAAATACTACTTAACATTAAATAATCTACGACTACGAGCTTTCTAACGATTACATATACTTGAGGTGACCGACTCTTTAATGACCGGATTTACTAAATCCTAACAATCTCCCCCTAAGGGAGGTCACCTAAAAAATACATTGAATACAAACAGATATTACAATATGATTGTTCTTGGATTCTTGTTAAAGTTCTTTGCTCTGCAGCTCGTAGTCATCGATTCTTTATTTTTGCATGTTTGGTGAATCCAAGTTGAGGTCTTTAACTGATCCACGTGATAATGAGTTTTGAGCCAGCTTTGAGATCATCAACTATCATAAATCTCTGACTCTTCTATTGTGGTGTTGGTATAATGTGATGTTGTGACATTTGGACCGACATGCTCATATTCTGGATCATGATTTCTTCTCATCAGAGTAGTGGAAGCTTTTGTTGATTCATGATATTGGCAGCAGCGTAGCAGAAGCATGGAGTGAGAATATCAGAGTCATTGATGCACTAATCATGATTTCTTTTGAAATGAATGTGATGTGTGAGCATGCGGCTATGGATTGACCGCTTCATTCTGATCAGCTGCAAACGCCGGGCGTACTTGCATACAACAGTTAGCAATAAAGCGTATGAAAGTGTCTTTGATCACTTTCGTTGAATTGAGGTACACGGCCCACGGTTCCCCGTTGATCAGTACAAGTACTGCCTGTGATCAGGTAAAATTCTGAAGAATTACCTTGACAGGGTTTCGCAGCTGCTCTAGCTGTTCTCAAACCGGAACGTCTCAAAGAAGACAACACGGAATGAGTGAACCAGCGAATTGAGATTCACTGATTGATGAAAAGAGATTTGAAAAACAATCGAGTACCGCACAATAGAAATTGTTTTTGCAATACAACGAAGGTTTTAATGAAAATCAATTATCAATCATAAACACCTTTTATTTTGAAATATTAGTACACAGTCGATGTGCTAAAGAAAATAATTTTTAAGCACAACGACCGGTTTTTCAAAGGTATCCGTCAATCAATAACCTGAACCAGGATTGAATCGTAATTATGACTCGCCCCGTTGTTTCTGTTCAGTTGTCACATGGTTGATCTATTGGATAGATCTCACATGCCACCCACCAGAAGCTTGTTTGATGTTGGCTCCAGAAGGCTTTCCATCTTCATTGTGAATACGTTTGCATATCACTCAGATGTTCTGGCAATACCACAAGGATAATGCGTAAGACTCATAAGATATAATCTCTCTTTCCACATTGTGTGAAACAGAGAGTCTTCATATTCAGTGTCCTAATGAGATTGATTTGATGATCTCGTGGCTCTAGACTCAATAGTGCACATTTGGTTCCTATGTCGGAGACTAGGGAGATGGTCTCCTTCTTAAATATCAAAAATCTCTAAGAGAAAGTCGATAGATTATGTCGGTTCCCCGTGAGAATGAAACAAGCCCTTTTAAGAGGAACTTGAGTAGCTTGGGAAGTTTAGTGCAGTGCGTCACTGGGTACATGACGTCTTGTCTTCAATACCGATATTAGCTTGGTAACCACCAGTAGCATATGAATTGAACCCGGTTTCTGCCCTAAGGTTGAGTTAATGGAGGGCTATTTCTTTTCACCCTTTTCTCATTTTATTTCTTTTTCATTCTTCAACCCATTCAGTGCTTACCGAGACTTCATAACTAGAACCTTGTTGGGTTTATTCCAGTTCTAGCTCTATCTCAGTCCGCACTCTTCCCATATCTCACTTTTCTCCTTTTTTTCATCATACCTAAGGACTTCTACACTATCTAGTGGATTGTCCCTGGCGGATCATGGGAATAAATACCTAACCTTATCATCCTTATATCACCATACATAAAGTAAATTTGGTCGGTCTATTTGGTATTGTTCATCTGCCATTGGAACCAATAGAAAACCATTTGAAAAATCAATTCAGATATTTGTGATATATTATCAAAGCATTTTGTACCTGAATTGTTTTTGATATTTTTAGAAACAGAGTTCCCCCTCAACATGTGCTTCATGTCTTTGAAATCATTTTGGCACACTGAGGCAAGAGGAAGAATTAACTTCTTTGATTACCATTTTCTAAACGATATCAACATCACTTCCCTGATCAAATCAAGTAGATAAAGCATATTGGGGAAGGATGAGTTTTTCATAAATTTGCTCCCCATCAATATGTGCCTCGAGGTTTGAAAGAGTTTTGCACATATTAGAAGGAACCTGCACTTAGATACAAATCAATCACGTTTCCATTCTTTGTAGTTTTTTAAAAAAAGATGCTCCCCCTCAACATGTGCATGGAAAATTTGAAATCGTTTGGCACATGTAGGGAGGAAAGCTTGCTAAACACTTGTGAAACCATTTATCGAATCATTAGTTTAAATCCAATTTAAATCACAAATTCTCCCCCGATCACAATTTTCAAATATTTGAGATTTGTGATCTCTATAGATTTAAATTGTTTTTGAGAGCTTTTAAGGAGAATTATGACTTGCTTATGAAAACATTTAACCGATAAGGATCACTTATGAGACTTTAAACTCCAATAACATGCATGAATATCTTTTGAAAACATGACAAATAACCTTTTAATTGAAATCATTCTCCCCCTCAATCAATGACATAAGTTTTTGATTGGGAGATCGAGATTTTGACCGTTGTCAAGTCCAAGTGAATTTCAAAAATTTAGTCCGAGTTATTTTGTTTAAATTAGATAGCAAATATTTTTTCAAAAGAATTTATAGAAGGAAAAATATTTGTGAAAGAATTTTTAGAATCAGAGCATGAGATTTGAAACATACGTTAAACCATGGCTCTGTTCTTTCTTTAAAAAGTGGGTTACTTCCTGAAATGACAATAAACCATAGTTTCACTTTCTCCCAAAAATATTTTTGATTTTTTTTTATAAGAACATTCGAACAATATCTAAAGTCCCGTGTCATTCTTTGAATGACAAAACAAAGACCGTAGATATTTTTGAATCGAGAAAAACATGACAAAATGACAATAATTTTCTGAAATTTTTCAAGATTTTTCAGATTTTTATGGATTTTTTGAAAGTTTTATATTTTTCTATTTGCTTTTTGAGGGTTTTGAAATTTTGTATTTTGCTTTTCGAATAAATATTTACAAGATATGAATGAAGAAAAGACCTTTACTCCTCGTCTTCCTTTTGAAGACGTTTGAGTGTTTCCGGTTGTAGACTCTTTAGACCAAGTCGTGGTAGGATAAACTCAAAACGTTCTTTAGGAAGAGCTTTGGTGAAGATGTCTACTAACTGGTATTCAGTCCTCACAAAATAAAGTTCCACCACACCGTTTTCTACTTGCTCCCTGATGAAATGATGTCGAATGTCAATGTGTTTTGCTCTTGAGTGTTGAGCGTTGTTGCATGAGAGAGCAATAGCACTTTTATTATCACAGTACAGAGGGATTTTGTTGAATTCAAAGCCATAGTTCGATAATTGGGATCTCATCCATAGGATTTGAGCACAACAAGATGACATGGCTATGTATTCAGCCTCTGTAGAGGAAATAGAAGTACTCATTTGCTTCTTTGAAGACCCACTTACAAGCTTATCACCCGAAACGAGCACCTCCGGGCGTGCTTCGCGTGTATCTTGACATCCTGCATGATCGGCATCTGCATAGGCTGTTAGTGACATACCGGTGTCCTTCGGGTACCAAAGTCCAATATTGATGGTTCCTTGGAGATACCGAAAGACCCGTTTAACCGCTTCAAGGTGCTTTTTGGTAGGCTTAGCCTGATATCTAGCACACATGCAAACAGCGAACATAATGTCTGGTCTACTGGCTATGAGGTACATCAGGGATCCGATCATACTACGATATTTCGTTTGGTCTACCATGATCCCTGAGTGGTCCTCATCCAGTTTAGTACGCTCTATCATGGGAGTGTCTACAGGGTCACTAGAATCAAATCCAAATTTCTTTAAAATCTCATTTGCATATTTAAATTGATTTATAAAAATGCCTCCGGGACTTTGTGAAATTTGTAATCCCAAGAAAAATGACATTTGTCCCATCATTGACATTTGAAATTTGGAACCAATTTCATTTGAAAAACGATCACTTTCATTGGGGTCAGTCGAGGCAAAAATAATATCATCATCATATATTTGAACGTAAATTAAATGTTTTCCTGACTTTCGGGTGAACAATGTCGGATCAACTGCTCGTTTGCTGAATCCAGTAGATAGAAGAAACTTTGATAGCATATCATACCATGCCCTTAGAGCTTGCTTCAAACCATATCTTCAAACGATAGACGTGAGTAGGATGCTCTAGATTCACAAAGCCTTCAGGTTGGCTGACGTATACGACTTCTTTTAGATCTCCGTTAAGAAAAGCCGTCTTTACATCCATCTGATAGACTACCATGTTCTTACTTGCAGCATTAGCCAAAAAGATTCTGATTGCCTCGATACGAGCAACAGGATCAAATGATTCTTCAAAGTCAATACCCTCCTCTAGACAGTATCCTTTTGCAACTAATCGAGCCTTATTCTTTAAAACATCACCATGCTCATCAAGTTTCACTTTGAAGATCCACTTTAGAGCAATGATCATAGCACAATCTGGAGCAGGTACTAATTCCCATACATCTAGTCGATCAAACTCATGAATTTCTTCTTGCATTGCATTGAACTAGCTGTTTTCATTCATGGCAGTTTTAACATCTTTTGGTTCGACCTTAGAGAGTACGGAGTTGAAGAAGCACCATAAGGCATCGGTTTCAATTTGTTTCCGTGTAGATCTTGGACGAGAAGGGTTTCCAATGATGTTGTCCAATGGATGATCATGTGTCCACTTTCTAATGTGTTCATGTGGTTGTTGTTGAGGAACTGACGTAGCAGAGTCGATGTCTCCTGATGAAGATGATTCTGATGATGATTCAGGAGCAAATATGTTTTCAAATGGAGCATCTTCGGGAGTAGCAAAGGGATTAACTTCATCATGGGTGCTAGAAAAAAATCCATGATGTACATTCGATGATTGATGATTTGTTGATGAGACAGAGTGATCAGCAGCAGGCGTTTCTTGGCTTAATGATATTCAAACAGAAGGGTTGACTTTATTGACAGGGATAGGAGCAGCCTCTGATGATGGAATTGAAATTTCATTAGCATTTGGCTCATAGTGTTCATCAAACATTGGATCAAAAAATTTCTTTAAATCATCTTCTAATGGAGGTACATAAGGGGTTACTGGTGAGGGATTTGAAACGAGAGTAGAACTGATAGGACTACTTGATAAAAGTTGAGATGCGGGTCGAAGCTGGTTTGTCCTGGAGCCATTGGACCGGTCAGCTCATCAAACGTAACGTAAATTGTTTCCATTATACTTCGGGTTCTTTTGTTGTAGATTCGGTATCCTTTTCTGTTTGGTGCATATCCTACAAAAACTCCAATGTCCGCTTTAGCTTTAAGTTTTCCTAATTCTTGGCCCTCATTAGTTGGATAAAACAATGCACCAAACACACGAAGGAATGAGAGATTAGGTTTTCTATTGTGGACAAGTTCATATGGAGTTTTTCCATGAGCAGTGTGAATTAGGGATCGATTTTGAGTGTAGCATGCAATGGCAATGGCTTCAGCCCAGAGAAACATTGGAACCTTTGAGTAAATCAGCATTGTTCTTGCGGCTTCCATAAGAGTTCGATTTCGTCTTTCAACTACACCGTTATGTTGAGGAGTTCGTGGAACACTTCTTTGATGACTGATTCCAACACTTTCATAAAACTCACTAAGTTTTTTATTAACAAACTCAGTTCCATTGTCTATTCGGATGATTCTGACAGTTTTGTTAAGTCGAACCTGCAGCTGTTTGATAAGTTTGATGATGATATCTGGAGTTTCATCCTTTGTCCTTAAGAACTTAACCCAGGTGAATCGAGAGTAATCATCAACCACAACTAACACATATTTCTTCCCAAAGATATTCTGCACTCTCATGAGTCCACATA
Organism: Chrysanthemum makinoi; assembly: GCA_910596185.1. NCBI lineage: Eukaryota > Viridiplantae > Streptophyta > Magnoliopsida > Asterales > Asteraceae > Chrysanthemum > Chrysanthemum makinoi. The sequence goes on along the minus strand of OU343217.1, from coordinate 159,640,417 downwards.
AATCCATGTGAATTGTATGAAGAACTTCTGTAACTGAGTTTGTAGTTTTGGGTTTGTGGGCATACGTCTTGCTTTTTCCCAATTGGCATGCTGAACAAAGATGATCCTTTTCATACTTTAGTCTAGGTAAACCTACAACTAAGTCCTTTCTGGAGAGATCATTGATGGTGCCGAAGTTCAAGTGATTGAGACGACGATGCCATAACCATCACTTTGTTTTTGAAGCCTTTGACAACAAGAAAATTGGAGAAGACTTCATCATATCTTCGATAGAGATGGTGTATAGATTTGAACCACGTGTTCCTCTTAAAAGTTCTTTACCATCAAGTTCTCTAACGAAACAAGTATGTTTTCTGAAGGCCACTTCTAGATCAGAATCACAGAATTGACCGACATAGAATAAGTTATGACCAAGACCTTCTACGTAATATACCCTGTAGATAACACTATCACCGACAACATAATCTCCATAACCCATAATTGCACCGAAATGATCGTTCCCGAATCTAACAGTCCTGATAAATTTACTCACGAAGTTCATGAGCCGCGACCGGTCTCCAGTCATATGCTTGGAACAGCTTGAGTCCAGGTACCACAGAACGATTTAAACAATCTGCAGTTGAACACAGACAAGAATGGATAACTAGATAATTGGGAACCCCATGCAATAATGGGTTCCACTTGGTTAGTAACAGTGATTGGAACACCTACATTAGAGGTAGAAACAATGGACTCATTAGAAATGGATGCAGTGCTAGTGTCCGTATTTGACCTATTCAAAGTATGTTCGCTTCTTAAAGGAATAGTTCTACCAGTAGGAATCCATTTTCTAGTGGGCATTGATTTAGCAACTTTAGGGCAAAGCTCATTAATCTTACGGCCAGTAGGTATCCATTGATAACCTATATTACTAAATTTCCTTCCTTTGGGTTTCCACTATTTTCTAACTTTCTTTTGCCTTTGCCTTTTAGCCTTCTTAGCTTGAATTTTAACATTAACAGTTTTATCAGGGCATCTGACAGCATTAGACAAAACATTTACACCACATTCATGATTAGTAACAGAAATTAAGCAGTCATCATTACATAGTTTGCGAATAGTAGCAGAATTCGAATTAATTACAGTACGCTTATAGCTAATACTAGAATCAACACGATTCGTTTTATTCAACTCAAACTTAATATTCCTCAGGTGATCTTCTACTCTCTTCCAATGCACATTCTTAGCTTGCGAGGTCCTATCTTGCTTGGTATTGCCTGGAGGCTTTGATCCGCTTGCTTTTATGTCACTGATTACTCCTGTAGAGGGAATTATGGGAACCTTAGTTGGTTGATCTATTTTTTGCATTCCTGAACTAGACGTGCAGGGATCTGAACTATTTGAAGGCACATTAGTGTTCACTTTCTTAAAACTGGGCATAGAATGGTTTGTATGCTTGGCACTAGGCATAGAACAAGGCATCACAGCTTTACCTTTCGCACCTAAGGATTTAGGACATGTTGCAATTAAACATTCTAGCAGCTCTTGAGATCGTTTGGCCTGAATGCAAGCAAACCTAATTTCTCTATCAAGAGGTTTATTAATGAAATCCTCTTCCTCAATCTCACGGAGACATTCTAGACTATCCTTAAGGTGAGCACAATAGTTATGAAACACAGGTTCATTATTCCTAAGATGAGGAGGAATGTATTTAACAGTCACAATATATTTGCAGTCTGAGGATGACTTTGATGCAACGTTCTCATTAAAAACAAGTGGCGGTTTCCTTTTTCCGACTCCTCAGATTCTCAATTTCTTTTTGTAAAGACGTTATTTTTTCGTTGTTTTTGTCACGAGTGACTTTCATTGAATCATATAACTCTTTAAAGTGTCGTTTAACTTTTTCATTTTCTTCTAGAAAACTCTCGTTTTCCTTTTGTAAAGCATTAACTAAGTTTAGAAGATGAAAAGTTTGAGAATACTGAGAATCTAAAGGAGGAGAGATTTGGGATCCAGTCACATTGTTCTTCTCACCCTTTAATTGAGAGATTTGGGCTTTCAACTTTCTGATCGTGTTACAATGAGCTCAAATCTGTTCATCATGTTTGCTAATTTCAAAAACTGCATCAAATTCAGGAGCATCCAAGGATGTCTTGATATTTGAGGTTTTAATATTTTATTTCAGATGTTGATATTTTAATTGGCTCAACTTCCAATTTAGAAAACTATTTCACCAGGTTATCATGATCATCCTGTTCAACTTTATCATGCAGTTTAGAGTTAGTTTTTTCAAGCTCAATGACACGATCATGAGGAGACTTTCAGAGCAACAGATAATTCATGAAATTGAGAAGCATTAATGGAACAATTCGTAGCAGTGTAAAACACATCTTGAGTAATACATTCAGAAATAAGATTCTCATTCAAGGTATGCAAGTTCTTCCTCTTAATTTCATTATATTTTAATTCTCGCTCATAGTCACTAACCTCTACTATCATTGCATCAAATTCCTTTTCCATTTCCTTAATATCTGAATCCATCCCCCTTTTAAGACTCTCAAATTGACCTTTTAATTGTTTAAAGAAAGGCATGATCTCAATTAAATAGCATTCTTTAGTTTGCTCAAAACCCCTTTCCCCTTCAGTTATCCCAGTGGGTGTGATCCTTTTCTTACAAGTTTTCTCAAAATCAACAAATAATTGAAAAATTACATATTGAATGATTAAGGTCTTGCTCTTAGTGGGAATTGATCTAGGAAATAAATGCATTGGGGTATTGGGGGAATAGACAGTGGCAGGAAGCATTCTCCTACATGGGGGATTCTTTTCAACAAACTCATCAGCCTTTTTTATGTCCATATCCTTTTTCCAAAACACTTGTTCAGGGGTTAATAGAGTCTGAGGCTTAAACTTGTTTAAGGATATCCAATTTTCCTTCGTGTAATCATGGGGTTTTATAGTTATCTTATTCTTTTTACACTTAGGATCTTCTAGCTTCTTATTCATTTTCTCCCTAGTGACTTCATCTGATTTCTTATCTTCCTCAGTGCACTCAGCGCAACTAGGTTTTTGCCTAGGCTTAAGGATTTCATTACCATCATAAAGTACCTTATTAGCAGCTCTAGTCTTTTTAATGACCTCTGGATTTGGTTCCTCAACAAGGGGAATGCTATGCTTATCGCTTAAGACTCTATGCTTAGTGATCAAGTGAGCAGTCTGAATGGTATTCCATTGTACGTACAACTTATTTTCAAGCTTGTTTTTTAAAGTTTTTAGATTGAAAAAATCATTCAAAAGTTTTGATTCCTTAGCATTGAATTCTTGCTTAAGCATTTTAACATTTTCTTGAAGTTCTTGTTTTTGCTTAGCAGTTTTAGAAAGCTTTTCTTGTAAGGAGTTTAACTCTTGTTTTAATACTTCTTCTCTAAAATTACTTTTTCTAATAATTGTACGTATTTGGTCATCCATTTCCTGCTCACGGGTGGTTAACTCAAACTTAGCACGTTGTTCATAAATAGAAACTTGTTCTTTATAGGCATTCAGTTTAGAGGTAACAGAATCATCAGGGGCACATACAGTGTATTCATAAAAAACATGATCATCATTGTGCGAGAGGATGCATTACTTGGTACAATCTCACTTTCACTTTGCTTCACATATTGATTATATGGGACAATATTACTATTACCCTCATCATCAATATCTGATTCATAAGTTTCAAGAGACTGTACTTTATTATGCATCTTTTGCTCATCAACATCATCATATAGTTTTAATACTTCTGAGATGATTGATTCTTTGGATGGACCAGCTTGCGTGGTGAGGGACCTTTGGAGACCATTGGAGAAATGCTAGCCATGAAAATTGTTGCGTGAAGTAGGTTCATCATCGACGTCGAGTCGTATGCATCACACTCGGCGACTTGAAAGGCATTCTGATGATTATGACCTATCTCCTGAATTGGCTGCTCATCCACATCTGCATCATATGTCTTGGCATTGCCCTCAGCAAGAAACAACAACTCCTCTTCGTCCAACACAGCTCCATTGTCCTGAGCTTGCACAAGTAACATCTTATCTCTGAAGTACTCTTTTGTGGGTGTTTTGGGGATGTGCAATTTCTAGCTATATGTCCATCACCACCACAGTTGTAGTACTTGATTGGCTTTGCTTGTCCTTGATTTCCATTCCTTCCCGTATTCTGATTAGCCACATATCCTCCGCCAGCTCCAGCATTCCCATTGCCTGCTCCAACCATCCCTTGTTCGTATCGTCTTCCTTGAAGCGGTTGCCCCATAACCTTTCCATCTCTGACAACAACATGATTTTGTAGATTGGATGCAGTTCTGATCTAATTGTTAGTGTGAAGACTGTTGGTATGTGGACTGAGGGTCAGGTTTTGTTTAACCATAAGAGCCAGTTGATTAATGAAGTGTCCCATGACTGCATCAGCATCAGCTTGCTTGAACCTCGGATCAGGAATGAGTTTGTGATTACCATTACCCGTGGGTATGACTTGAGAGGCTTTGGTAGTAATACCAACATTGGTGTAGAAGGCAGTTGAGTCATTTGACGAACTGGTTTCTCCCTGCTTAGATTTGAACTGCTCAAGAATCTTTTTTTCAAACATAGCATGTCTCTCATTCTAAAGAAGGAAGGCATATAGTTGCTCATAGTTTGTGTCCTTCAACCCTTTGGTTAGCTTCACAGAGGTGACAAACTTGTGCCATTCGGGATCCATGTTGTTCACAAACTTTGAGTTCAGCTGAATGTTTGGCATAGTCATTCTGATGTTCCTCATATCATTTACAAGCTTGTGGAATCTCACATAGTACTAATAGACACTCTCATCTGGTTTCATCTTGAAGTGCTTAAACTCATCATACAGCTGTGATTCTCTGTCTTTCTTAGTTAATTCAAAACCCGAGAGAAGCATCTTGACATTATCCCAAACAGCCTTGGCTTCAGTGTTGTGATTGATAAGCTTGTAGATGTCTTTTGGAAGACCCTGAAGTATGATGTTTGAGGCCCTGATATCAGCATCGAAACTCTTTTTCTCCTTATCACTGAGCTCATCATACGTCTTTGGTCTGTCCAATCCAAAGATCATGGTTCCATCTGCAGCAGTATCAATTATGTCTCTTGTAGTCTGAATCTGATAAGGTCCTTCATCAATTGATTCTGATTCGTTGAGCCCAAGAGTCGTAGTCAGTTCTATCAAGCATGGGTGGACGAGTATCTGAACCAGCTGCTTGAACATCCTCAGCAACAGTGGAGATGATTGTAGGTACGTTGTTAGACATGTTAACATATTACACGGGATTTTATAACTCTATGATTAAACCGGGAAATAGATTCTTTCACGGGATTTTAGTAAATCAAGAGAAAACCGTATTACAAACATAAATCAACCAAGTCGCTAAGAGTTATTGAACCAAGTCGTTAAGCCCAAGTCGCTAAGACCCAAGTCGCTGGACACAAGTCGCTAAAGCACCAAGTCGCTACACAGTCAAGTCGCTAAAGAGCAACTCGCTAAGGTCCAAGTCGCTAACACCAAGTTGCTAAGAATTATGACAACAAATCGCTAAGCACCAAGTCGCTAGACACAGTTAAGTTTCTAAAGAACAACTCGCTAAGATTCAAGTCGCTAGTATCAAGTCGCTAACAATTTACAGTACAACTCGCTAACAATTTCTGAAGCAAGTCGCTAACCTCACCAAGTCGCTAGCCGTAGTGGAGAATCCACTAACTTGTACTATTTGTCGGCTTGTCTCAATAGACAAGTCGTTAGGCTCAAGTCGCTAACAACTAACACTGTAACTCGCTAACTTTTACTGAAGCAAGTCGCTACGATGAAAAACACAACGAGAACCAAGTCGCTAGCAAGAAAAACTTCAAAAACACACTTTTCAATCCAAAACAAGCTCAACCACAGTGATTCAAGCTTACCAAATCAAAACACAAGCACTTACAATGATTCTAAACACAAAAGTACACCCAAAATTCAAACTTTAACACTAGAAATGATCCAAATGATGCAAAAACCACTAAAAATTTTCAAACTCAAAAACCATCTAAAACCACTAGAAATCCAAGAATATGTAAGAGAGATGATAAAACCATGGCTCTTGATACCAATTGTTAGATATTGGATTTGATAAACACACTAAACCAAAGATCAAAGAGGCGTATACTATGGTTTTAGAGAGAGAAAGAGTTAGAGGTTTTGGGAACTTAGTGAGAGAAAATGAAAGTATTATTATGAGCTCCAACTCTCTACCTTGGGAGGTAGAAAGTATTTATAGTTCTTACATAAATCGCCACCTACGGGCTGTGGATCAGGCATACAGTGGGTAAAGACCCGTCTGTCCTCCACGGTGATACTTAACTAAATACTACTTAACATTAAATAATCTACGACTACGAGCTTTCTAACGATTACATATACTTGAGGTGACCGACTCTTTAATGACCGGATTTACTAAATCCTAACAACATTTCCAATTTTATAAGCTACCAACACCCATTAATTTAACATTGTCGATCAAAATTCACATACATACTCTCACACACTTAAGAACGACAAAATTCACATACATACTCTCACACACTTAAGAGCATAGCTTTAAGAATGGTTATATGCGGATGCAGTAATGTTGCAAAAATCAAGGAAAAAAAATTGCTTCCCGAATGTGGCAAGACTCGTTAAACAGAATTCCAATGTGCTATTTACATTAAATGTGACTTAGTGTGTGTGTCTATATGATTTAGGGTTTTAACTGCGGTACATTTGGCTGGGTGTAACACCCCCAATTTCGTGATACGCAGCAAAATTCAAACTGGGTGTTACTTCATGGCACAACAGTCATAACAATAGAAAACGAACTCTAATGGAGTCGTTTTAAAAGATTTATCGTTCGATTTATATAAATATCAGAGTTTACAAAAATGAGGTCCTAGTAGTTTCACGGTTTACAAAATACATTAAATGGGTTTTCGAATGATAATAAAATTTATAGCCTTCTTGAGTATCCATGCTCCTCCGTGCCAGCCTCGTACAATATGGACCTGAAATACATGCTTAAAAGTGTTAACACAAAGGTTGAGTGAGTTCTTAGAGTTTATAATAAAATAATATGAAGACCTTGTAAAAATCATCGTTACTAGTATCAATAAATAGTAAATGTAGTTTTCTAGGATTCCAAGTGTATGACTATTGTACTAAATACAATATCACATGTAGGTACTGTTTTCTGTTGCTCTTATTTCTTGACATCGAAACCTTAAATTTCTGTTACTGGTTTGTTCACAATTGTACCAAATCCGTTGGTTTGATATTATACCAATTCTATTAGCTTCGAGATTTACACTAAGTCCATTAGATCACATAACTTGTACCACGTACATGAAATCATTCCATTTTGTAGATTTCGATAACCTCGACAATCTACCCGGTAGGGGGCCACCAATCGTTTTGTGTCTAGGTTACGTTGTTATACACTCAAAGCGTTGGAAATCGTTTGTTATTGCACTATCTTTATGAAACCAAAATGTAAATCTCATACTAATATAAATTGGAATAATTCTTGCAATCATAGTCTAGTAGGTAATCTGCTCTTATACCTAGTGTTCTCAAATATTTTTTGCGTTTGTTTGCTCTAACTGAGTCAACTTAATAGTTACATTAATCCCAATAAATCTAATGATAATATTCGTGCTCACTACGCATAGTGCTTAATGATCCATGATATCGAAACTTTAAGTATGACAATACTGTTACTTAGTATAAATAAACATTTAGTTCAGATACAACATATAGTTTACAAATAATCATGATTGTTATAAAAGCAGTTAAAAGCATGTATCTCCCCCAAAGATAATTCAAAACAATTAAAAGAGGGGCCATGAACTCACCTGATAATAACTGATGAATGATAGTAGAAAATTGGGCAGCGCTTACGCATCTAAATTCAAAAAACCATTTCCTAAACTATAAAAACCTCTAAATCACCTCATATCTAACCCGCAACTATCCCAATAGCTTCAAAAATCAAAACCCATCTTTAATATTGCCCGATCTATCCTTGCAAAAGTTTTGAGAATTTCCCGGGACCCACAGCTCCAACCCACTATTGTGTAGCTCTTAATCCAACCGCGAAAATACAAAATAAACTTAATTTTTACGTAGAGAATACTTATGCATTCAACTTATGTGTATAACTCGGAGCCTGAAAATCAAGTATGGAGGGTGTATGGAGGGTTAAGGGTGGCGGCATCAAGGAGGAGGAGGGGGGTTTTGTGTGTTTTTCTGCGTAAATAATGAACTAGTTTTCATTTTATTTATAAGAAAAATATCTTAAAAAATCTAGATATTTTGATGAATAGTGTTTAGATATTTTGATCAATAGTGTTTAAATATTTTTGAAAATATCTAGATATTTATAAATAGTAACTAGATATTTATATATTATGAGTACAGAGAACATTGTTTATGCATGAAAATCGTGTAAAAGTATTTACTTGTTCAATTTACGCAAAATTAGTAAATAATAAAAAATACGGTGAATAGTAACTCATGAATAGTAATTTGTGAATAGTAATTTTTCAGGAAAAAGATTGTGTTTAAATAATGACCCAAAAGACGATGAATAGTAAAAATTAATAGTGAAAATGAATAGTAATGGTGAATAGTGAAAATCCGATGATGAATAGTTAAAACCCGAAAATGCGAATTGTTACACTGGGTGGATCCCCCGATGTACCAGAGAGGTGTTGATATGATTCTCAGCCTTCTTAGGGCTAGGAATGCGCTCAAAGAGGACCTGGAGAGTAAGTTTTGATGTTCATGGAGTAAGAGACATTGGTGATGAAGCTGAAGATGTACTTGTTCATTGCTTGTTTTATGATCTTTGTCGTTTATAGATACTTCTAGGATGGTTAGGGAGGTGGGTCCTACTCGTTGTGAATGTGGTAGTTTAGGTTACTTGTATTTTTGGTATGTTTATGTGAGATGTAGTTAGTCCTTGTTTTTGGAACGATATTTGTAGAATGAATGTGAATGATCTTATTAATGGTTTTTCCGTACTTGTTAATTTTGTTTTTGTATCACGGAGCATTTGACAATTAACACGACAAACATGATATTAATTAGAAGCCAACCTAAAACAAATAAAGTCTCAAAAAGGAGTACAGAATCACCTAGACTACGTATACTCTGCTCATTTACGCAATTCTGCTACAAATAGATCTCGAGTCAAACCTGCATATAACACTAACATAAGAAAGAATTCAATTTCTTAACAACAACAACATGAACAATAAGTATAAATATAAGTTTGTCCAAAACATCTTGGGCAATCCAAATTCTTCAACTTCTCAATTGTTGTTGACTTTTCAAATAACTATATTTTATTATTATTATTTTTGAAAAGTGAAGAACAATTAATAGGTTGAAGATGAAGGAGATCAAAAAGTCTAAAATGCTCTCACGTGACGAGCACATGACCAAGACTTACTCCCGTCAAAGAAAAATAGACAACAACAAAGATGACTGGCGTAATTATTGAGAGTTAAGGACGAAAGGTGCAACTATGTGTCAAACATAGGGATAATTTACGTAATTATCTCTAATTTAAACTAGGAAGTCAGATCATAATTTCACTTCGATAGTTCGATTATTGTAATGTGTGGGGTTCGAGGCCATAACACGACTCATGCGTAATTCCACATGTTTCAAATCTGAAAGGAGCACCACTTATATCTGATTACGTTATAAATCCCCAAGCATCTAGTGACTAGTATAGTATATATGATTGATCCATGTGTAAAACTTACAGGATTAGATTGACGATTTGTGTTGTACTCATGTACACTAGTAAACATGTAACTCGTCGCATGACAGTTTTAGAGATTACTTCTAGGTGGTATACTTGATTATGTTCCATCCAATAGGCGGTATCCAAAATCCTCTAACAGGACGCCAGAGATAATTCCCATTTGTCATGTCGATACGAAACCATGGATGCAAAAAACTCGTGAACAGATACAAGATTTTTACCAAGCCTCCACATTTAACCCGATATCGTTGTGTTGTAACTAATTAATAAACCTCTCATTGTAAATTCACCATCAATTGAACAGTACCTGTCAATAATAAACAATCGTCTTTGTAACGTGAAACATGCATGTGGGTGGAAAAAGAGTGTACATATAATTGGGAAAGAGCTGCTTATTAAATTAGTGGCTCAAGCTACTTCTATCTATGTGACGTGTATCTTACGATCACCCGAGTATATAATATATTAACAACATTTTACAATAAACCACAACTAGCAAAACAAGTCGTGTAGCACATATATTTGTAATCTAATGATATTTTAAAATGTGTCATTTCATTAATACCATTATCACATTGAGGAAAATAGCCAAGATGAATGACATTGATTAGAACCCACTCCCGTTAAGCCATTGTTGCCATCCAAAATCATGACAAAATCTTCACTTTGTAGTTTGTATAGATTCTTAACATTTGAAACCCACAACCTATTTTGGTAGTGAAAGTGTCTCGGTAACAATGTGTTTCTTTAGCACCAATTTAGGTCTATATATTTTTATTTTATGTTATTTACTAATAGTCAAGAATTTTTTTAAAAGTAAAAAATGATACTATCTACGAACAATGCTATAATTAAATTTTTCTATGATTGTTAACATATTAAAAGAGGATATTCAAAGGATCGAGTACTATTTTGAGCTCAACAAATGTGGTGTTTAATTTGTGGAGCATATGGAAATTGAGCATGTAATTATGTGCGTTACCTTATGTCAAGCTAAGAATGATCAAGATACACGGATGAAGGCTTTTTTGGGTTCGTTCTGTAAGTTACAATCTTGACGTTCCTGTTTCCAAGGTGAAAAGAAAATTAGGTTTGAAGGTTGTCATTTGTGATGAAGATGGTAATATCTCGAAAAGTACTACAAACTTTAAAAAAAAAAGTATATCAAAATATATAATCAATGTTCAACAAGTATGTACAACTATATAATTGACATGTTGTAAACCATTTTTTAACTTTACATTTACTATTATCAACAACTTCTTTTTTTTTTCTTTTCATATTTACGTTTTCACGGAATAAACATAGACTGCTCAAGTGTTTGACGTTGCCTGTATAGCTTTGCTCTCCAAGACTGAAGATGATTCGTGCACGTTTATTTGCTTAACAAACCAAAATGTTTATTGTATGATTGACATACTACTTATTATTCTTTTCATAAAGTAATTGAATCTATTTACATTTATTGTTATTTGTTAATTTATTCACACATGTAACTCCTTAATGAATAATTAAACCAAACGTTTTCTAACAAAACTCGTGTGGATCTATCATTTTTCAGCATAGAATCATTCGACTCATTTCCAAGTTGACTCAACTCAGTGAGTTGAGTCAACTCGCCCGAGTCAACTCATTGATTTGGGTTGACTCGGTATTGTTTATTGACTTTCTAGTTTTGACAAGTGTTATATGCTTGTTATTTGTTGAAGTGGCACCTTGTTAACTTGTTTTGGTGCATAACCGATTGGGTCTTAACACATGCGTGGCGAGTCGTGACTTGTGTGAGTCACGACCTTGTTATGTCTCTCTGTTTGAGGCTTGTTACTTGTTTCATGTGGATAGTTTTGTTTCCAGCCGGGTCTTTGACTCCATTTGGCTTCGGGTAGCACCTCATTGGAGGTTGTGTTTGTTAATACATAGGCTATATGACCACTAGGGTGTTTGTGTGATTGTGGATTGATGTTGAGAAACGATACACGCAGAGTGTGCTCGTGATGTGTACCACGATACAAGTAGTGTCATGGGGACTTGTTTTTGTAAAGTGTTGGTTATTGTTGTGTTGCTTCGGTTTGGCATTTGAGTTTTTAGCAAGGTTAGAAGACCTTTTGTTGATGCTTGTCATGGGATAGTCAACCAACAAGACAACGCGTTGGTGCCTCGTTGTGGTCAAGTTATGACCAAGACAAACCCACGAAGGGTGAGTCTCGTGTATGGTCTAAATCGGCTACGTGTGGTTTTGAAGTCGAGCCACACTAGGTGGCATTTTTGTCTTCAAAAACCTTTGAAATGGTATGAAATCCAAAACTGTGAAGTGTTTCATTTTTTTGTGTGTTTGCGTTTGTAACTGGGTTTATGCTCGATCGAATATAGCCGACTAGGTTATTAAGCCCATTTGGGTTAAGTTGGGTCAAGTTTGGGGCCTTTAAGCCCAAGGTGAGTGTGTTTGGTTATGTGTTAGCATTGGGCCGAAGCCCAATGTATATGTGTTGAAGTTTTATCTTTACTGACTATTTCATTTCATTTCGATTACTAACTTATTTATATTTTTTTGTTTGTCAATGATGGTGTTTCGGTTACTCTTTGGGATACTTGGATTGATAATAGATTTGAACATTGGATATTGCAACAAAACCTATGCTTGGATTGGATTAAATCGTTATTGGATTTACGGTATTAGCCGATGGACTTATTGGACAATTTTGTACCAGAGACGGAATAATATATTAGACTCGAAAAGAATTTAATTAATTAGGACCCAAACGAACACAAAATAGTCAGTATACCCGACACTAATAACTACACGAATGATAATGATAAGTAAAACTTATGAAACATTGTAATTAAAATTTAATTTACTCAGAAGTCATTGTGACTTGGGAAGAGATATAAACGGACGCATCATGCTGAAATTACATAAAAACCTTTCCAAACTTCAATAATTACAAACTTGTTGTAAAATATTGGTTTTCATAAACACACAAACACACAAGTATATGGGGCGTATAATATGAGGTTTAGAGAGAGAAAGTGAAGAGTATTGGGAACTTTAGTGAGACAAAGAAAAATGATCTTATGAAATGTCCAACCCTTTGCCTTGCTAGGCAAAGGGTATTTATAGTTACAAACAAGACACGCCTCCTACGGGCTGTGGATCAGGCATACAGTGGGTAATGACCCGTCCGTCCTCCACGGTGTTACTTAACAAACTACTTACTAACATCAATTACAAACAAATATTACATTTTGGTGCTCTTGGATTATTGATTAAGTTCTTTGCTCTGTAGCCCGTAGTCTTTGATTCTTCATTTTCTGCATGTTGTGATCTTAATGTGGATGTCTTTAACTGATCCACATGATGATGAGTTTTGAGCCAGCTTTGAGATCATCAGCCACCATAAATCTCTGACTCATCCTTTGTATTGTTGCCATCATGTGAAGTTGTGACTTTTGGACCGACATGCTCACATTCTGGATCATGATATCTTCTTATCAGAGTTGCAGAAGCTTTTGTTGATTCAGGATATTTCCAGCGGCGTAGCAGAAGCATGGAGTGAAAATATCAGAGCCACTTGATGAAGATATGCACTTATCATGATTTCTTTGAAATGAAGGTGTTGTGTGAGCATGCGGCTATGGATTGACTCCTCAATTCTAATCAGCTGCAACCGTCTGGTGTCCCTGCAAACAACAGTTAGCAATAAAGCGCACGAAGAGTGTCTTTGATCACCTTCGTTGAATAGGTTGTAAGAACCATGGTTCCCCGTTGATCAGTACAAGTACTGCCTCTGATCAGGTATAATTATGAAGAATCTCCTTGACAGGGTTTCGCAGCTGCTCTAGCCGTTCTCAAACCGGAACGTCTCAAAGAAGACAACACGGAGTGAGTGAACCAGCAAATTGAGATTTACTGATTGATTAAATATGATTTGAAAACAATCGTGTATTGCTTGAAGAAAGAGTTTTGCAATACGACAAAGGTTTTGTACAAGAAATCAAATTTTCAATCATAAATACCTTTTAATTTTGAGAATATAATACACAGTCGATGTGCTAGAGAGAAGAGTTTTTGAGCACAACGATCGGTTTTTCAAAGTTTTCCGTCAATCCATTTCCTTGACCAGGATTGATTCATAATGTGAATCGCTGCATCGTTTATGTCCAGTTGGTACATGATTAATCTGTTGGATAGATCTCACATGCCACCCACCAAGAGCTTGTTTGATGTCGGCTCTAGAAGGCTTTCCATCTTCATTGTGAATATTTTTACATATCACTCGGATGTTCTGGCAATACCACAAGGATAATGCATAGGACTCTTAAAGTATATTCTCACATTCGACATTGTGTGAAACTGTGAGTTTTCATTAATTGTGTCCTAATGAGATTTATTGATGATCTCTTGGCTTTAGACTCAATAGTGCACATTTGGTTCCTATGCCAGAGACTAGGGAGAGGGTCTCCTTCTTCAATATCAACAATCTCTAAGAGAAAGTTGATAGATTATGTAGGTTCCCCGTGAGAATGAAACAAGTCCTTTTAAGAGGAACTTCAGTAGCCTGGGAAGTTTAGTACAGTGCGTCACTGGGTCCATGACGTCTTGTCTTCAATACCGGTGTTACCTTAGTAGACACCAGTAGCATATGTATTGAACCCGGTTTCTGCCCTAAGGTTGAATTATTGGAGGGCTATTTCTTTTCACCCTTTTCTCATTTCATTTCTTTTTAATTCTTCAACCCCTTCAGTGCTTACCGAGACTTCATTACTAGTACCTTGTTGGGTTTGTTCTAGTCCTAGCTCTGTCTCAGTCCGCACTCTTCCCAATTCTCACTTTTCTCCTTTTTTCATCATACCTAAGAACTTCTTCACTATCTAGTGGATTGTCCCTGGGTAGATCCCTCTGGCTCTGGCAGGATCGTGGGAACGAATACCTAACCTAACCAACCTTATATCTCCATGCATAAAATAAATTGGTCGGTCTTTTGGTATTGAACATTCCGCCTCGAAACCAATTGAAAAAAATTTGAAAATTAATCAAGGTACTTGTGATGTAAAGTCAAAGAAGTTTGTACCTTAATTGTTTTTTATGTTTTAGAAATGCTCCCCCTCAACATGTGCTTCAAGTATTTCTTTTTAATTCTTCAACCCCTTCAGTGCTTACCGAGACTTCATTACTAGTACCTTGTTGGGTTTGTTCTAGTCCTAGCTCTGTCTCAGTCCGCACTCTTCCCAATTCTCATTTTTCTCCTTTTTTCATCATACCTAAGAACTTCTTCACTATCTAGTGGATTGTCCCTGGGTAGATCCCTCCGGCTCTGGCAGGATCGTTGGAACGAATACCTAACCTAACCAACCTTATATCTCCATGCATAAAATAAATTGGTCGGTCTTTTGGTATTGAACATTCCGCCTCGAAACCAATTGAAAACAATTTGAAAATTAATCAAGGTACTTGTGATGTAAAGTCAAAGAAGTTTGTACCTTAATTGTTTTTTATGTTTTAGAAATGCTCCCCCCTCAATATGTGCATCGATATTAGAAAGAGTTTTGCACATATTAGAGGGAACCTGCACATTGAGATAAGTCAATCACGTTTCAATTCTTTTGGTTTAAGATAAATGCTCCCCCTTAACATGTGCATGGAAAATTTGAAATCGTTTGACATATGTAGGGAGGAGATCTTGTTATTATACTTCTAAACCATTTATCGAATTATCAGTTTAAATCCAATTTAAATCACAAATTCTCCCCCGATCACAATTTTTGAACCCTTGGAGATTTGTAATCTCTATTGATTTAAATTGATTTTGAAAGCTTTTTGAGGGAGAATTGTGACCTTCTTTTGAAAAACATTTAATTGATAAGGATCAGAGTTTGAGACTTTAAACTCGTTCAAACATGCTTAATGATCTTATGAAAACACAACCTTGGTCTGGATCCAATTGTACAAAACATTGTTCCTTTTGATTATCCAAAATTAGACCTTGAACATTTACGTTCCAATTGTTTTGAAAAATAACCTTATTGATATGTTTGAAATCACTCTCCCCCTCAATCAATGACATCGGTTGTTGATTGAGTGATAAAGACTTTGACAAATGTGAAGTCCAGATGATTTTCAGAATAAAGATCGAGTTATTTTCAAAGCAATTTTGTTTTCATTAGATGACAAATATTTTTTCAGAAGAATATTTAGAAGGAAAAATATTTGGTTGTAAACATTTGTCTTTTTGACAACAAATATTACTTATAAAATTTTGTTTTTAGAATCAGAGCATGAGGTTTTAAAATTGGATGAAGCATAGCTCGGTTCTTTCTTTAAAAACGGGTTACTGCCTAAAATGACAATAAACCTTTATTTTTCTCCATTTGATAGTACTATCGGGGTCATTAGAAATCGTGTACACGTGTCATTTGTGAGGTTCAGTTGTTGCAAGCATCGTGGTTTCAGTTAGTGCTTATATTTGTATATCATGCTCACTATTGTCCTACTCTATATTATTCACAGCTTAGTGGTTTAAATCTTAAACCTACAAGCTCACCAACATTATGTTGATGTTTTCGAGTATCCATTTCAGGTGTTATTGCCTAGAAGGTTGAGTAGTGGCCTGGCTTAGCAAGACTTAACACAAGACCCTCCCGGGTTTTAACCAGTGGAGTTGCATTTTGGGCATTTCTTTATGTTGTAGTTTGGTTTCTAAGACGTTTGTTGAATTTCATATCTTTTCCCGGTTGTGGGAGTTTCGCGACTATGATCTTTCTTGTGTTATGCATTTAGAATTTCTCTATTTAGACACCTTGAGTTCTTAACTATGAAGTCATACCCCGTAAATGTCATTCCATTGCGTCATTTTTGGGGTGTGATACATGTTCCCATACTTCCATATAATTTGGCATGAGACGGTTCACATCAGAACCCAACTTATTATTCTAAACTCTTTGGCTTATCTTATCTAGCACCCTCTTCACGATTGCATCAAAGTACTTACACACTTCATTGTGAGATATTAACCTCTTCTTATCTTTATTGTTCAAGTATATGAACCCAATCAACAGTTCTAAAATCATTGTGAATGGTTCCTTCTCTTCAATGCCTTCGAACGTTAATTTTTGGGCGTTTATGTTGACACGATGCTTGTAACTCTCTACACCAAGTTATTAGTCGTGAACTCTTGCAAGGATAACAATGCTTCGAATATAAACCATCAATGTATCAAGGATGCGATCAAAATGATCCAACTTCTTTTGAACGCAAAGCAGGTACAAGTCTTCTATGTTATTCAAGTTCAAGTAATTATAGTCGGATTCAGAGAATGAGTACTCTTTTTCATTTGTTCTGATCACTTCAATCTCTTATATGTATTGATACCCACAGTAAAACTCAATTTAGATATCAACTACCTCCTTGTTCTTGAATCTTGAATTTATTTCTTCCCCATTGACATTACATAACCTTTACTTTACTTTATAAACCAATTTTTCCTTGGGTCATTCTAGTGTTGAGTAGACAACCTTGCTTCTTCACTGAATCTTTTCCCATTTGATCACCTTGCTCATCCACTTGTGAGTGACTATCTCCTCAATGTCATATTCATCGAATCTTTCAGCGTAAAACATGTCAATTAATAAAATGTAGGTTTTCTGGTCAGAGTTCCTGTGCTTCAGATACGCCAATTCATAGTTCTTGAATTCTTGTGATGGCTAAGATGGATCTTTGGAAGCTCTATAGACAACTTGTTTCTTTCGTACCCTGAGAGAAATAGGATTCACTAGCACTTCTTTACTACTTACCCATACATTCGCATTCTCCATTTATATCTCCATCTCTTTAGTGTGGTACTCGTACTCAAAGTTGCTCGTGCACCAATCGGTGAGCATCTCATTTAACGTTTGTTGTATTCTGTGATAGCCTTCAATGTTAGGGATTTTTCGAAACTTCTTTAACTCCGTAAACTCATTCTAGAACTTATAAGATGCAAGATTGGGTGGTATCTCTCCTTCTTCTACTTCATACCAGTCATCATCATTACTATCATCATTCTTTTCTTCTTCTTATGCTTCTTTCATTAGCTTTTGAATTTTAAATAAATCCCAATCATCTAAAGCATTATTAGTAGAATCTTGTTGTTGCGCGTAATACCTAGAAAATAATGAACTAGTTAGTATAGAGTTAGTTATTTCTAAATATTAATCCTAGTTCGCCCATTATTGTAGATCGTTGACTCACAAGTAGGTTTGAATCTTCATTTGCTAACAACTAAGGTACGGATATATGATTTTATTCTTTAATTGCGAATATGTTCATACCGAGTCTTAACTAGTATTTCTAATTGTGCCTTCGCTTGATCATTGATCCATTGATATTGCATTGTTCAAATGATCTTTGTGATATATTGTTAGTACCTCACTGTTTTAAAGACTCATTCGATTCATTTTCATTGATACATTGTTATTGCTTCATTGTCATTAGACCCTATTGTTATTAAACCTTTTTGATTGATTGTGCCATTTAAACCTGGGTATTTGAGCGACAAGTACCCAAACCTCATCCACCATTGCTACTAAATGTGGATCTTCAGTCTTGTAGAGGCCCCTGTGGCTCTTATTGATTTATTGTATATTGTATGAGCTCACCCTATTGAAACCTTACCCATTGAACTTACGTATTGAATTATCCTATTGAACTTACTTATCGAATTTGTACCTTA
Source organism: Chrysanthemum makinoi (assembly GCA_910596185.1). Taxonomy (NCBI): domain Eukaryota; kingdom Viridiplantae; phylum Streptophyta; class Magnoliopsida; order Asterales; family Asteraceae; genus Chrysanthemum; species Chrysanthemum makinoi. The sequence goes on along the minus strand of OU343217.1, from coordinate 159,621,898 downwards.
AACATAGTCTTACCTCGTTAAAATTTCATCGTTGTGATTCTAAGTTCATTGGTTAAACCTTTCGTATTTAATAACTTTAATGATCATATCAACTTCTTTTGTTTCGTATATTACTTTTTTTTTTCTATCCGGGCACTGAGCTTTTCGCTCAGCCGCATTTTCTTTCCATGTGGCAGGTAATCAAGGTTTAGGATAAAGAGATTGAGAGCTGGTCCAAGTAGCATTGTGTTAGGAATTATTGTAACAGTATGGTTCATGCTAACTGGTTCCTGCTGATAGTTTATTTTCATTTCTACTGATAGAACAGTTTCTACTGATAGTGCAGTTACTGTTGATAGTTATGTTTCTGCGGATAGTAGTATCCGTATTATTAGTAATTAGTTAGGATATGCATGAGTTATTTTGGGAAGAGATAAGGCATATATTTTACATGTTTTTGTAAGCAGCTGCATTAGGGTTTCTGATAGTATAAAAGAAATCTGTGGCTAGGGTTTATGTATGCTTTTGAAAACACATTCTTAGTAATTTAATATAGATCCATAGAGGATCAAGATTTTAGTTATTATTGTCTTCTTTAACTCTTGTGTTCATATTCCGCATGGACATAAGTTTATCAGAGGTTCTCTATACTTTGCTTGTGATTACACAGGTTTACTATCTGTTTCTTAAAGGCTCGTGAGATCTATCTGGGACTGATCCATCAAGTGGTGTCAGAGCCTTGTGAGAATCTCTCAAAGAAGACTTCCTTACTCTCTTTCAAAACCCTAAAAATTCTCTAATAATGACAACTTCAGACTCAAAAAATGATAAGGATCATCCTGAGTCATCCAGTACTCAGTCTCAAACAATTCAGTAGGTTGTTACCACCATGTCAAACAACAATGCAAAGTTTCCCTATCTGAAGAAGGACGAATATGAAATCTGGGCAATGAAGATGGAAAATTATATCACCAATAGTGACTACCATCTCTGGAACAATTTCCTGAAAGGTAACAGTAAGAAGAAGACTGGAAGAGATACTGATGGAAATGTGATAATTCTTCTAGCAGCAACTACTGAAGAGCATATTGCACTTTAGATGGAAACCAAGGCTAGGACTACATTGCTCCAAGCACTATCAGATGAACATATGAGTGATTTCCATCATCTTAATGATGCAAGGGAGATCTGGAGAGCAATCAAAGCAAGGTTTGGAGGTCACAAAGAATCCAAGAAGATGAGAAAGACTATGCTCAAGCAGGACTTTCAGGAGTTCACAATTTCTGAAGAAGAAGGCACACACAAGGGGTATGACAGGTTTCAGAAAATCTTGAGCCAGCTCAATCAGATGTGGTCCAAACCTGACAATGAAGAATGCAACACCAAGTTCCTGCGGGCTCTACCTTCCTCCTGGAGACAGGTTGCTCTTACTCTCAAGGCAAAGGGTGGCCTTGACTACTTAAGCTTTGATGATTTGTACAATAAGCTCAGAACTCTTGAAATTGATATCAGGGGTCATTCCAGCTATTCTCTCACTCTATCAAATTCAGCATTTGTTAGTTCTACTAGTGCTAACACCAAGATGTCATATGCTGAGAGTCCCACCTTGTCATCAGCAGCAACCACATCATACACCTCTTCTACAAGAAAATCAAAATCTAGTAATGTGTTAGAGGATGTGTTTTACTCATTTGTTGCTGAAAGTGAACCTCAACAGCAGCTGGCTTATGAGGATTTTGATCAGATGGATAAATAGGACTTGGAGGTGTTGGGTTCAGTAAATACCCAAACCCCTTAATCTAGGATTTGAATAGAAAATAGCCCAAGTGTCTAGTCCATTAAACACTAACAGGTCACTGAGTGCATAGTCTCTCAGTGAGCCATCTTCAGGATACTCAGTACGAGGCAACAAGATAGTCTCTCCACTCCGCAAGGCGGAACTTAAAGGGTGAAGACTGAGTCAAGAAGAAGATGGTGGATTCAGTGAGTGATGACAATAACTCACTGAATCCCTAAGACTCCTCTCCAACTACTTACACTGAAGACAAACTGAAGTAGAAGACTGAAGGATATGAAGACTGAAGAATGAGCGAGACAAGGCAGGATAAGTTTGAATCAGATAAGACGAAGTCCTTATCAACCAAAGTCAACTTTCCCTGAATGGCTAAAGATCAGGCTCAGTGTCATCACTGACTTTTGGAAAGTAGTCTTGTCTCTTACCTAGAATAGTCTTTGTAAACAGAGACAAAATACATCAGTATTTTTTCTTCTGTATGATGTCAGTTTGTCACTTAGGAAAGAGTTAAAACTCATACACGTATAAATAGCATAAGCGATGGAGTGAAAAGGTTAAGCTTGTGAATTGTAAAAACACACATACACGCAAGCCATCTTTTCACTCCTCCAAATACAACTTTATCCCTGAGATAGCTCAGTGGGTTCTAAGAGTTGTGCTCAGACTTAGGCTGAGCTTAGAGAGGAGTCACCAACCTTTGTCATTTCAATCCCAAGTGCTATTCCGCAAAAAATATGATGTTGAAAATTATCTAATGTGTTTTACTTACTTTAATTTCAGTCATTGTTCACTATTAACTTGTTTTATATTTCTAAACTGTTTTAAACGATAGTGAACGGGGAACAACAAGTGGTATCAGAGCAAGGCTAATTATAAAACATTTTTTTAGGCCGCTCTAAAAGTTTTTAAATTAGGATCCTAAATGGCTGAAATTGATGTACCCCAACTAGTCGATAAAAAGGGTGGCTCTTATTCAGCTGTTACCCCTAGACTTGAAGTTGGCAAATTCAACAAATAGAAAAAGCGAATGCTTTGCTATTTGATTGGGATGGAACCTTATTATATCAAGTGTATAAATAAAGGTCCATTTGTCCCAAAGACTGCTGAAGGTTTGCCTAAACCTGAAGCTCAATGGACCCAGGATGAAAGGAGAGTGGTCAACCAGGACCAAAGACTCAAAAGTATCATAATATCTTGTCTTCCTGACGATATTATGGAGTCTGGTATAAGCTGTAGTACTGACTAAACAAACCTGGGATGACCTAGTTCATAGTCATGAAGGCCCATCTGATACCAAGGAAAACAGGATAATGGACCTGAAACTTGAGTAAAACACCTTCAAGGCTAAGGACTCCGAAACTCTCTCTCAAACTTACACCCGGTACAAAACTCTTTTAAATCAACTATCAAATGATGGTGTTAAGTTGTCCAAACATGAAATCAATGTTGGTTTTGTCAACAGTCTCCCTGAGAAGTGGTTGAATTTCTCTCAAGGACTTAGGAATGCTAATCATATCCAGAATCTTGAGCTTCCTGAAATTCATGGGAAATTTGTCTATGAGGAAAACCTCATCAATAGACGATACCCTGACTTAAAGAAGTCTCAAGAAGTCAAGAAGTCCTTGACCACCACCTCATCACCAATATCAACGCTTTTATTCTAACAATGTTGTTCAAGATTTTCGGAAAATTGATGATGAGCGATGAGATATCAAGTGAGGAGTACCTAAATGACCCGAACACTGAATTTCAGGAAAGGGCACTCCTTGCTAACTCTCGAAGGTTTATAAAAGAAACAAAGGTTTTTCAAATGCCAAAGCAAATGAGGACACTGAATGATTTAAGTGTCACAAAAGAGGTCATTTTGCCAAAGACTGTTTTTCAAAAACAATTTCTGAACCCTCTTATAAACCATCGAGGGCTAAATCGGTCCTCGAGGCTTTAGCAAATTTCAACCAAAATCTATCAGTCTCATCAAAACTTTCAAAACAAATCTGATCAAAACAAAGCTGTTGATTTTGAAGCTAAGTATAAGAAAGTCAAAGCTAAGCTTGCATTGCTCGAGGCCGATCCCTCGAAACAACAAAAGTGTTCAATCGTGCGGGGTAAAACAAATGCCTTGTTGCTTTGAGACCATCAAGCTGGATGAAGAGCCGGTGTCATCGATGATGAAATGGTGCATGTCAGTGCGATGGCCCTCTCGAGAAGAGGACAAGCTAGCTGTTGGAAAGAATCATGCCAGGAATGGAGAATGGGTCAATATCACAATAAAGAAGGTAAATATTCTACTTTCTATGGATGATGACTCTGATTGGCAGTCTTACATGAATTGTCTTAATGTTGACCTTAAGTTCATAGAGGAGCAAAGACTAAATCGTTTTTCAAAATACAACAAGCTAAGTTTTGAATTAAACAAGTGTAGGGATGAACTGCTTCTTTTAAAACAAGCTAAACTTGAGGCTGTCACTTTGCAAATTCAAAAAACTAAACTAGTTAAAAGGAATCAGGCTCTTCAAGACGAACTCAAAAAGGTTCAAGATATTCTTGATAGTTGGACTGCCAAGAATCCCAGGGGTCTTTGATGCTGTGGGAGCCCCTAGTAGCAAGAAGAGAGTCTTAGGTGAAGATCATCTTCCCGACTCTCTCAACAAAGACCAGGGTCCTAAGCCATTTGTGTCTGGTGGTATGATCACCAACATGTTGACTACTCCCAAACCAAGTGATTGGATTAAAAGGGTCAATCCTGAGAGTAAGCTTCCAAATTTCGATTCTGGAAAGATTCTAGAGCCTGAAAGCCAAGCTCTAAAGAGCATGCTTGGATCCCTGATGTGCCCAGTAGTCTTGAACACATCTCTAAGTCTGAAGCAGAATCTCAAACACCGCTTCCACAACTGAAACCTCTTGGTCTTGCACCAAGCTCTGAGCTTACTCCATTACAATTCAATCCTCACTCACCAAAAGAAAGGTCTGGACTTAGTAGAACCATCCTGAAAAGACCAACAAAACCAACTCAACAAGAGTCTACTCCTACTGAGACTTCATCATCCTCTTTTCCCACTGAAGTGACCAAATTGAAGTGAGCTTGTGAGAAAGCTGAAAAGATGGAATCCATCGAAAAGCTCTGATTTAATCAAGGAAACTAAGTCAAGCATCATCTAGCTCATCAAAGTCAAAATCCACCAAAAACCCAAGCAGAAGTGTGAGCGTGTCATTACACCAGCCATACCACGACAAGCTGCTATAGAATCCTTTTGCATGATCTGCAAAAGGATGATCCTGAACTGAGACCACCTACAGTATGTCGGTCAAGCAAACTATACCAAAGTTGGTCATCAGTATGCTTCATCCTCCAAAACTGCTCCCAAGAATAGAGCAAAACCTTTTCCTCTATGCCCTCACTGTGGGTTTAATGATCATCATTAGGATGATTGTCTCATGAACACATGCTGTGATATATGCGGAAATCCAGCCCATGAGACATCCCAACATGAGAGTGTCATTCATGCAAGGAGAGGTACAAAACAACCCAAAATCACTGAGTCATCCTCAGTCTCTAAATGCAAAACATGTGGTAGCACAATGCACTAAACCACTGACCATGAGTCAATTACCAAATTCAAAGAGACGTTGAGACCCAAGCCCACTAGTAAGTGGGTCACTAAGAGAAACTAATTCAGTTTACTACTTGTGCAGAGACACGCCAGGGAGCCTATTTGGCATCTAGACAGTGGATGATCAAGAAGCATGATTGGTGTGAAGGAGTATCTGCACAAGTATATAGAGGAACCAGGACCCAAGGTTGTGTTTGGTGATAACTCATCATGTCCCACTGAAGGTTATGGTTCAGTAAACTGCAATGGAATAGTTTTCTCTAGAATAGCTTATGTCAATGGTCTAAAATACAATCTCATCAGTGTCAGTCAACTATGTGATGCTAAGTACATTGTGCAATTCAATGACAAACAAGGTACCATCTTCAATGCCAACAAGGAGGTTGTGTTGATAGCTCCAAGGAGAGATGATGTTTATGTGTTAGACATGTCAACACTCTCCCAAGATGGAACTTGTCTCTTTGCTAAAGCCATTAAAACTATCAATTGGCTGTGGCATAAGAGACTCTCACACTTAAACTTCAAAAACCTCAACAACCTGGCAAAACAAAAGAAGGTCCTTGGCTTACCATCACTGGTTTTTGCAAAAGAAAAACCATGCTCTGCCTGTGAAAAAGGCAAAAACCACAGAGCAACATTCAAAACCAAACAAAATTTCTCCATCAAAAGCTGCCTTCACCTCCTGCACATGGATCTCTTTGGACCTGTCAGTCCCAGATCTATCCAGCATGAGAAGTACACACTTGTCATTGTTGATGAATTCTCAAGATACACTTGGGTATACTTTCTTTCCAAAAAGAGTCGGCGGTGATACAATATGTCATTCATCGGAAGATTGAAAACCGAATGACATTCTTGTTAAACAAATCGAATGACAATGGTGCTGAGTTCAAAAATCAAGAGCTTGAGAGTTTCTGTGATGAAAAAGGAATTTCTCAAAATTTCTCATCTCCTTATACCCCTGAACAAAATGGGGTCGCTAAAAGGAAAAACAGAACTCTCATTGAGGCTGCTAGAACCATGCTAAATGGCTCGACCACTCAAAGCATTTACGGGTGAAGCAGTCAAAGCGCATGTTACACTCAAAACAGGTCAATCATTGTCAAAAAACATAATAAAACCCCATATGAGATCTTCAAAGGTAGACTTCCTTATATCAGCTATTTTCATGTGTTTGGATGTTCTGTGTTCATTCATAACCACAAGGATCATCTAGGCAAGTTTGATGCAAAAGCCGATGATGGATGCTTCTTAGGCTACTCAGCGATCTCTAAATCCTTCAGGGTTTTAACACAAGGAGACAACAAGTTGAGGAAACCTTTCATGTCACCTTTGATGAAAGTCTTTGAAAGCATCGGGTTCACCAACACTTGATGGAGGAAATAGGAATTGATGACTCATCAAGATATCCTCATGATGATTACAACACTGAATTCAATTCCTCGTATCAAGCTGATGCTGACATCTCATTTTATGTCTTACCTCACAACCTTCCCCAACCAACGATCAGTGAATTTATTGATAATCAATTAGTTCCTACTAGGATAGGTAATACTGGACCAAATGTTCAGGAACCTGTGAATCAAGAAATCCAACCTGAACAAGACATCTCAACAGATGTTCTTAATGATTTTGTGGCTCAAGCACCGGAACTCACTCCGAGTCTCCGGTGACCTCTTCAAGCTCAGATCCTAGACCACAAAGTAAGTGGACAAAATCTCAGGACATAGAACTTGTAAACATCATTGGTGAACCCACTGAGGGCATGCTCACTAGAAGCATGGCTGCTAAGTTAACTGCAGATTCAGCCAATGAATGTCTATATGTTGATTACCTATCAGAAATAGAACCCAAAAGTGTCACTGAGGCTCTAAAGCTGGGTTCAGGCTATGCAAGAAGAAGCTGCAACAGTTTGATAAAAGAAGGTCATGACCTTGATCAAATGTCCTCGGGATGTCATTGTCATAGGAATGAAGTGGGTTTTCAGAAACAAAGCTGATGAAAATGGCACTGTCATTAAAAACAAAGCCAGACTTGTAGCCAAAGGTTACAATCAACAAGAAAGCATTGACTATGATGAGACATTTGCTCCTGTTGCAAGAATGGAAGCAATCAAGATCTTCCTTGCATATGCAACATACATGAACTTCAGGGTCTACCAAATGGATGTCAAAAGTGCATTCTTAAATGGTGATCTAAAGGAAGATGTGTATGTTCAGCAACCTCTTGGCTTTGAGAGTAGTGAATTCACGACTATGTCGCAAGCTTGACAAAGCCCTTTATGGTCTTAAAGAAGCTCCCGGGGCATGGTATGAAACTCTCCGGCCTTCACGATACAAAACAAGTTTGTCGGAGGAAAGATAGACAACACCTTGTTTGTCTATAGAACACAACAGGATGTGATATTGGTCCAAGTTTATGTTGATGACATCATCTTTGGCTCAACAAACTACAATCTTTGCAAGCAGTTTGAAAAATGATGAAAAAGAAGTTTGAAATGAGCATGATGGGTGAACTCACATACTTCCTTGGACTACAAATCTAGCAAGCGATAAAGGAATATCCATCAGTCAAGAGAAATACTCCAGAAATCTCTTGAAGAAATATGAGATATCTGGATTGCCTCACTGAAGACTCCAATGGTCCCTCCTAACAACCTTGGACACGATCTCCTGGCAAATCAGTCAATCAAACCCATTTCAGAGGGATTGTTGGCTCACTGATGTATCTAACTGCTACTAGGCTAGACATACAATTCTCGTCGTTTAATAGCAAGATATCAGTCAATCCCAAAGAATCTCACCTCACAGCACCAAAAGAATACTCGATACACGAAGGGAACCCCAAATCTTGGACTCTATTATCCAAAGTGCTCAGGGTTTGATCTCAAAGGTTACTCTGACTCTGATTATGCTGGCTGCAACATGGACAGTGATGACGTATAGTCCGCATTCGGGTCACGAACCCGACCAGTGAACTTCACTAACAAGCCCATTACGAATGGGCTAACCCAATCTTGTTTGGGCTCACGAAAGCCCAAACCTAAAGTTATTTGGGGCATTGGATATCGGATATCTCTTACTTACGAGATATGCATTAAACTGACCGACTTAGGCGGGATACGCTGAAGGTTGGGGAACATGAAACCAACAAGGAGTTCATGTGTATATAAAGGGAACCCTATCCCTCATTAAAGGTACGATCTAAAACCCTAACTCTCCGATTAACCCCAAAACAGATTACTCACTCTCACGCCAGAGGATAATCGTGGGAGACATTCCCACGATAAGCCTAACGGTGTTTTCTGTTTATTTAGTACGCAGGTCTCAAGCATCAAGATTTAATTGGTACAAGAACCGGAGTCCAAACAAGGAACGCCCAACTTTTGTATCAATAAGTGGCGCCATCCGTGGGACCCAACACTAAGAACTAGAATGACGAAGCAAGGAAACCAAAATCGGCGATCGCATGGCGACCTACAAGGGAAGAAAGCAAAAGCGGGTCAGCCCTCAAACAAGCCTCTGGAGCGCCGGTAGCGGCTAAAACCAAGGGCGAGGATCGATCGACCTTCCCGACGATTGGAGCGGCGCAGGGAACAACCCATGCTGCCACAACAACAACCAATGTAGAAGATCCACTACGTAATCTTTATACCACTCCCCTACTAGAAAAGGACCTCACAAAAGCGCCAGCACCCCTCAAAGCAGAGTCGGATATGGAAACAGATATTCTTGCACTAGAAGGAGTCGCACCAGAATTAGCACCAAGCGACTTCGTGTCTCAAAACTATGAAACCTTGGCGGCACTCATGCAAGAGGAGGCGAAAAAGAGGTCGAGCCTGGGTCTACGAGCCCGGCTAAACTTCGACACTCCCCATCGCGCCGTTAGAAGGATAAGCGCGGGAAGAATAGCCGCCGACCCCCAGTGTTTACCAGGGTTGGGAGGAGAGTGGAGAACGATGAAGCAGATGAACTACAGTATCTGGAAGAACATGAAGAGGATGGACGGCGTATCAATGTCCACGATAGGCTTGGAAGCCGTAGGATTCGGGACGACTGGGGACGGCGACACTCCCCGAGTGGAAGCCCTTCAAGTTCGGATTCGAGGATAGTCGGCATAGCGCCGAAAGAAGAAGTTCATCCTCTGGAGACTCCTCGGGCGGTAGGCGCAACCACCGACAAAGGAAAGCACGTCCTCTGGTAATTCCTAGGACAATGAGGACATGGCCGGACCTGGAAGTCCAAAGGAAGATATCGTGACCGGAGGAGGAAGATATGTTTCTTCCACGCGCCAAAAGGTGGATCGTTCACCGGCGCATTAGTGATTTCTCGAGAAAATAAGAGAAGCGCATGCCCGCTAATGTGAAAACCTATGGCCGGACGGGTGATCCGGGCGATCACCTAAAATTTTCGAATCATTTGCTACCATCAAAAATTGGCCACACGTGTGATGCCATATGTTTAATTCTACATTAGTGGGTATCGCGCAATTGGTTGATAAGCTTCCACGAGAAGCATTGATGGTTTTGAAGAATTGCGAAAGGCGTTTGCTGAACTTCACTCGAAGAAAAAGTGTGCCAAAAACCTGTCGAACTTCGCTAGGGTAAAAGCGATTGCCGGGGAATCTACAAGCGCTTATGTGGGCGCTTCAAAGGCAGTGCATACAGGTTAAAGCATGCTCGGAATCTTGAAGATCTCGGGGTTTATGAATAGGATTAATAACCCATAACTCATAAAAGCGTTGAGCGACAAGATTCCCCGGACCTTTGATGAACTTATGAAACGGACAAGGTCCTTCATCCAAGGAGAAGCGCCCATGGCGAATAGCAAGAAAGGTTACTCAAACTATAGGTCACAAGAACAACCTCGGAGACAATCCATTGACTAGAGTAGCAACCGCAACAAGAACTACCGCGGCCAAGGGAGTGGACGGGATAACGACAAGTATACCCCGCTCACAAAGACCCCAAAGGAGATATTCGCAACGAAAGCCGCAAACTTCCCAAGACTCCCACCAATGCGCACCCCAGAAGATCGACGCGTGGGGAGTGGATACTGTGACTATCATGGGCAGAAGGGCCACACCACCAATGAATGTGTCCAATTGCGCTAGTTAATTGATAAACTAGTAAAAAAAAGGCAGATTGGACCACCTGGTCAAGAACATCAAGGAGGGAAAAGATAGGCAGAAGACTGGGAGCAAAAAAGAGGCACCCAAAGATAAGGCCGACACCATCTACATGATACAATCATGGCAGCGAGTAGCTAGGCAGAAGATCAACCAAAAATTTTCCTGTGGAAGTGAAATCTCTTTCCCCACCTTAACTGCGGACAACGCAGTGGTAGAACCGCTCACTATTGAAATTAATGCAGGGGGTCACGATGTCCACCGCATGTATGTTGATGGAGGAGCATCTGCAGACATAATGTACGAACATTGTTTCAAGCGACTGCGACCTGAGTTACGCAGTCAGTTGAGCCCGGCCATGGCAGCGTTGGTGGCTTTACAGGAGAAAAGATATGGCCTAAGGGGCAAATACGCTTACTAGTCAATGTTGGTAATAAGGAACACTCCGCGACATCCTGGATGAATTTTATGGGAATCAAATCCCCTTCGCCATACAATGGAATTATCAGAAGACCGGGGATATCGACCATACGCAGCGATGCAGTCTACACATGGGATGTTAAAATTCCCGGTGGAGGGAGGTATTGTTACTCTCTACAATGCCATTGTACCACCTAGAGAATGTAACACGATTACGTGTGAGATGGCGAGCATTGAGCAGCACGCGCACCTAAAGTACCAAACACGAGGATTGCAATTCATCGACTACCCGGATCAAGAAGTATCGATTGGGGGATCATGCGATAAAGGAAGGGCGGCGTGTGCGCACTCTTGCAAAAGAATCTGGATATCTTTGCATGGGAACCAAAGCACATGACTGGTGTACCATGCTCGATTCTGAACACAAGTTGAGAATCGACAAGGATACTCTCCAATCGTCGAAGAAAGCGCGGCCGGCTCGGGGGCGCACAAAGCAATCGGAAGAAGTACACAAACTTGTGGGCGCAGGTATCATCGCGAGGTCTATTACCATGACGGCTTTCAAACCCGGTGATGGTCAAGAAGAGTGATGGTAGTTGGAGAATGTGCGTGGACTTCACAGATCTCAACAAGGCATGTCCACAAGACTGCTACCCGCTACCTGAGATAGACTGGAAGATAGAGTCTTTGTGTGGATACCTACTTAAATGCTTCATTGACGCATATAAAGGATACCACCAAATCCAGATGGCTAAGGAAGATGAGGAAAAAACGGCCTTCCACACAAGCCAAGGCGTCTATTGCTACACTAAAATGCCTTTTGGCTTGAAGAACGCAGCGCCACCTACCCGGCGGTAGATAAAGCATTTGAAAAACAGGTGGGCCGCAACCTAGAGGTTTACATTGACAACTTTGTCATAAAAAGCCACACTGAGGATGAATTGGTGCGTGACATAGAGGAAATGTTTAAGACTCTACGAGATATCAACATGAAGCTAAATCCTAAGAAATGCACTTTTGGCGCTATAGAAGGGATGTTCCTTGGATATTTGATAGAGCCTGATGGCATTAAACCATGTCCAGAAAAAACGAAGGCTGTCATCCAACTACCTTCACCGCGCACGTTGAAGGAGGTCCAATCCCTGAACGGAAAACTAGCTGGTTTGAGCAGTTCTTGTCCAAATCGCAGAAAAGTCACTTCCTCTCTTCAAAGCGCTCAAGAAGTGTACAAAGAAGGGAGATTTTATTTGGACCACGGGCGAAGAAGCCTTCATACAGCTTAAACAACACCTAGCGCGCTCCCACGCTAGTTGCACCCCAAGGGGAAGAATTAATTATGTATTTATCTGCGACCCGGGGGCGGTCGTATGATCTTTGTTGATGAGGAATTGGTTGCAAAACCGATATATTTTGTAAGCAAAGCACTCAAGAAAACAGAGATTAACTACAACGCAATGGAAAAGTTGGTCCTAGCATTAGTGTTTGCCGCCAAACGGCTGCGCAGGTACTTCTACGCACACCCAATAGCAATGATCACAGACCAACCAATCAAGCAAATCATCTCCAAACCCCGCGCTCGGGGCGGCTGCGAAGTGGAGTGTGTTGCTAGGTGAGCATAACATCTCCTACAGACCACGTACCGCGGTTAAGGGGCAGATACTAGCAGAATTTATCATCGAAAAACCGGATACTGAGGACTTACCCCTCATAAGGTAAGGTGGCAATACAAGACCCAAGGATCTCATTCACGGACGGATCTTCATGCGTGGATGGGTCAGGAGCAGGCCTTATCCTCACAAACCCAGAGGGAATGGAATTCACTTATGCACTGCATTTTGAATTCAGGCGACAAACAATGAGGCGAGTATGAAGCCCTAATCGCGGACTACGCATTGCAGCTCGAATGGGCGACGTAACACGGAAGCAAATGTGGATTCCCTGCTAGTGGCCAACCATGTGTTCGGCGAGTATGTGGCTAAAGAAGAAAACATGATCCAATACCTCGACAAGACCAAGTTCGTCTGAGTTTTGACGGGTTTACCATCAAGCAAGTTCCTAGAGGGGAAAATCGAAAGGCGGATGCACTAAGCAAGATTGCATCCACAAGTTTTGCACACCTGTCAAAACAAGTGTTGGTGGAAGCGCTGAAAAGCAAGTCCATCTCGAGATGGAAATATCCCTTGTAATAGAGGAGGAAGGTCCTACGTGGATGACACCAATAATGGAGTTCATAAGCAAGGGCGTATTGCCCCAAGAGCGAAGGAAGCCGAAGAATACGGTTGCAGCCGCCGAGAGGTTTGAACCGAGGCGGTATACTATATCGGCGCTCCTTTCTACAACCATGGCTCGGCGTATGCGCAAGCAAATTATGTACTCCGGGAAATCCACGCCGGTTCACGCAGAATGCATTCAGGACCACGGTCCATGGTGGCGCGCGCTTTACGGTCAGGATACTATTGGCCCACCATGCACCGTGATGCGCGGGAATTAATAAGAAAGTGCGGCGGCCGGGTTCGAGACCCATCCCACGCCAACCACAACAGGAACTAACACCTATTACGGCGCCATGGCCATTTTACAAGTGGGGTATCGATATTGCAGGTCCCTTCCCTGTTGCAGCAGGAGGATTGAAGTTCCTTATAGTGGCCATAGACTACTTCACCAAGTGGATCGAAGCAAAGGCGGTAGTAACAATTCGGTAATCGGGTAAAAGCGCTTTGTTTGGGAAAATATTGTATGTAAACGCCGGCTGCACGGGAAATCATCTCGGACAATGGGAAACAATTCGTGACAACCCTTTCAAGGCTGGTGCGAAAAGTTGAATATCACACAGACCGCGTCGGTTAAACAACCACAAACCAGCGGTTTAGTAGAGCGTGCAAATCGAAGTCCGGGTGAAGGAATTAAGGCACGTCTGGACAAGCACAAAGGAAGGTGGGTGGAAGAATTATCGCATGTTATGTGGGCACACCGCACTTCAATCAAAACTAGCACCGGAGACACTCCCTTTTCTCGGTCTATGGGGATGAGGCGTCATACCGGCCGAAATTGGGATGCCAACTATTCGCATTGCTGAAGTCAATGTTGCAACCAATGACGACGAACGGCGTATCGACTTAGACCTGTTAGAAGAGAGACGTGAGCGCGCAACTATATGTAAAGCGAGATCCAAAGCAAAAATGAAGGGATACTATGATGCTAAAGTGCGAAGTGTTTCATTCAAACCAGGCGACTTCGTATACCGCGCCAATGATGCAAGCCACGTAGAAGATACAGGCAAACTTGGACCAAAGTGGGAAGGACCCTATGAGGTTACTGAAGCATTAGGAAAAGGCGCGTACAAACTACGAGACATGGATGGTGGTGAACTACCACGCACATGGAACATCTGCAACCTCAAGAGATGTTATCTCTAGGAATGTCTTATTTACATTTTGTTTTACTTAGGCAATGTCTTATTTATTTTCTTTCACAAAAACTTGCAAGTATTAATAAAACGTCGCGGTTTCTAGCTAACTCCGTGACACATTTCAATTTGTTATTTCTATATACTTTATGTCTTAACATCTTTTCTCTTTTGCCTACATGGCGTGCATGCACTTAATACACCCACGATGGTAAAAGGATGAGTAAACCTACTAAATAACTCGTTGAGTAAGAGGGTTGCAAACCCATCAACATTAGATCATGTATCCTTGTTAAACACCTTATTCTCAAGACGTTGGAATGAGTTCGGTGCGCATCCCACGATGGGTGCGCAACAATGCATACTGTGCGTGTTTAACAATTTAGGAACCAAGACACTTGACTCCTTGATATGATATTTACAGTACTTAGGAATTATGTTTCAAGTATACCGTGACTTTCATACATGATTATGAACTTCGTATATTATTCGCACTTATGTAACAGTTTGATTCTTAGACAACAAGTACGTTTTTATGCAAAGACGAATAACTAAGTACAAACATTACAAGTCACAACCACATTCAACAAAAGTAATATTTCATTAAGTACCACGCGTTCTTACAAAATATTATTTACAACACAGGTTACATGCTCCTACAACGCCTAAGAGATGAGCTCCCCACGCGGTTCGCAGCATCCCTAACCTCGTTTAGCTTCTTCAGCAGTCGAGTCTTGGCGGGATACCGTGGCAACACTAACCGGTACTCCATCAGACCTGGGGAGATGAGCTGCGCCAATACCGCACAAAATAGCTTTGCCTTTAATACCTTCCTTCTTGGCAAGTCTCGTAGCATGAGCTTCTAAGACTTGCTTTAAAGGAACTTCTTTCTCCAGGGCAAAGATATCGCGAGGGCAAGCAAACACAGGCACCTACAGCTGGGACTCATTGGGTTTCAAAAAATAATCAAGCTACGCCTCCGCATTTTCGAAGCGATGCGAGCCAGGTTAGCCCTCCATAATTACCCTATGGGATAATCACGGTCGAGCTCCAATTCAGCAATTAGAGGAAGCTCCAACGGCTTCATCTTTTCCATTGCGACAACGGATCATCATATTCATGCTCAATATAGCGGGTACCTTATCGTGAGGCACCTTCAACAGATCTGCCTCATGGAGCTCCTCTACGGCTACGCCTTGCGCCAGCGCGCTGCGAACCCCTCCAAATACGTCCACTACCTCCTGCGACTCCGAGTGCTGAGGCGACTAGGCGAACCATGGCAGATGAGCCACCTGCGTTCGCAATAGTAGACATGGTGGGGATATAACTCCTCATCATACTCAATCTGAGCTTGCGCAACTTCATTTCTGCGCTTCGGTGAGCTTCCTACAGTTGCACCAAAATTCTCCAACTGAGAGACCAACTCTTCCTTCCCCTTCTCAAGATACTACAGCGCCCATACACACGAAGCCTTATACTCCGTGATGCGATGCGCTCGACTTCTTTGGCCCAGCAGTGCCATCTTCTCTTCAGCAAGTCTTTAAGCATACGAACTCATGGCCTCCGCTTCAACCTTGGCACTGGCCAAACTTGCTTCCAGCGACGCAATTTGTTGGTCCTTTTGCGCGCTCTCGCTACTTTCTCCCGAGTACTTAGCCTTTAGTTGCGCAACCAACTTAGCTTGGTGCGCAGTAGCACGGATCTTCAACAAGATGAGCCATTGGCGCATCCTCCGATGCCAATGGCGGCGCTGGCTCTTTGGTTTGAAGACTCAGCACGAACAGGACTAGCCTTTGGGGCGACTCCACAGATTGTTCAATACTGCACGCAAAACAGAGGATTAGCGACTATTTCATAACATCAACATGGAATACAATACGGGTTTTAAAAATAATACTTACTTGGGTGGAGCAGTCTTCGAGGAGTGAGGGGAGGCAACATCACTGGATGATGATTCCACGACATGGATAACAGGACGCTTCTTCCTGGAGGAGCTTGCGCCATCACCACCAAGCGCTCTCTTGCGCTTTAATCCATGGCTTTCCTCCTCCTCCTCCTCCTCTTCTTCAACGTTTTCAACAACATTAGCATGCGAAAGCTCTACTAACGGGGACGGAACCACCCTGGGGCTAGGCACGCTTTGTAGAGGAGTTGCCTCCAGCGCGGCGGAAGAACTACCCCCCATTTCTCCCAACTGCATTTTCAAGGTACGCCCCGCTGTAGCCTCTAGAATGGACTCTCCTCCCTCCTTCAACGGACGCACCCCCACAGTGACTGGCGGCCGCCAATTGTACAACTCGAATAGATCCATTTACGTACAGAAGACAACAACAAACAGGTTACATAAAGTGCAAAAGGAAAAAGAAAAGCTTACATTAATAAAGTAAAGGGATGTGAAAGGGCGAGCACCCACCGGCCATCCGTGTCTAAGAAGGTTGGCACCTCGTCAGTCCGCCAAAATAATTGCGCCGATGCCCCGTGCACCAAAATTCCTCGGGATAGGAGCGATGGGAATACGATTGGCTTTTATCGTATTTGCATCGTCGGCCATATGAACGGGGAGGCGCTCATCCTTTGGCGGCGAACTCGGGTGTAGAAATCAAAGATCCATGGGAATAGCGCTTCATCGACCGAAAAATTCTCCCTCCAGTCCCTAAGCGGCGTCCGGTTTATCGGTGTAACATTGTGGACCCCCGGCGCGCTTAGCAAATGAAACCCACCCGTTTAACCACGTCGTGCGGTAAAACGCGCGGAAGAGGTAGATGGTGGGATTAATCGCCAATAATCGGAAATTAACCTCGAAATTTGTTAATTTTTTTGCACCTATCTGGCGGTACCGAGAAATGCGGCGATAGTAGTTTAAAGCGTCGCCGAGAAATAGGGATAGAGGCACACGTTGATTCGCAAATTCAAAAAAACGTGTGTATACCCCTACCTTCCCCTCGGGGAAGTCCGCTATTAACGCCGCGGCGGCACCTCGGATGCGAGCCATCGGGATATAATAATGCGAGGTGAACTCACGCGGTTCATCCTCGGTCGATCGGAGGTGAAGTCGGACAAACCACGGACCACGGTGTAGTTTTTAAAGCGACGCGCGGTTACCTTTGAAGTTTTAAGGTTTTCTTCTTTGGAAAGGTTGAAGCTTTTTAACAATGGTGGAAATGCTTTTCTTGTGATAATCACATAATAAGGAGGCGGACGATTATATAAGTTTCTTCATCCATGCGATGAACGCCACGTGGATCCCACTATCTCTAATTTAGTGGATAGGATCTGTTGATGTGACGCGGTTACTGTTACTTTCCCCCGATTTACGAGGCATTCATTTGAAATACTTTGTCTAGATTCACCGTGTATCTTTCAAGGCGGAAACCTTTTTAGCTTCTTTGCTACGCTTTGCGATTTTCTTGGCTACAACTATTAGTCTAGCATCCGCGATTAGTCACTACGCATACTAGGCGGGGGACATGATGACGTATAGTCGCGTGGTCACGAACCCGACCAGTGACGTCACTAACAAGCCCATTACGAATGGGCTAACCCAATAACTTGTTTGGGCTCACAAAGCCCAAACCTAAAGTTATTTGGGGCATTGGATATCGGATGTCTCTTACTTACGAGATATGCATTAAACTGACCGACTTAGGCGGGATCGCGAAGGTTGGGAACACGAAACCAACAAGGAGTTCGTGTGTATATAAAGGGAACCCTATCCCTCATTAAAGGTACGATCTAAAACCCTAACTCTCTGATTAACCCTAAAACCGATTACTCACTCTCACGTCGGAGGATAATCGTCGGAGACAATCCCACGATAAGCCTAACGGTGTTTTCTGTTTATTTAGTACGCATGTCTCAAGCATCAAGATTCAATTGGTA
The DNA here is from genome assembly GCA_910596185.1 of Chrysanthemum makinoi. Lineage (NCBI taxonomy): Eukaryota > Viridiplantae > Streptophyta > Magnoliopsida > Asterales > Asteraceae > Chrysanthemum > Chrysanthemum makinoi. The sequence continues at coordinate 159,603,681 of OU343217.1, read as the reverse complement.
CGAGAACCGGAGTCCAAACAAGGAACGCCCAACTTTTGTATCAACAGACAGGAAAAGTACCTCAGGGTCCTGTCAATTCCTTAGAGGAAAACTAGTTTGTTGGTGTGCTAAAAAGCAACAGTCAGTGGCTATGTCTTCAGCAGAAGCTGAGTATGTGGCTGCTGCAGGATGCTGTGCCAACGTTTTATGGATGAAAAGTCAACTCAGTGTCTATGACATCCATTACAAAATGGTAACCATCTTTTGTGACAACACCAGTGCAATTGCAATATCCAACAACCCTGTCCTTCATCAAAGAACCAAACATATCAATATCAGATATCACTTCATCAGGGACCACGTAATGAAAGGAGACATAGAACTCCACTTCATCCCAACTGAATATCAACTGGCTGATATCTTCACCAAACCCTTGGATGAACCTACCTTCAGGAGACTGAAAGCTGAACTGGGAATGCTTGACATTGAAATTGGGCATCGAAAACCAATCTCGATAAGTCCTCTGAAATGGTTTTCCTCCTGAACACCCACAAAACATCCTCTCCGATTGAGTAAGACTCATTCGGGGACCTTAACGATTGTTATTAAGCATTGAATGAGTAACTAAATGATCCAAGTAATAGTTACTTAAATGTCCTAGGTTGGTAACTATGCCAATTTAATATAGGAATATATGTCTTACTGTCAGGGGTCTTCTCACTTACCTCACCCCCACTTGGCATTAAATGCCTCATCTCACATGAAATATCCAATGGATATTTTATTACTGCAAAAGTGCACTTTTACTGTGCACTGCAACTTTTCCCTTGAAATACGGGATTTCACTGCGGGTAGTGGTGGGTGGCATTAAATGTGGAGATTCAAAACGTTTTCATAAACTGACTTTACAAATTCCCATTTATGCACATTTTACCCCTCTCACCACTCTATGAATACCCTCTTCCATGACAAACAAACACACACAAATTATTTTCTGCAACAAAACTCTGTCAAAATCATTTCTAAAACCCAGAAATATTTGTGTGTTCTCAAAAAAAAAACTCTTCAAACCTCTTTTGGAAAACCCTTCTTGTAAACATTTACAAAAGTTTTTTATCACAAACTTGAGAGATCTAAAAACCTTGATTGTTCTAGTCAAAAGAAATTATTTTTTTTCAAAAAAAACCCTAAAATCTTTAATGGAAATGGCAAGAACACAATCTCTCCAGTTTGCTTCTCAGTGGGTAGGGGATCATACAAATGTTGAATTTAAAACTAATAATGTCGTAGGCAACTTTGAATACCACGAAAGCTGTCCCGACCTACAAAGACATTATGAAATTTGTATTTAAGCGCCCACTAAAAGCGGCCTTTGTGAAATGTCCTCAATTACGTACCAAAACCTCCTCGGGGAGTTTTGGGCTACTGCCACGCCTTTGACCCGACACCCTCAACTAATGAGGCCGACCTCACGACCTCTCGGGGAGTATCTCATTAAGTTCAGTCTTTTCAATGGGGAACAGTCACTAACCCTGGATTATAAAACCTTTTGCACTTCAACAGGGTTAGATTACAACAATGGAGTCCATTACAGCTGTCAACAATGGAGCATAATTATGTGGCTTGCAACAAGGGAAAGCAGTACAAGGCTTCTTACAAGTCCATTACAGCTGTCAGCACAATCCCAGAACCTTTGCAGCTTCTTCACATGGACCTCTTTGGTCCTACATCTATCACGCATTGATCATAAGTATTACTGTCTGGTGGTTACTGATGACTACATCAGGTTTTGCTGGGTATTCTTTTTGGGATCTAAGGATGAAAAATTTCAGGTTCTTCAAAACTTTATTGCCCTAGTTGAGAACCACCTAAATAAAAAGGCTAAAGCCATAAGTTGTGACAATGGGACAGAGTTCAAAAGTGCCAAATTAATTGAACTTTGTGGATCTAAGGGGATAAAAAGGGACTACAGCAATGCCAGGACTCCACAAAAAAATGAAGTTGCTGAAAGAAAGAACAGAACCCTTATTGAAGCAGCAAGATCTATGCTTGCTGATTCTAAGTTACCTACCATGTTCTGGACTGAAGCAGTCAGCACTGCCTGTTATGTTTTGAATAGGGTCTTGATAACTCATCCTTACAATAAGACACCTTATGAACTTCTGTCTGGGAAGATTCCTACCATTAGTTACTTTAAGCCTTTTGGTTGTCATGCGACTATCTTAAACACCAGTGATTATTTGGGCAAATTTGAAGGGAAAGCTGATGAGGGTTTTGTGGTAGGTTACTCTACTTATAGTAAGGCTTGCAGAGTGTATAATATATCTGCCAAGAGGATAAAAGAAACCCTGAATCTGAGATTTCTGGAGGATAAACCTAATGTTCAGGGAGCTGGTCAGGAATGGTACTTTGATCTTGACTATTTAACTGATCACTTAGGTTATACTCGTTTCAAATCTAGTCATTCTACAGGTCCACAAGGTTCACAAACTAACATTGTAGGTTCCTCAGATAATGATTCAGACTCAGATTGTGATGAACAACTTATTGTTGTTCCTTCTTTTCCTACTAACCAATTTTCAGGTACTGAGGACAAGGATTCTTCTGGTATTACTCAAAGTGATTTAGGGTATGCAGAAGAACTTGTGAAGCTTCAACGTCAAGAGCATACAGCTAAGGATGATGCTGAAAAGTATGGTTATGAATTCTCCAAAGACACTGAGGAACTCTTGAGGCAGGCCACTATTGAAGCCCGCAGGAACTTTGAAGCTGCTGATAATGCTTCTATTCCTGATGGTAATGTTGCTGATCCTGCTGGTCAGAATGCTACTTATGAAGTCAATTTTGCTGGTAATGGTTCAGTTGCTGCTGATATCAACTCTGCTGATAGTGTTCCTGTTCCTCATGCTAGTGATACTGTTCCTGCGGTTCCCTAAACTACTCTATGTGTTGATACTCTGGGTTTCACTGATTCTCCCACTCGATTTCCAAGTCCATCTGATCTAGCCAATTCCCAATATTCTAGCTCTGAGTTGGATGGTATTCATCATTTGTCAAGAACATGCATATTTGATTCTTCTTCCTATGATGATGACTTTGGCCCAACCCTTAATAACCTGTCCACCTCACTTGATGTTAGTCCTAATGTTACTAAAAGGTTTAACACTGTTCATCCACATTCTCTGATTATTGGTGACCCTACTTCATCTGTTCAAACAAGAAGTAAGGTGAAGAAGACAAAATTTGGAGAAACTGCATTTCTTAGTTACATTCAGGATCAACATAGGAACAATCACATAGACTATCAACATTGTCTATTTGCTTGTTTCCTCTCTAAAGTTGAACCGTCCAGTGTTGCACATGATTTAGCAGATAAAGATTGGGTGGCTACTATGCAAGAAGAAATGCAACAGTTTTTGAATCAAAATGTATGGGAGCTTGTTCAGTTGCTTGCTGGGAAGTATGCAATTGGAACCAAGTGGATTTTGAAGTGTAAAAGAGATGCAAGGGGGATTGTGGTACGGAATAAGGCTAGATTGGTTGACCAAGGTCACAGGCAAGAAGAGGGGATTGATTATGATGAAGTTTTTGCTCCAGTAGCAAGAGTTGAGGCTATCAGACTCTTTTTAGCTTTTGCTTCTTATATGGGCTTCATGGTTTATCAGATGGATGTTGAAAGTGCCTTCCTATATGGTGAAATTGAAGAAGAAGTATATGTGACTCAGCCCAAAGGCTTTGTGGACCCTCATAATCCAGATATGGTTTACAAAGTGGTTAAAGAACTATATGGGCTTCATCAAGCACCTAGAGCTTGGTATGCTAGGCTCTCATCATTCCTGTTGAAGCATGGTTACAGGAGAGGTGCTATTGATAAGACACTGTTCATCAAGAAGAACTCCAAGGATATCATCCTTGTCCAAGTATATGTGGCTGACATTATCTTTGGTTCCACCAAAGAAGCTTGGTGCAGGGAATTTGAGGAGCTGATGAAGAGTGAGTTTGAAATGAGTGTTATGGGTGAGCTTACCTTCTTCTTGGGTCTTCAGGTTAAGCAACAGTTAGATGGTATTTTCATCAGTCAAGAGAAATATGTACATGACATCTTCAAGAAGTTTGATTTGGAAAATGTGAGGACTGCAACTACTCTTTATGAAGCCCCAAAGCCTAAGTCAAATACAGAACCAGATCCTGCTGTCAATGTTCATCTTTACAGATCTATGATTGGTTCACTCATGTATTTGACAGCTTCAAGGCTTAATATTATGTTTGCAGTTAGTGCTTGTTCCAGGCATCAGGTCACTCCTTTGACTTCCCATTTAAATGCAGTCCAGAAAATCTTCAAGTATCTCAAAGGCCAACCTAAGTTGGGTCTTTGGTATCCTAGAGATTCTCCATTTGTGCTGGAAGCTTACAGTGACAGTGACTATGCTAGTACCAACTTTGATAGAAAATCTACTACTAGGGGTTGTCAGTTTCTGGGAAGGAGATTAATCTCCTGGCAATGCAAGAAGCAGACCATAGTGGCTACATCCACTACTAAAGCAGAGTATGTTGTTGCTGCTAGTTGCAGTGCTCAGTTACTTTGGATACGGAATCAGTTATTGGATTATGGGTTCAATTATATGAATACTAAAATCTTTATTGACAACCAATGTACAATTTGCATTGTTAAAAATCCTGTTTTTCATCAGAGAACTAAACACAAAGAAATTCGACACCATTTTATAAGGGATGCTAATGAAAAACATCTTATTCAAGTGGTTAAAATTCACACTGATGATAATATGGCTGATTTATTAACTAAAGCTTTTGATGGACCTAGATTTTAATTTTTGGTTGTCCATATTGGCATGATCAACCCCTGATTATTGTGTTTGAGGGGAGGATTATGACTAAGGGGGGGTTTTGGATTAAGGGGAGGATTTAATGTTGTATATTTGTATATTCTTTGTATATTCTGTATCCTACTAACCAGTTTGCAGATCAAGGTTCAAACACACAATCTATAGCAAAGATTAAACTAGAAATAGGAAAGTCTTTTATTTATATAAATACTGCATTATAGGATGCAGCATACAATTACAAGAATTTCTATGACTACTGAGAACCACATGACATGACACAAGCTTCAACCAATCAAAAGACTCCTCCAGACATCAGCTTCCATCCACAAGACACCTACTCTGGCCTCCTCTTTTCCCACTCTGGCATCCTCTGATGCTGTTTCCCCCACTTAGAGATATAGTCCCACACTCTAGGAGCAACAAGACCAACCACTTGGACTCTTTTCTCAGGGTTTCGGTTGGAGGCTCCTGGCCTTGGATCATAAGGGCCTGCAACTGGAACTGAAGAAGGTGGCACAACAACAAAAGGAGCTACATTCACTGGCCTGGAAGATCGACCATTCTCATCATCAGTGTCTGAATATGCTGAGACAAAGTTGGGCATGGAGTTTAGCTCAGAACTGGTATCACTATACCCCAAGCCTGAAGGTGGGGTAGGCAGATCCTCTAAAGAAGTTGCAAGGGGTGCTGGTGATGGTGGAGGGTTTGTGGACATGAACCTCAGGTTGGTGTAGTTTGGAGGGAAGTAGTTTAACCATCCATCATTGGATGGCAAACTCTCAGATGAGTCAGAAGAGATATCGATCGGATGGTTAGGAGAGTTATTCATTGTGGTTATTTTTGTGATTGATTGTTTTGTTAGGGTTGTTTGGTTCGTATGTGATTTATGAGGCAAGAGGTAGTTTATATAGTCAAGGTCAAGGTGCAATCTTTGGTTGTTAGAATTTATGGAAGTAATGACTTGGTTGGTATTTGAATTAATAAGGGTTAAGACTGCAGACTTTTAATGCGCAGTTAAGAACAACAGGGTTTGACTTTTCTTCATTCCTGCTGGTTTCATGGGTGTTTGGCGATGGGTCAAACTGGAATGATACTGATGGTCAAACTTTCATTTTTATTTGGTTGACTAAATGGTTTCTGCTGATTGACTTTCGATTGCTGCTGGTTTCGTATAATTGGGAATTTAATATGGGATTTAATTAAAGTCAAAATTGGTCAAAGATTCATTGCGTGATTTTTTCCGATTTAAAAGGTTATTTTATGTAACTTACTTAAATAACCAATTATTGTTATCCCACGACCTAATTGCTCAATTCTCTCTCATTTTGAAACCAAACCCATCTTCAACCTTCTCAAATCATTCGATGATGACACTTACATTCAAAGGAGATCACAATAAAATTGCATTCTTGGAAAAAGCCAAAGGAAGTGATTTATATGATCCTATGATTGATTTTCTTCTGCACTCCAAACTTAGGTGTGCTCTAACCTTTTGTCCATCTGTTGTTTATGACTCGTTAGTCAAGCAATTTTGGGCCACAGCTTATGAGCGATCTCCTGAGGGTCAACCCAAGGAGATTGTGGCCACTATAGATGGAAAGAAGTCTGTCATTACTGAGTCACTCATAAGGACTCAGTTATAATTAAATGATGAAGGAGGTGTCTTTGATAATAATAGAGAAGATATGATCACTGGTTTGGCCAGCTTAGGGTATTCCACTGCTGGGAAGTTCAGTGGTATAAAAACAAATTTTGCTCTAAATGGAGATTTCTAGTTCATACCCTCCTTCAGTATTTAAGTCCTAAGTCTGGGGGTTGGGATCAGTTCTCTAGCTCAATTGTTACAGCTATAATTTGTTTGGCTCAGGGGAGAGATTATAATTTTTCAAAATATATCTTTGAGGAAATGTTTAAAAACATAAAGGATACCAAACATAAATTTTTAATGTATCCTAGATTTCTTCAAATGATATTAGGCATTGAAACCTCAGATCAAACCCCTAGAGCAGTTGGAAAATTGACTGCTAAATTGTTTGCTACCATGAAAACCAATTTTGCTAGAGAGCATAGACGCATTTTACCTTCTATGTTGCCCTCTGGGAATGAAGGTGCTGGTGCAGTTGAAGCTGGTGGTGGCAATGAGCCATCTCATGATGAGGCTGTTGGTGACACTATGTCATCCTTTCCCAATGCTGCTGGTGTCTCTGCATCAGTTACAGCTGATATTGGGGCCTCCATTGCTCCTGATGCATCTGCATCAGTTGCCACTGATAGCCAACAACCCCATCCTCTACACCTGTTGTCCCACCATCACCTAGAGTTGTTGCTCCTAAGGAGCCTGTCATTGCCTCTGAGTCACAGGAACAAACTCCTGTTGAGACTGAGGTCAATGTTGACCAACCATTTGACCAATCTTTGAGTCCACCTAGACATACTTTTGAGGATGACACCAATATTGGTGGTGATTTTTATATGTCTCCTCCCAGATCTAATGATGCTCCTAACACCTCAAGAAAACCTGTTGGTGGAGCTGAGGATTCTGATATGCTGATGAAAATGTCTAGTTTGCTTAACAGGTTTGTTTAAAAGGTTGATGATCTTGAGGCAGAGCTTAAGGAGACTAAACAATCCCATGGTGGAGCTATTGTGAAATTGGTTGGAAGGGTGCAAGAATTGGAACATAGGCTGAATAAGAGGAGGAGTAAGGTTGTAATTTCTGAGTCAGAGGATGAGGAGGATATTGATTTAGATGCCTTAGTTGTATTGGCTTCTGTTTCTTTGGATGCTACTGCACCAAAGAAGAATCATGTGACTGAGCCAGTTTGCAACACCCAAAAAGAAAAGAAAAAATGGTTTGCAGCGGAAGTAAATATTACTGGGGTATTACTCGACTGATATCACAACACAATGTATAGAACAAAGGTTTAACTTGAGAAATCTTATTTCATAAAGATTTATGTTTACATCTTTCAAAATGTATATTGTGGAATGTAGCCCATAAAAATAATTTAAATGGTCCCCAAGATATATCAGAGTCTTCTATGACCATGCCATGCCAATTCCCAAGCGCCTCCAAAGTTTAGCTATCGACTGCAATCCTGAAAATACATGCTAAAAGTGTCAACACAAAGGTTGGTGAGTTCACAGGTTTTAATACACAAGTAGTTTCCAAAACAGGAAAATCAATTGGTTGTCAAAGTTTAAAAGGGTCCATTATGTATGCAGCGTGTTCATGGGTTAAAGGTTCCACTACTTAAGCCGATTTAGCCGTAACTTGCCCCTACTTGCAACATGCTCTAACCTAGCATGAGAAGGTGATACTATGCACTCCGGTTAGTAGAGTGAGGGGATGGCCCTACCCCTAAATAGCGTTATCCATTAATTTCAACGACTCATCCAGTACAGTGGGAGTGAGTTAATAAGTAGTGTAGTAGCAGGGGACTTTTACAGTTGTACTCATGTGCCAAACATAAGCATACATATCAGTTTGCACAATATAGCACAGCATAGCTCAATAGATTAAATCAGTTCAGTAAATCCATAATTTCATGAATGCACAACCAATTTAGTTTTAAGTAATCATAGCATGATTTTCACCCCAAAACGAGTAAAACAGTAAAACGGGGCTGTGAAACTCACCGTAGTCCGAAGAAATACAAGAATCACAACTAACACGACTGATATCGAGAAATGTAACACAATAGTATCAAATGAACTTATTACGATATCAATAAGTTTAATGAACTTATTACGATATCAAATGTGTCGAGATACACAACTCGAATTCAAATGTTGACCAATCGGGTCTAACTCGACCCAAAGTATAGCATGATTAGACATTTTCATTAATTCAAAAAGTGATTCATAGTCGTAATATAACCAAGCGGCGATGAAAGACGTTCCATAAAAGTGGAAAAATATCACTATGAATACGTATTGTGATGCCAGTGTGTTGTCTGTAGGGTTAAAATTTTATCATGTCCATGCTCGTATACACATGCAAAATCTTTTTGTTCCCAAAACCAAAATAACCATCCCTAACATTGCAAAGTTCGTCTCAGGGTTGGACATAGGTGATCAGTCTATGCCCTTCCTCCTTGGTGAATATAGGTGATCAATCTATATTCACATGAACTTTGAAATACTCGGCCCAGTTACACTAGCAATATGTCCTTTACTTTTAGAAGTTGTTACGAAAGAGTAAAACGAGCATTCCATTTATGTGGGGGATAAGGCGTAGCGCTGTGGTACATAAAAATACGTATAAGAAAGCAATCATAGTTCATAGTGAGATTAAGTGGATGGTAATATAATACATATTTTATCAAGTATGACTTTAACAAGTCATAAGCGAGGCATCAGCTTGGCAGGCAGGCATGTGTTGGTCATAGGGTTAAGTTTTCGTAAAAGTGGTTATAGTATAGGTTTCAAAAATACCCAGTTCTCTAAAACCGAGGCTCTGATACCAATCTGTAACACCAAAAAAAATGAAAAAAATGGTTTGCAGCGGAAGTAAATATTACTGGGGTATTACTCGATTGATATCACAACACAATGTATGGAACAACGGTTTAACTTGAGAAATCTTATATCATAAAGATTTATGTTTTCATCATTCAAAATGTATATTGTGGAATGTAGCCCATAAAAAGAATTTAAATGGTCCCCAAGTTATATCAGAGTCTTCTATGACCATGCCATGCCAATGCCCGAGCACCTCCAAAGTTTAGCTATCGCCTGCAATCCTGAAAATACATGCTAAAAGTATCAACACAAAGGTTGGTCAGTTCACAGGTTTTAATACACAAGTAGTGTCCAAAACAGGAAAATCAATTCATTGTCAAAGTTTCAAAGGGTCCATTATGTATGCAACGTGTTCATGGCTTAAAGGTTCCACTACTTAAGCCGATTCAGCCGTAACTTGCCCCTACGTGCAACATGCTCTAACCTAGCATGAGAAGGTGATACTATGCACTCCGGTTAGTAGAGTGAGGGGATGACTCTACCCCTAAATAGCGTTATCCATAGATATCAACGGCTCGTCCCGTACAGTGGGAATGAGTTAATAAGTAGTGTAGTAACAGGGGACTTTTACAGTTGTACTCAGGCGCCAAACATAAGCATACATATCATTTTGCACAGTATAGCACAGCATAGCTCAGTAGATTAAATCAGTTCAGTAAATCCATAATTTCATGAATGCACAACCAATTTAGTTTTAAGTAATCATAGCATGCTTTTCACACCAAAACGAGTAAAACAAGAATCGGGGCTGTGAAACTCACCTTAGTCCGAAGAAATACAAGAATCACAACTAATACGACTGGCATCGAGAAATGTAACACGATAGTATCACAAGGTAGTAATGCATAACGATACAAGAGTACTGACACAACGGTACGTCATTGGTACAAACTGATAGTGTATGGTTTATTTCAGAATGCGTTTCGTAAAGTAGATAAGTATTCAAAAGATAAGTGTTTAGTTTTCGTGGAATACTAGTAATAAGAATTATAAGAGTTTATTGTCTTATCCGTAAGAAAAGTTTAGTATTATCATTCGTGTGGTGGTACGAAATCACAGACTCGAAATACAACTCATGCTAAACACAACTCACACCAAAGCATAATGTATATCCCAATACATTATAAGGAATAGTCAACAAATATTGACCAAGAATCAAGTTGAGTAGACAATGACGAAAGGGAAATCAAGACATTAACGACACACAAGGAATTTATAAAAGAAGTCAAGGTATATAATACGCCACCGGTATTGTATAAGAAAGAAATCAAGAAAATAAATTAACGATAAAACAATAGAATCTGACACAATTTCAGAAACCTCAAAATAAAGAAGAGAAAGTCTTTTATAAAAGAAAACATACTTTTAAAAAAATATTCCAAATGAATTATAAGAAATTATAAGATTTTTATAAATTTTAGGATTTTTCATCTTTTGTCGGAATTTGAGAAAATAGAGTTTTTGTAGAAATGTTCACCAAGTATAGAAATTTTAGACAATTTTGGCATGACCCGTTCGTTGATTGGGCGTTCTCATATTTTACAAAACCTGTATTAAACAATAGAATATGATTCGACAAAACTACTATTATCTGATATGAAAAAATAAAACAATAATGGACCCGAGACGCCCCTTTTGGATCATTAAATCCAAAAGTGCACTATAATCAAATATGGCCAATCCCAAGTCTAGAGATAACGAATAATATGGTTTATAAAACAACGTCTAAATAACAAAATTTTCCAGAAAAATGACACTTAAGCGATATATACTAATTTCAGGAAAATAAGCAACTTTGACGTTTTCAGAATAATGGTCCGACTTGACCAAGCTTAAATCCTTCATTTTACACTTTCAAGCATAAGAAACTCGCGGCGTAAAGTAATACATCATTTCGGACGACTTTCGTGTTCTACACTTAAGCCAGTTCGGACTAGAAAGGGTCCAAAACCTCGTTTCAAAATCATATCCGCAAGTAAATTTTTATGCAATTGCTGTCAAAATGTCTTGTATTTTATCAATCTTAAATCGGCCGTATCTTCTTCGTTATAGGTCTGTTTTCGACGATCTTTATATCCCCGGAAAGCTAATTAAGTGTAATAACATATTTTTAAGGTTATACGTTATCAAAATTATTTTACGGCTACTGTTTCATCTGAATTAAATTCTAGACAGATTATATATCAAAAAGATTAAGTGAACCAAACACCCCTGGTTGGGGCTGCACTGCAGCAAAGCAAACACCCCTGTTGGGGCTGAAAAATTAGCAACTAAATGCCCTCTATGGTCGAAAATAACCAGCACCACACACTCGTGTTTGTGCAGAAAATTCAATAACAATACGCACCCCATTGGGGCTGAATAAGCAAGTCTAAACGCACCCTTGATGAGCTGAAACTAAACAGAAATAAACGCCTCTAATGGGCTGAAAATATGCAGAATCAAACACTATTAACAACAACAATTACAACACCAACTAACGCAAAATCAATAACCCGAGCCATAGATAAATATGGGTCGACCCAACCTGATGTAAAACCGAATCAAATACCCCTTTTTAATCACGTTTTTAACCACATGAAATTAATAAGATTGCTTTTATTGTTGTTTTTAATTCCACGAAAACTTTATAAATCAGTTTAAAACAAAATTCTACAAAAGTAGATATGTGTTTTGTCATACCCGAATAGGAACATGAGACGGTTTTTATGGTGATGAGAGTGGTGGCTGGCGTCAACTCCAATCAAACAATTCACCCTTTTGTTGTTGTTTTTGTTTTACCAAGCACACGATTAACCACAACTCTCTCGAGTTGGGTTTGATCTTGATCGAGAACTAAAACCAACAGCCCCTTGCAAGTTACTTCTTGTACAGAGAGAAATAACACAACAAACATCCTAGTTGGGCTGTGGAGGCGGCGTGGTAGAGGCGGTGGAGGTGGTTGTGGTAGGGGCGGTGGAAGTGGTGTTAGAGAGAGTGGAAATGGCAGTGGTGAGGAGGTATGAGAGAGAGAGAGAGATATAACATTTGAGATATATATCTCAAATTAAAGGCGGTTTAATAAAATAAAAAAAATAGGGTGGTTGTGTGTATATATAAAAAATATATTGGTTTGTCTTAATGATTAAGTTTTGAGACATGGCAGTTATTTGGTTATAGTTTGATTCCGGTAATTTCAAACGGTGAGTCCTTAAGTTGTGAAACTTAATATGGGGTAAAGTGAAGCTCATAAAAATGTTAAAAATTTTCAACATACTCAATCTTAATATTTAAAATGAGTCGTGGGTTTATCGAAGTGTTTAAAAGTTGTTAATACAAATAAGCCGTAAAAACGTTTATTTATATTTTACGATCTTCTAAATGTTTTGTCGATCACAAATGTAAAATCATTTTAACGAAACAAATAGAGTACGTAAATAGTTTGAGTTAATAGTTTTCTAACACACTTAAATTGTCACATAAAACACTAAAACAAGTATAAGTGTTTTTATGATTTAGATACATATGTACAACAACTAGTGTTTACATATTGGGTTAAACATATACTTAAACTAAGTATACTAAAATGGGTAAAAACTAAGTGTATGCTAAAATGGGTAAATACAAGTATATACTAAATGGGTAAATACTTGCAAATGGTTTTGACCCATAACCCATGGTTTTATATATACCACTTAACCAAGTTCATTGTATCTAGAAAGAAAACCATGGATCAACCCATAACCCATGACCCATCACCCATAACCAAAAATACCCATGGGCAAAGAGGAGCGGACCACGGATCCCTAGCGTTGTGCTAGCCGGATCCCTTGTGGTAGGGATCCGTGGGATCCGGGGAACATAAGAGAATTTCCTCTATAAATAGAGAGCCATTTCTTTCTCTCTACATGTGGTTTTACACACATACTTCCCCAAAGTATTCTAACCCTCTAACCTCAGATCTAAGTGATCTATGTAGTTTGTCTTTTATTTTTGTGTGATCTACTAGGTTCCTCTTAAAGGAGAGATCACCACCTCTTGAAGACGTGCAAGCTCAAAGTCCATGAGTTGCCATGCTTCGTCATCATCAAGACTACTAAGGTTCTCTTGTTGATAGTTCTTCCTTCCTCCATAGATGTTGGGTAGAAGGCATTAGTGAAGAATGCCGAAAGTGTCAAGATGAAAGCATTAGTGAAAGATGCTCATCATCCGTGTCAAAGCATTAGTGAAGAATGCCGAAAGTGTCAAGATGAAAGCATTAGTGAAAGGTGCTCATCATCCGTGTCAAAGCATTAGTGAAGGATGCTAAAGGTGTCAAGACGAAGGCATTAGTGAAGGGTGCCAAGCGTTGTGTCAAAGGCATTAGTGAAGGATGACAAAGAATCAAATCAAGTAGCATTTGGGAAGAATGCTTAGGTCGTATAATCGATGAGGGGCATCGTTATACATATATGTATTTGTTTATCTACAAGGATGGTGATATCCTTAATGGTGTTGTAACAAGGAGTAGATCTCCTTGAGATTAGGTGTTGTGTCGTGAAGGTGTAGTTCACCTAAGGTGTGAAAGAACTAGGTGCTTAGCCTAGTACCTAATAAATGGTAGGCGACGTTGTGATAGGATTAGTTCTCCTAAGGTGTGAAAGAACTCGGTGGTTAGCCTAGCACAGTATAAAGGGTAGGCGACGTTGTGTTAGGTGTGGTTCGCCTTGGTGTGAAAGAACTCGGTATTTAGCTTTGTACCGAAAAAAGGTTTAGCGACGTTGTGAAGGCTTCTCCGCCACAAGGAGTTGGTGTAGTGCTTACGAACTCGAGTAGGTGACTCGGGGAGTGGAGTAGGGCAAGGAAGGTGTCCTTGTAGCCGAACCACTATAAATAACTTGTGTTGTGGTGATGTGCTTCTTACTCTTTATATTTCATTTCACGTTTATATATCCATCTATCAACTTCCAACATAAACAATCAAATAGATTGACATAAGTCGATCTAAATATTTAAAAGGAAGTTTTAAATTGGTAAAACTATTCAACCCCCCCCCCCCTTCTAGTTTTCCACAAAAGTGATAATAAATAAAAGTTTATAGTTAATTTAATAGTCGTAAAAGTACGGGTGGTTACACAGTTCTTCCTCCAGAGGTTCAGGTTTTTATAAGAAGGACCAAAAGGAGAGGGACCAGGGAAACTACTGGAGTATTAGCATTTGAGAGATTTAAGTCTATTGCTGCTGATAGTCCTATGGATCCTTCTGACAGTTCCATTGTTGCTGATAAGGTCAACATTCCCTCTGACACAGTGCATAATCCTTCTAATACCATTGCTGTGGATAAGTCTATTCCTGCTGAGATACCGGTTCCCATTCCTTCTAATCCCAAGGATACTTCTGATGGCGTACCAGTATCTATTCCACCAGTGGATAAGGGAAAGGCTCCAATGGTTGAAGAGGAAATGGATCCTGCTGCATTCAAAGCTGAACAGGCAAGGATTCTTACGCTCCATGAACTTTAAAAGGGTGACAGGGAGGTGGCTGAAAAGGTTCAAGCAGCGTATGATGCAGACTTTCAAAGGCAAACTTACACAGTTTTTTGATATAACACCACAAAGAAAAAAAGAGCTTGATGAGGCCTCTCTACATTTCACTGATGCTACTTGCCAACAGATTGTTGGTGAAGTTACTACAAATACATCACTTGCTCAGTCCATCTTGGGGGATGCATTTGATTTTGACAACATTGCTGCTAACATGATTGCCCTTGCTAATCAGAGGAAGAGAGCAGATGCTGAAAGGAAGGCTAAAGCCAAGCGAGATAAGCCTCCAACTCAAGCTGAGCAGAGGCAACACATGAGGGAGTTTATGAGGAATATGAGTTATGCTGTCTACAACACTGGGTGGACTATGGCATATGTAAAGAAACTGAAAGATGAACAGTTGAAGATTGAATATGAGAAAATTCTTAATCAGTTGAATAGGGATGGCATCAATCCTTATGCAAGGATGAAAAGATCTCAACCTACTTTGGAAGGTCCTGAGGTTAAGAAGTTGAAATTTATTGATGCTTCTGATGACATTCTGCTTCCCACTGAAGATGTTTCTGTTCATCCTGACGTGACGCCTAAAGATTCCACAGTGCTTAGTGAGGATATCCTAAGTACATAAGACCACACTGTTAGGGATCCACCACCAGTGAACACACCTTTGGAGACCCCAGCAGAAACAACTACTCATGCTGAAGAACCTCAGAGTATTCCTCCTGAAGATCCATCAAGGAATCCTTCTGATGTTCCTGAACCTGTTCCTGCTGGTGGTGCAACACTTGTTTCCCCTGATGGAGCTACACCTGTTCCTACTGATAAAGGAAAGACTATTTCTCCTGATGGTGCTCAACATATTTCTACTCAGGGTGATAAGTCTGTTTATACTGATGCACCTCAAAATCCTTCTACTGATGCTACTTCTGTTACTGCTGACCCCACATCCCAACCTGTTTCTCCTGATGATACACAAGTGGGTTCTACTCCTGTAGCTTCTTAGTCAGGTGCTTCTTCTCTTTCTTCCACTCCTGGGAGAAGACAGAAGATACGTGCTAAGAAAAGGAGTTCTAGAGTGTTGGATCTTCAGGCTTCTGACAGTTCCTTCATCAAGGTTGCTGATCCTGATGATTCTAATGAAGAACCAGTTGTGTGGTCTCTTTTAGACAGATGGGAACTTACAGAGTCTATGGGTGGTATGATTAATACAATTTATAGGAGAGATGGGTCATTCAAACATTTTTCTTTTCTGAATGAAATCCTACATCTAGTGGATAGACAGGATCTCATAAAGTTGTATGGATTGGTTACTAAGTATTTTGAGACTCATCCTGCAACTGGTGCTGGTCTTTTCTTACTAGGTGATCTACATGTGTTGTTTGACTCTATCTATCAGGATGGTACCCATACCCTGCCCTGGCGGGATTGGGTTTGTTGTTGTTGTTGTTGTATCAGGATGGTAAAGGGTTCAAGGTTTGGGATAGTTAGTCCAATTGGAAAGTATGGCATTGGGAGTTTTAGCCTTTGGCACATGTACATGTTTTGCAAACTGTATGTGGTCATTATGTATATATGTTCTCGGATTTGCAGTATCCTTTGTCTGTGCAGGTTATGACACAAATGTTAAAGCACAAGCTGGTGCTTTCTTCTGAACCTGCTGGAAATGATATGTTGCATGCAGAGCAGTTGGTCAAGCTTATTAAGGACAGAATTCTTGCTGCCAATGCTGCTGCCTCATCTTGAGAATGGTATCTTGTATTATTTTTGTATCTTATTTCTTTTCTTTAGTTGTTAAAAAAAATCTTGTATATATTTGTGTGCTAACTTTTATTTGAGGATCATGTTGTACAGTTTTGTATCATATATGGTAATCAACTCACCATGTCTTGGACAAGAAAGAGTTGACTCACCATGGGGATACGGCTCTGGTGGGCATTCCTCAAATCCGTTGATAGTTGCTGATTTACTATTTAATCAGAGGGTTTTCAATGTACCCTGGTCTCACACACCAAACATTGGCTACTCCATGAGCAAACGGATCTGGTAAAGAGATTTCAAATCCGTTGGATGGTTGACAATTTGCCAATAAATTGTATGATGCCCAACTCACCATGTCCTCATAGATGAAGATTTGGCTAGCCTACAAGTTCATGGCTTGTGGTAAAGGCAGTGGAATACCATGGCTAGTCCTGAGTTAACGGCTTCAGGTAAAGACAACTCAAATCCGTTGATGGCTGTGATGGTTTGCCAAAAACCATTAGGGTTTTCCAACACACCATTGATTCACGTTCTAAGTGTTGGACTGGTTATTAGTTCGCCAAGGTGATGTCATGATTCCACTAAAGAACTAGCTAGCCCAAGAGTGAGTAGCTACTTGGTAAAGGCTTATCAAATCTACTCAGGTTACTGTTGCTGCTAGATCCTGATGCTGTTGACATAGGAGCTGCTGATGGATTCACGGACTTCATTGCTGGTTTCTGGTGGTTCTAGGTGTTACTGCTGGTTACTTCTATTGTTTCAGTTGCTGACAGATTCAATCCTCGTGCTTTTGCAAAGATCTATCTGGAAACTTGAAGTTAACCAAGTCAAATTCAAGTTTAGGGGAGGATTGTTAGGAATTATTGTATCAGTATGGTTCCTGCTGACTGGTTCCTGCTAATAGTTTATTTTCGTTTCTACTGATAGAACAGTTTCTGCTGATAGTGTAGTTACTGCTGATTTTTATGTTTCTACGGATAGTAGTATCCGTATTATTAGTAATTAGTTAGGATATGCATGAGTTATTTTAGGAAGAGATAATGCATATCTTTTACGTATTTTTCTAAGCAGCTGCATTAGGGTTTCTGATAGTATAAAAGAAACCTGCGGCTATGGTTTATGTACGCTTTTGAAAACACATTCTTAGTAATTTAATATAGATCCATAGAGGATCAAGAGTTTAGTTATTATCATCTTCTTTAACTCTTGTGTTCATATTCCGCTTGGACATAAGTTTATCAGAGGTTCTCTATAGTTTGCTTGTGATTACACAGGTTTACTATCTGTTTCTTAAAGGCTCGTGATATCTATTTGGGACTGATCCATCACATTGTGCTTTAGAGACTAATCATTTTGGCATATTTGGTTTATTATTGTGACAAATCGTAATTTCAGGTCATTTCTCAAATTTACTGTTCATCTCGGGAATTTACTATTCATCATTTTACTATTCATCGTTTTTGAAGTCAGTTTGCGACTTTGAGAAGTTGTTTTTTAAATTTTACTATTCATGAAACACTATTCATTGCCGGAAAAAAATCACTATTCATGGTTATTATTCATCATTTCGTAAACTAGGTTTACGAGTATCAAATACGCGTAACTTTGAGGGTTAAGCTGCGTATTCATGGAACATCATTGAGAACATTACATATAGACTAGAGTTAGTCTACATATCATCAGTAACAACATTTTCATATTAGTTCATGCATGGGTTTGCATATTTTATTAACGTATATTTATTTATTAAATAAACACTATCGCACGATTATTTATTTTGAATAATTGATCCGACACGTCCAACAATTGTTTCAAATATATTTTATACTCATTTTAAAGCTATAAAAAAATTATATTATTAGTTTACCCGATGATTTGGATTTATTTTATATATATATATTGTTATACATATATATTCACGACGGTTAAGAAATTTCTATGCGACAATTATTTATTCACTCAATACTTGCGAGAAATGCATTTTTATAATTTTTATGACTTCGATATATTTTATTTTGTTCCGTTAAAATCTATTTCTAGCTAACGCTACACTTAATAACTAATTATTTATACAAAATTAACTATATACATAACTTAAATTACATTTAAAGGATAAAATTTCACAAAACTCTTACCCCATTTACCCCTTGCCGACCTCCCCCAAATTGTCATCCCTTTGATATTTTATTTTGACCAAAATAATACACATGTACACATAGACTAGATATTATGCTAGTATTTGTGTTATTTCTAAATTATAACACATACAAACACATTTTTAAAAGGTGTAAAAGGCATGAAACCCTCTCCTTCCTTTGTTGATGTTCGGCCATGATCAAGAACAAGAGAAAATCATCTTAACTTTTCAAGCTCAACTGTTTATCTAGTTCTATTAGTGATCTATGTTAAGGTTTTAAAATAAAAACCTACAGATTAATTAGGTTTTCTTGCTATAAAACTCTTTAATCACTCAAGTAAGCTTCAACTAATTTTTTTTACTCTTATAAACTATTACTTGATGTATTTTTATGTTCTTATAACAAATCATGCAAGTATTCATATGTATTAATACGACTTTTTACTAGTTTTTATACTTATTATGGATTTAAAGTATACTATTAGTAATTCTATGTTAACTATCATTTTTGGTGAAGTTTAGAAACTCATGACACCCTAAGAAAGTGTATGGTATGTTTAGAATAATTTTGGTGTTGATTGGAAGGGTTTAGTACAAGCTTTGAACAAGAAAAATCATTTTCGACAACATATAATTAAGGGCTGTCACGTTTTGTAAAACCTGGAAATTTTAGTAGGCTGGGGATTATTTTGGTTTATATTTTCAGAAAATAGACTTAAAAACGAAACCGTGGCCGCTTGAACGGGTTAAAACGGGTTTATAACGAAGAAGTTACGCTAGTTTCAAGTTTAGCGACAAAAGCTATTTTCTGAAATAATACAAGCTATCAAGGGATTTTCAAGGGGCAAAACCGAGTTTTGAACGTAATCTAAATGAGTCAATTTATTAAAAATATATTAGTATACATTAATACGAAATCGAGGATATATGAATCATAGAAAAAGGATCTATAACGCTCAAGATATACGTATTTGAATTATGGCGATCACAACTATTTTTTCTTCAACACTAACACTTTATATATTCACTATTTTGCGACTAAGCTTCGCGAGGTTACTTAGTCATTTTCATGAGTTTTCAAAGTATATTATTTTTACGACGAAAAATTATAAGTTCTTGTTCTATTTCTAAACGATTATCATGGGATGTTGTTTCAACATATACAAGCGTAAAGTATTTTATAACTTGACAAGATGTCATAAACATATGTTTCGACGATAAACTTTATTTTCAAATGCACAAGTGGTATGGATATCATATGAGTTTGCATGCATAACATTATA
This sequence comes from Chrysanthemum makinoi, assembly GCA_910596185.1. Lineage (NCBI taxonomy): Eukaryota > Viridiplantae > Streptophyta > Magnoliopsida > Asterales > Asteraceae > Chrysanthemum > Chrysanthemum makinoi. The sequence continues at coordinate 159,583,655 of OU343217.1, read as the reverse complement.
TCATGACTTATATTAGATCATATCATTCATAATAGGTTGCAGTTAGAGATTGTGCCTCATTTCAGTGTATCCACTTTTGCCATCATAATCATTGTATCAAGTGAGTTTTCATAGCCCCGTCTTTCAAGTTTATATTTCATTTCAAACCTACGGGGGAGAATACATTGCACATCATTTTATTACGAGCCCAAGTATATCAAATTCATTTACATTACTTAAGTTACCTCATTGCCAATTGAATGTCCCCATTTCATTATCATGAACCGTTAATTACGGAGTAAGCGAGTGTGAGTGAATAGATCTATTGAGGGTGACTCCTCCATCCAGGTTGGTGGTTCCAACTGGTCAAACGGATGCATTTCATTTAATATCAGAATGAGAGTTGTTTGGCAAACACTCTGTTGGGGCGAACATCATGATCAGTCTAGCTTCGGTGTCATGTGCTTATAGCAATTGTATCATTTTTATGTGACATATTCGTCATACATGACTTATACTTGTGGTAGTCGTATAAAACATTTTCATAAACCTATGATTTCTAACCAACATTATTGTTGACCATTTTAGCAATGTATTTTCAGGTATCTAAGGCATATACTTCATGGTATACATGTGGACTTATCATAGAGTCGCGATGACGACGCGTCTCACTTATATATTATTGCACTTTAAAACATCGTTTGGTTTGTAACAAACTTATTTCCGCAAATGTTGACTACCTTTTGGGACATATGTTTTGTAAACTCTGATTATTTTACTTAATCAAACGATGTATTTACAAAACGACACTTTGGGTCGTTCAATATAACTGTAACTGTGATGTTATGGTAGTCACGCCCCAGGTATTCCATTCCGCTGCAAAACAGGTATTTTGGGGGTGTGACAATTATGAATAAATTTGTAATGAGAACATTGTAATGACTTTTAGTTTTTGATTGGTTTGAAACACCATATGTTATTTCTTTATTGGAGTATTCATTAGACTTAGGCCTTTTCTTTGTTTATGTATCGTTTGTGTAGCCTTCGGTTCCTTTGGAACTGGGGTGTTATAGAGATGGTATCAGAGACCTAGGTTTCGACCTGTAGTATTTAAGTGATCACCTGTGATGATCGAGTTTAGGTTTCGACCTATAGAACGTAAGTTACGACTCGCAATATTTTTCTAGGCTTCGAGCTGTAAAACTTTAAGCTATGACTTTTGAGTATTAGGTATACTGTGTGACAGGATTCTCATTTTGTATCACTCTTTCGCATTAATTTGATTCATTTCACATTCTTTCGAAATTTGAATTCATCGTCTAATTTATCTTTCTTCATTCGTTTAGATGTCATCTCATCGAACCAATCGTAGGAATGAAACACTTGAAGTGGACCCTGCTATTACTGTAGCCATGGAATAAGCAATTTGAGCTTTGATACCTGATATTACTGTTGAAATAGCGGCATGGGTCTGTCAAAATTTGAATACGAATAACTGATGCAAGTTTTAGTGACCAGGTTTTACATTTATAGTAACTCGTCTACCTATGGCCTACCTAATGCACTAACGGGCAGTGTACCCGGTAGAATGTAGTGAGGGAATGGTAAGACCGAGGTCGTCCTAAGAACGGTTGATTCCTAACTATCTAATTAATTAATTAGTCAAATAAATAAGTTTTAATGATATGATTGATAAAATTTAAGGTGTCACGTGATCAATTGGGTTGGTTCTCTGGTAAACAAGCTAATGGGACCGATAGTGAAGCAATTCTTAATCCGAGTTCATCCACAAGTGGCAAAAGTCGATAGACTCCTTTGCTCAATTCGTCTACCTTATGGTTATTAGAATCCTCACCAAGATGAATAGGTCACCCGGGATCATTCGGCAATCTAATAACAGGCATTAAGAGCCGGCGTTTACTATCGCAATACATGGGTTCTAAAAGTCACTAGATTCCTATTTCAAGTGGGGTCAAAGTCGCTATGATAGCATTTGGTCAGTTCTTCCTAACCTATCAGCAAAGGAGATTCATAATAATGAGTGCCCGGGCGCTAGCATCTTAAACACTCATCCCCGACTTCTTAAGTTCATCCAAACGGTAGATGATCAGTTGGTCAAATTGCACAACCAAAAAGGGTCGTCAGTTGGTCATATCTTACCTTTCCCACTCAGTCTACCTACTTAGGGTCAGTTGCTCATATCTCCTAAGTAACTAGCCACTACCGCCATTCAAAACTACCGAAACAAGGGTAGCTACCAACAAACTATGCATGCATACACTAGAAACAATTAATAAGGCAAAAACATTAATAATAAAAAGAATCAAAACTAGGTCAGGACCTAATTTCCACATCTCCAAAATACCCTAGTGGAATGACCAATAAAACTACACATAAAACAATAAATAAATAAAGATATAATATCAAATAATTAATTGACTAATAATAAATTAATAATCAATTAAATAGAACACAATAAATAAAGATGCTCCAACAATTAAATTAGAATCAAAATTATAATTGAATAATGAAATCAAAATAATATTATGAGTCGGAACATAATTACATATCATGCCAAGGATAAAGCTATCGACCCCTAGTTGAGTACCGGGGCAAACCCTCACAAAAACCTTCGTACGCCTTTCTTTTTCTTTCTTTTTGTCTGCCTCACACACGAAGTACAGGAACCACAATTGATGATTGATATGATGTACCATGGCTTCTATTTAAACTAATAATATAATTTTAGTTTTCCTTTTAGTCCTTCAACTTTCAACAAATAGCAAACCGGTCCCTGGCTTTAGTAATTCTTATATAAAATAGCCACATTTAATTAATTACGGCGTAATTAAATAATAATTACGTCGTAGCCTTCAAAACTTTGCACCCAAGTAATTAATTACAGCGTAACTAATCATCGGGTTACGCCGTAATCCTTCACCAGCTCATACTTATTCACTACGAAATTGTCTCTACGGCGTAACTAATTCCATGTTACGCCGTAACCTTCATAAAATTAATTACGACGTAACCATAAGAATTGGTTACGCCGTATCCTTCAAAGCGTCATACTTACGCCGTAACATTATTAAGCAGTTACGGTGTAACTTTCACAAATAATTCATAGGCCCTCGTAACATGGGTTACGGCTTAGTCAATAGAACCGATTACGCCATAATCCGTCTTCATAACATTTATTAGCACATGTTGGCCTTTTCTCACATCTGTTCCGCTTCAAAGACTCATTTATCATGAAATGCAATTATGAACAAATATGAACGAATGAAGTACCATATTAATACAAATGAGGCAATAAACACGGGAATTTGATATATAAAAGATCAGGCTAATTTGATATTATCAATAACACCAACAATTCGAATAATGCGAATTGGAGAAACGGAAGATGTGGCGGTCATGGAAATGGGGGTGATGGTGGAGATGCACAAGTTACGGATATCCATGTCTGGTTGGAAAGGTTTCAGAAGCAAAAACCTCTAACTATCAGTTCAGCACCAACGACTTTTGAGGCTGAGAACTGGATAGCTCATACTTAGAAAATCTTTAAGGTGCTGGGATGTGATGATCAATTAAAGGCACGATTGGCAACCTACAAACTTGATGGTGATGCTCATGCTTGGTAGAGGGCTTATAAGCAAGCAAAGGATGGTGACGCATATGTTGAAATGTTATCGTGGAATGATTTTCGAGCTATTTTCTTCTTGCAGTATTTTTCGAGATCTTAGAAACAAAAGTAAACGGGAATACAACTCAATCCGTTAAATGGATGGTGAGACCACCACAGAGTTTATGACAAGGTTTGTTAGACTTGCTGATATTTGGTGCTAAGGCCGGCACGCCAGAGAAGCAAGTAGGAATTTCAAATGGGCAATAAATGACATAGCTCGTGATAAGCTTGTCAACATGGAATTTCTTGATGTAGCGGAGGATGCTAATGCTGCGAGGAATATTGAGATCCTGTAAAAGGAAATGTTGGCTTCGACTCATAATGACAACAAAAAAGAGAATCCGAGAAGATGAACAAGAGGAGAATGAGGCATGCTTGGGGAGATAACCATAGGAATGAATGGCGCCAAAATCCTCAATATAGCAATGAGCGAGATTAAAATCGTTATCCAAGAAGTTCTAGTACTTCGTGTTAGGATTCCGCTCCATTTACTGAGTGCAATATCTGTGGGAATCACCACCTTCAAATACTTGCTATAAAGCTACTGGAGCTTGCTTTACTTGTGGTCATGTTGGGAACTGGGCGAAAGATTGTAAAAGAAAAGATTGCAATGGAAATGGAGGAGATGATAAGGATGATACACCAAAGAATATTGGAGGAAGGGTCTTTGCCATGACAACAAATCAATTTGAGAAAGCTTGAGGTATCATTTGTTGATTAATAAGTTTTTGCTATATTTTTTTGAATAGATATATGATCTTCATAATTTAAGCTTCCTCAACCACATGCATGCACCTAGAATCCTTTTGTGTTATCCTCACTACTAGAATTCATTCTTGTTATATTTTGATATTTGATGGGATTTCGCGGAGAAATCTTCTTTTAGGGAGGTAGAGTTGTAATAACTAAAAAATAATGAACTAGGTAGTACATAGTTAGTTATTGGTAAATATTAATTTCAGTTCACACATTATTGTAGATCATTGACCCACAAGTATGTTTGAATCTTCATTTGCTAACAATAAGGTATGGATATCTGATTTTATTCTTTAATTGTGAATACGGTTGTAGGAACCCAATTGAATCAAGATAATGCTCACATGTAAAAGGTTTTAGAGAGAGAAAGAGTTAAAGAGAAGGTGGAGCAAAAATATGGAATATTATATTATGAAAATGAGGAACCACATCTAATACAAGTGAGTCAGGTGATTAAATAAGTCCATATCCTGTGGGCTTATGTCTAATCGGCTTTACTCTTGGGCTAGATACTAGTTTACATGTTTATCTTGATATAAAAAACTAAGATCGCCACTTCTAAGGCTAACAATCTGTAACAACTGGTAGTGTCACCTTACTTTTATCACGAATACTTATCCATTTTCTACGTATAATTTTTTTTACAATATCAACTTAATTGACTACTACCCTTTCATGTGACGTAACTCACATCCTTAATAAATGTGCACTTCATGTTATTTCAACATAAACATTTTTATATGTCAAGTACCAAAGTTTTACCAACTTTCATTTGCCACTTTACGTAATCTGTTAACATACGATTATTAAGCGTTCAAGCTGAATTTTTGCTATCTATTAAAGTCTCCAGGAAATCCTAGAAGTGCTATAACTATGATTTTGGGTAACTAAACCATAAACCTTCAAGTATGATGAGTGTGTAAATACTCATCATTTTTGTACAAAATAAACTGCAAAATCATCTGAAAACACTCAGAAACACATCAAAATGATCAAAATATCACAAATCAGTGTTTTATGTGTTTCAAATGCAAAATTATCAAAATCAGATGAAAAACATATCAAATTTGCAAAAATTGCAGTTTCAGTCCCCCAAGTTTCAAAAGTTGTCAAAAACAGTCCCTGAGCATATAATTTCAAAAGTAAAGTCACCAAAGGTCCTTTTTAAATCAAAAGTTGTCAAATTTAGTCCTTTGGTGAAAAATATTAAAAGTTTGAGAAAATTACAAAAATGGTCCTTCAAGTTTCAAAATTGGCAGAAATGGCCCCTGGAAAATTGCAAAATGGCAATTTTGGTCCTTATACTTTTGAAGTTTGTCATTTTCAGCCCTTGGAACAAGTTTGATGAATTGGCAGCTTAGGTCCCTTGATTTTCAGGATTTACACATTAAGCCCTTGAAGTTTAAAACCTTTAACTCATTTTGGACCTTTCCTATCTTTGGACCCCTGTCAATTGGCATTGTGAACCCCCTCTATAATACTGCCTGGTCAAAATCCTCACCCGCCAAAAAAGTCATCACTCTCAACTGCTATCCCTGCAACTAGCTTTCCCCCCCATCCCCCCTCCTCTCCAATCACTCAAACCATGTTCCCCACTCCACAACTAACATCCAAAGAGCATTTAATGAACCTTCCCCCCCCTCACTCTTCCTTATCTGTCAAGTGAGAAATTTGGCGCCAAAATCGAATTTGAATGGTCAAGATTAATTCAAGGCCATCCAATGGCTTAGAATGGTGGGATACTTTCAGAAGTGAGAGAAGATGAGATTGGATTATAAAAAGAAAGGCAAGAGGAGCAGAAGAGTAGTCTTCTAGTTTTTAATTTCTTTCTTATGTCGTTTTTTATGTCAAGTTGTTATTTCTGTATTAGACTTGTATTTTTTGGTTAAAATGTATTAAACTTAAGTGTTCAAGTGTATTGCAATTAAATTCAAGTACCAATTTCAGTTTAAGGTTACAATCATCATTTTGTGTTCACTGTTACAAATTTCCAAGTTTAACTCTTGTACACAAACTTCAATCATCTCATTTCTCAGTTCTTAGTAGCTTATACAAGCTTATAAAGGCTTTTTATAAACTTAAATTCAAGATTTAAACACATTTGGATATTGGTCAAAGAAAGTCAAACAGGGTCAAAATTGGTGATGAAGATGGTCAATGGGTGAAGCAGCTATGGATATGGGTTGATATTGAGCTAGGTTAGGGGTTTGGATAGGTTAGTGGTCCATTGTTTCAGTATGGGCTAACCATTGTGGTTTGGACTCTTGTAAGTGAAATTTTAAGTTTCTTTGCATTGTTTGATTTTGTGGTTAAAACTGTTTCAAATCTGTCTTTTCAGTAGTGTTTAGGTTAAGTTAACTTAGATTGATCACAATTACAAGTTGGTTAAGAGTTTGGGTCTGTTTGTACTCAAAACAGTAAGTTATAAGGGTGTTTGGATTTATAGTTTAAAAGGTGTTAAAGATGTATTCAGTGTATAACTTTGGTTTGTGCAAGTTTGTTTAGCCATAATAGACTCATTTGAGTCTTAGTTTGGTCTGCAACATCATAAAAAGTCAAAAAATTGTCATTTGAATCCAACAGCCACTTTGTTGGATTTTTAAAAGAGAAAATCATTCATATTGTGTTTAAAAGTAATTAACAAAGGTTGTTGTAGCTTCATTACATCATATTACACCTAGATCAGTCATAAAAATTGGATCAAATCTCAAGAAAGTCAACTGTGTCTTTGTTTCAAAAAGTCAAAAATGGTGAAAAGTTGGTTTTATGCAGAAATTGCAAATGAGACACAGGGTTCATTAAAGTGTTTCAGGGTCTGAATTTTTGGTTATAAGCAGTCTATTAGGAGGTCTATAAGACCTCACATCTGGTTTTAGCTTTTGCTCTCTGAATTAGCTTCTGCATAAGCTCAAACTTGGCACTTTTCGCCTGCACCACTCAGCTAATACTTGAGTGGTTTCTCGATTTTAACAAGCTTGCACTGAGCTTGTATAAGCGTTTCAAGGTCTAGTCTTTTGGTCATAGATAGCTGCTTAGGTCTAGTTGAGATACCAATAATTGGTTTTTAGTTTAGAGCTTATTTGGTTGCTTATTTCGGTCGCAAGTAGGCACCATAAACTGTTTTTAGCTTTAAATCAAAATCATCAAATCTGTGTTAGTTGGGTAATCAGTGGTTATAACTTGTTGATTTGAGTCTCATTTGGTCACTTTTAGTTAATCATAGCTTCTGTTCTAGTGTGGTTGCCTGTTTTAATCATTTGGCTTATTTAGTGCTTATTTCAATAAGCACTCTCATATCAGCTCCATAATCTTGCACACAAGTACCTGTTTTTCTAATTTTCATAGCTTCCTAATATTATTTTAGAATTTTCCTGAAATTTTCAGATTTTTCTCAGCTGTTTTACTATTTTTCTTGATTTTTATTAGTTTTTAGCACTTTTTAAATAGCATTTAATACAAAAAAATTAAAAAAGGTTCAAAAAAATAAGTTTTCATTTTTCTTAGGCTTAGATAAATATAAAAAGTAGAAAAAGTAATTTTCCATATTTTTCATAGTTCATTTGGTAATTTTTAGCAATTTAATTAGATTTTAATAGTTTAAAATTCCTAGAAAATAGAAAAATAGTCACAAAAATACAAAAATAGTTTTGAAAAGTCTATTTTGATATTTTAGACTTTTCCAAGTCTTAATCTTATTTTTCTAGCTCATTTTCCTATTTTCTTGTAATTTAGGTAATTAATTATTAGTTAAAAATAGTTTTTAATTAGATAATTAGTTTTAAAAATAATTTTCTTTTTCTAAATATTTTCTTATATCATTAGGTTTGTAAAAACTTCATTTTCATATTTTTAGGGTTAATATTGATTTAGTTTCACTTTTTATTTTGTACGTTACGTAGTTTTCAATTTAAACGTACGTTTTAGGTTTTAAACGTTCATCACTTTAAATATAGTGATAGCGTTTATTTAATAGATTTTATCTTTTTAATTTTCTTTAATTTGCATTTAAGCCGTTTTAATTTGTTGGCTTTTCTCGTAGTTATAATATCATTCAGACCCATTTTCTGTTCAAACTCCTCGATCACTATACGTTGATTGATCCATTGCATAGCTCGCTGGGACATAACGACCCGGGGAGACCCTATACTCCTCTGATTTTCATTGATTTCGTTCCTGAGCAGTTTTAAGCTGGTTACGGTCCGCCATTCACAAGTGGCGGGCTTGTGTGATTTAGCTTGACTGTTCTGGACCGCATCAAATTTTTGGCGCCGCTGCCGGGGAGCTGTGCTGATTATCTATCGTCTAGCAGATTAGTTGTTTGAATCCTCACTCTTTGTTTATATCATCCATCTCTGTATATATATATATCCATATTTTTCTTAAAAATCCAAAAAACCCAAAAACATCCAAAAACGTATAAAACACAAAAATATTTTCTCTTTTGTTTATATATATGTATCAAAAATAAAAATACAAAAAGAATCGTCGTTTTCTTTAATAATAACAACTTAAAAGATTACCACCGAAAGCCAAGGCAGTGCACTACCTAACTGGGGGTGCGACCATAATAAGTTCCCGAACTAAAGATATAAAACTTGCCTTTGTGTCCATTGTGATTGGTGTACCTTTTTCAAAGAAGCCATTCATCTTGGATTATTGGTTAAGTTCACTGTTGTTTTGCCTCGATTTTGTGTTAATTGATTTTTTTGTGATATCGACGTTCGAACCGAAAACCCATAAAGATTCTTCTCACCCCATTTTTATAAAACGTCTTCATAATTCTCATTCTCATCTGAAATATCTTCATAATTCCATTTCTCTTCTTAACTCTGAGATTTCTTAGAGTTATCTCTAGTGCATGCGCACTCGTTCTTCTAGATCATTGAGTCCTTTGGTGATCTAGCGAAATTCCAAGAAGACGTTCTCGTAGACGTGCTGCCCAAATAGTCGAACCCGAGATTCGTACTATTTCTAACAACACCATGGCAGACGAACGTACTATGGCGAAATGCTCCGGGCACCCACCGAGGGTTATGGAGATGCCATTGTTTTACCCGTTATCAATTCGATCACTTCAATTGAAGACACATTTAATCCAACTTGTGTCTACGAATCAATTCCGCGGTTCTGATCGAGAAGACCCGTATGCACACATCCGTTGGTTCAACCATTTGACATCAACTCTCAATTACAAGGATGTGCCACAAAACGTGATCAAATTGATGCTATTTCCGTTCTCAATTCGGGGGCAGCCAGATTTGGCGGAAAAAGAACCCCTCGATCCATCGAAACTTGGGAGGATCTTGTCCAAAATTTTGTCAATTATTTCTTCCCTCCATCAAAGACGACTAATCTTAAAATGAAATTTCGGATTTCGTCAAAATTTCGATGAAAACTTTGGAGAGGCATGGGAGAGATTCAAAGATCTCCTCCGGAAATGCCCCCATCATGAATTCACGGAGCTTCAACAAGTCAATATCTTCTACAATGGGTTGAACGGTAACGATCAAGATTCTTTGAACGCATCCGCGGGTGGCAATATCTTGAATCGTAAACCTAAAGATGTGCTTGAAATTTGTGAGAGTAAATCAAAAGTTCCTTTTTCTCGCAACAAAGTCAATGTTCCGAACACTCCTGCTTCTTCATCCGGTAACTCTTCCGAGTTAGCAGCTCCGTTAGCCGCTCTAACGGACATGATCCATTGTATGATAAAAGAGGTAAAGGAAATCAAAAGCGAAATTCATAAGCCGGAACCAATCAAAGCCATAAACAAGGTGTGTGAAATTTGTAGTGGTCCACACGCGTATTATGATTGTCAAGCAACCGATGCTTCTTTTTACCAAGCTCCCGTAGCTTCGGTAAACCACAATCAATACCGACCACAGGCTGATCCTCACTACCGTGCACCTAGCGGTATGACACCACCCGGTTTTCCTCCTGTGCAAAACCATGGCAATCAAAACCATGGCAATCAAAATCGCTTTGTTCCAAATCAAGGACAAAACTTCAATAATTCTCAAAATTTCAATCGAACCGAACAATGTCAACCAACATTATCAAGCTCCAAATCAGCAAGGTTATCAACAACCTTTTCAAGCTCCTAATCATCAAAGTTATCAACCACCTCCTCAAGCTCCCATGCCAAATGACTTCATGAAAATGACTGAGTCAAACATGCGTTCAATGCAAACTCAGATCAATAACATGAGAGGTGAGCTAAAAAGGAAATTGATACCACATCGTCTCGGCAGACAAATGAGTTGAAGAATATGATGAGCAGTTTCATGAACATGAGTATGAACAAAGCTTCACCATCTTCTGGGGGACTCCCAAGCAATACTATTCCTAATCCCAATGCCGAGTTGAAAGCCGTCACCACTCGTAGTGGTAAGACGCACAATGGACCTAAGACTCCTATGCCCCTCCTCCGTGGCATTGAGTCAAGTTACCAAGGAGACAACGGACAAGGTGCATTATTCAAGCCCACGAGTACCGCAGACACGTCCCACCTTCGGTAGTCAAGCTTTAAGTCCGAACCCGATGTTCTGAAGAAAAATCTTGAGCCAGAAAACACTTCCATCCCGGCTCAAAAGTCTAGTAAGCTTCCTTACCCATCAAGAATGAATGATGAGAAGCTCAAAGACAAAAACAAAGAGCAAATGGAAAAATTTTTCCAAATCTTCAATGAGCTTCACTTTGATATAAGCTTCGTTGATGCTCTCGTTCTAATGCCTAAATTTGCATCCACGCTTAAAGGCTTACTCACCAACAAAGATAAGCTATCAGAGTTGGCTAAAACTCCTCTAAATGAGCAATGCTCAGCGGCCATTCTTAATAAGCTTCCCGAAAAGCTTGAAGACCCTGGCCGGTTCTTAATCCCGTGTGATTTCTTGGGGATGTTTCAATGCTCCGCCTTGGGCGATCTTGGCGCTAGCATTAACCTCATGCCACTCTCAGTATGGAAGAAACTGTCTCTTCCTGAACTTTCATCCACTTGTATGACACTCGAGCTAGCGGACCGTACCATAACTCGTCCACTTGGGATAGCCGAGGATGTTGTGCTAAAAGTGGGAAAATTCCACTTTCATGCTGACTTTGTTGTTGTAGACTTCGATGCAGATCCTAAAGTTCCCCTCATCTTAGGGAGAGCTTTCTTGAGAACGAGTCGTGCTCTGATTGATGTGTTTGCGGAAGAGTTGACCATACGGGTTGACAATGAAGAGCTCACGTTAAATATTAACCAAAACTCCAAACCTCTATACAAAAAGAGTGTTGCCACAATTAATCAAAAATCTGAAAGAATCAATGCAACACTCTCAAATTTCACGGTTAAGAGTGTTCGCCAAAAACGTGCTGAGCTCAAAGCTTTGAAAATTACCCCTGGTTCAAACAAATGGTTTGAAAGCTGTACCAGGGAAGTCAAGAGTGTTCTTGATGATGACGATGATCTAGAATCGGAGACTTCATCGGAAGTGGTGGAAACTGCTAGCTCTAAGAGCACACCACTTGTCCCACCTCCGGCATCAGTTTGTCGCATCGAGATTGTTAAGTCTGTGGATGAAACCAAAATCTCTTCAGTTTCATCTGAGTTGGATGATGATGTTTGTGATCCAATGGGAGACATTCTTCCCATTGATGAAATGCTCAAAAATGATCCATCATCTTCTAGTCTTATTCCCGACTCTTCCATCCCTTCTCTCACTCCTGATGAGGAAGATGACAACTTTTGGAATGAAGTCGATGCATTTCTTAGTGATGAGTCAATTCCAACGGGAATTGATAACACTTACTTTGATCCGGAAGGAGACATCCTTTTTCTGGAAAGTTTGTTGATTGAAGAACCGTTTCCCACCCTCCCTCCCGGACATCTTCTTGACAATCACCATCTAAGCTTCAAGTTTAAGCTTAAAGATGTCACAACTGGTGATTTGCTTCTCTCTGCTGAGGAATGGACATGCATTCTCATGTACGTCTTTATTCCATTCTTCACAGATGGTGTGGTTGCTCTTTCCCTTTTCTCTTTCGGGAATGAGGACACCATCTTTGACCCCGGTATCATCCTTTATAGTTTCTACTATTAACAATACCGAGGTTGTATCTCGTCGGTGTGGAACTTTCTGATGTTCATATGTTTATTAACATTGTGAACGAAAGTCCGACTGAGATTGGTTTTCCACGTTACTTTCCCCAAGAACAAATGAATTCGGGGTCGAGTCAAGCTAGCGACTCGGGAATCAAAAACAATAGCACACTATATGGGTTTTCACCCGTATTTCTGACTTCTTTCTATTTTCTACCACCCTAGTGTGGGGGGGTTGCCCCACATGTTGTGTATAAAAAAAAAAAAAAAAAAAAACATCTTCTTTCTAAATAATGGCCGTAGTATTTCCCTTTTACGTTCTTTGTTTCGGCATAACCGCCGGTACTTTGAATATTGAGGGCAATATTCATTTCTAAGTGTGGGGGGGAATTCTCGCGAATTTTATCATATATTATCCACCCAATTCCCCCGTTTTTGGCCAAAAATTTTTTTGGAGTAAGTGTTTTACACTTTCTCATTTGGTTATCGATCCGCCATGTCTCGTAAGACAAAAGGATTGGCTAATCCTAGAGCAAACGGCTCTTGGTAAAGATTTCTCAAATCCGTTTATATGGCTTGCAATTTGCCCAAAATTGTATGGTATTCACTCACCATATCCTAAAAAGTGAAGAGTTGGCTAGCCCGCAAGATTATGGCTTGTGGTAAAGGCAGTGGAAAATCCATAATTGGTATTATGCTCACCAAAGATAATTCTGATAATTTATCTAAGAGTTGGCTAGTCCGAAGGGTACGGCTTCGGTAAAGACACATCAAATCCGTTATATGGTTTATGATTTGCCAATAAATCAGATGGTTATCGGTGTACCATGGTTCTTACTTGAACTGAAATATTTGGCTACTCCAGTAATGGCTTCGGTAAAGAGATCAAAACCATTAAGTTTTTCTCAAATCATTGCTAGGGACTAGCAATATCTCAATGTGGGGGATTGATGAGTGTGTAAATACTCATCATTTTTGTACAAAATAAACTGCAAAATCATCTGAAAACACTCCGAAACACATCAAAATGATCAAAATATCACAAATCAGTGTTTTATGTGTTTCAAATGCAAAATTATCAAAATCAGATGAAAAACATATCAAATTTGCAAAAATTGCAGTTTCAGTCCCCCAAGTTTCAAAAGTTGTCAAAAACAGTCCCTGAGCATATAATTTCAAAAGTAAAGTCACCAAAGGTCCTTTTTAAATCAAAAGTTGTCAAATTTAGTCCTTTGGTGAAAAATATTAAAAGTTTGAGAAAATTACAAAAATGGTCCTTCAAGTTTCAAAATTGGCAGAAATGGCCCCTGGAAAATTGCAAAATGGCAATTTTGGTCCTTATACTTTTGAAGTTTGTCATTTTCAGCCCTTGGAACAAGTTTGATGAATTGGCAGCTTAGGTCCCTTGATTTTCAGGATTTACACATTAAGCCCTTGAAGTTTAAAACCTTTAACTCATTTTGGACCTTTCCTATCTTTGGACCCCTGTCAATTGGCATTGTGAACCCCCTCTATAATACTGCCTGGTCAAAATCCTCACCCGCCAAAAAAGTCATCACTCTCAACTGCTATCCCTGCAACTAGCTTTCCCCCCATCCCCCCTCCTCTCCAATCACTCAAACCATGTTCCCCACTCCACAACTAACATCCAAAGAGCATTTAATGAACCTTTCCCCCCTCACTCTTCCTTATCTGTCAAGTGAGAAATTTGGCGCCAAAATCGAATTTGAATGGTCAAGATTAATTCAAGGCCATCCAATGGCTTAGAATGGTGGGATACTTTCAGAAGTGAGAGAAGATGAGATTGGATTATAAAAAGAAAGGCAAGAGGAGCAGAAGAGAGTCTTCTAGTTTTTAATTTCTTTCTTATGTCGTTTTTTATGTCAAGTTGTTATTTCTGTATTAGACTTGTATTTTTTGGTTAAAATGTATTAAACTTAAGTGTTCAAGTGTATTGCAATTAAATTCAAGTACCAATTTCAGTTTAAGGTTACAATCATCATTTTGTGTTCACTGTTACAAATTTCCAAGTTTAACTCTTGTACACAAACTTCAATCATCTCATTTCTCAGTTCTTAGTAGCTTATACAAGCTTATAAAGGCTTTTTATAAACTTAAATTCAAGATTTAAACACATTTGGATATTGGTCAAAGAAAGTCAAATAGGGTCAAAATTGGTGATGAAGATGGTCAATGGGTGAAGCAGCTATGGATATGGGTTGATATTGAGCTAGGTTAGGGGTTTGGATAGGTTAGTGGTCCATTGTTTCAGTATGGGCTAACCATTGTGGTTTGGACTCTTGTAAGTGAAATTTTAAGTTTCTTTGCATTGTTTGATTTTGTGGTTAAAACTGTTTCAAATCTGTCTTTTCAGTAGTGTTTAGGTTAAGTTAACTTAGATTGATCACAATTACAAGTTGGTTAAGAGTTTGGGTCTGTTTGTACTCAAAACAGTAAGTTATAAGGGTGTTTGGATTTATAGTTTAAAAGGTGTTAAAGATGTATTCAGTGTATAACTTTGGTTTGTGCAAGTTTGTTTAGCCATAATAGACTCATTTGAGTCTTAGTTTGGTCTGCAACATCATAAAAAGTCAAAAAATTGTCATTTGAATCCAACAGGCCACTGTTGGATTTTTAAAAGAGAAAATCATTCATATTGTGTTTAAAAGTAATTAACAAAGGTTGTTGTAGCTTCATTACATCATATTACACCTAGATCAGTCATAAAAATTGGATCAAATCTCAAGAAAGTCAACTGTGTCTTTGTTTCAAAAAGTCAAAAATGGTGAAAAGTTGGTTTTATGCAGAAATTGCAGCTGAGACACAGGGTTCATTAAAGTGTTTCAGGGTCTGAATTTTTGGTTATAAGCAGTCTATTAGGAGGTCTATAAGACCTCACATCTGGTTTTAGCTTTTGCTCTCTGAATTAGCTTCTGCATAAGCTCAAACTTGGCACTTTCTGCCCTGCACCACTCAGCTAATACTGAGTGGTTTCTCAGATTTTTAACAAGCTTGCACTGAGCTTGTATAAGCGTTTCAAGGTCTAGTCTTTTGGTCATAGATAGCTGCTTAGGTCTAGTTGAGATACCAATAATTGGTTTTTAGTTTAGAGCTTATTTGGTTGCTTATTTCTGGTCTGCAAGTAGGCACCATAAACTGTTTTTAGCTTTAAATCAAAATCATCAAATCTGTGTTAGTTGGGTAATCAGTGGTTATAACTTGTTGATTTGAGTCTCATTTGGTCACTTTTAGTTAATCATAGCTTCTGTTCTAGTGTGGTTGCCTGTTTTAATCATTTGGCTTATTTAGTGCTTATTTCAATAAGCACTCTCATATCAGCTCCATAATCTTGCACACAAGTACCTGTTTTTCTAATTTTCATAGCTTCCTAATATTATTTTAGAATTTTCCTGAAATTTTCAGATTTTTCTCAGCTGTTTTACTATTTTTCTTGATTTTTATTAGTTTTTAGCACTTTTTAAATAGCATTTAATACAAAAAATTAGAAAAAGGGTCAAAAAAAAATTAAGTTTTCATTTTTCTTAGGCTTAGATAAATATAAAAAGTAAAAAAAGTAATTTTCCATATTTTTCATAGTTCATTTGGTAATTTTTAGCAATTTAATTAGATTTTAATAGTTTAAAATTCCTAGGAAATAGAAAAATAATCAGAAAAATACAAAAATAGTTTTGAAAAGTCTATTTTGATATTTTAGACTTTTCCAAGTCTTAATCTTATTTTTCTAGCTCATTTTCCTATTTTCTTGTAATTTAGGTAATTAATTATTAGTTAAAATAGTTTTTAATTAGATAATTAGTTTTAAAAATAATTTTCTTTTTCTAAATATTTTCTTATATCATTAGGTTTGTAAAAACTTCATTTTCATATTTTTAGGGTTAATATTGATTTAGTTTCACTTTTTATTTTGTACGTTACGTAGTTTTCAATTTAAAGCGTACGTTTTAGGTTTTAAACGTTCATCACTTTAAATATAGTGATAGCGTTTATTTAATAGATTTTATCTTTTTAACTTTCTTTAATTTGCATTTAAGCCGTTTTAATTTGTTGGCTTTTCCTGTAGTTATAATATCATTCGACCCATTTTCTGTTCAAACTCCTCGATCACTACTCGTTGATTGATCCATTGCATAGCTCGCTGGGACATAACGACCCGGGGAGACCCTATACTCCTCTGATTTTCATTGATTTCGTTCCTGAGCAGTTTTAAGCTGGTTACGGTCCGCCATTCACAAGTGGCGGGCTTGTGTGATTTAGCTTGACTGTTCTGGACCGCATCAAAGTACAACACTCCAAAGCTAAGGTACAAGCTTTTAAAGCACAAATATTACGATATCTCCCGGTGTAAACCCTAAACTTCCAAAACCGTGATTTTATGTGGACGAATCAAAAACCCTAATTATTAGGGTCATGTTTTCTACAAAATATGAAAGTACGAGTTTTCCAAGCCAAATAATTATATAAACCTCATTATAAACCTCAGTGTACTCATTTTTAAATACATTTTACAAGTCTTCTATGTAAAAGCTTCAAAAATATATTTCTTATACTTAATAATATTAAGTACAAGTAGGGGTGGAAACGAGCCGAGCCGAGCTCGAGCTCGTTAAGGCTCGAGCTCGGATCGTTTATATATATAAAGCTCGAGCTCGGGCTCGAGCTCGTTTCGAGCCTTATACTTTGAGCTCGAGCTCGGCTCGTGAAAATTTTCACAAGCTCGAGCTCGGGCTCGGGCTCGACTAATTTTATGATGTTTTGAGCTCGGCTCGTTAATTACATAAAGCTCGAGCTCGTTTACTACTTTTAAGCTCGTTTATACGTATAGACGATATATACACGTATATAATTCTAGGGCTCGTTTAGGCTCGCGAGCCTACTCGAGCTTTTTGTAGAGAGCTCGGGCTCGAGCTCGATTATTAAATGAGCCTAAAATTAGGCTCGAGCTCGGGCTCGAGCTCGTTTAAGCTCGGCTCGTTCGAGCTTTTTACCGATCCGATCCCGAGCTTTTCACGAGCGGCTCGGCTCGTTTACACCCCTAAGTACAAGTCCCTAAACCTAATGTACAAGTGCCTAATGCATAAAACCTAAAACTATACTTTTACTTATTTTAACTTAATTAACCTAAACCTATATAAACTTAACCAAATACTTAAAAAATACATTTTCTATATCCCTAGAACCCTAGTACAACCCTAAATAACCTATGGTACAACCATCTAAGCCAAACGAGACCTAGTTATGTGTTATTTCCAAATCGACACTAAACATAAACAAACAAGCCCTAGCTTGATTTTAAATCAAATCCTCCTTAACTAAGCCCTAAAACTAAGTTACTACTTCTTCTAGACTCCATCTACAACACACTATAGCCTAAGTACCACCACCTAAAGCCATTCGACCTATGTTACTATTTTTAATTTAACTCTAATTAAACCCCTAACTAAACTAGTTCTAAGCAACTACTTATTAAATCCCTAACCACAAACTTTCTACTAGTCCTATATGAATCCACAACATCATGTTTCCTTGATATTTTACCGTAAGTAAAAATTGTGGGAAATTTACTTGGTTAGAAATTTTACCACATCACATTTTTTCACCATCACCACACAAGGTTTCCACTTGGCACCAGACTACCTCAACATGTCTCCTACAACTCAACATGGTGATCTAGCACACTCTAGAGGCCCTAGCAGTTCCCTTCTATAAATAGCAACCAAGCACAACCGTTTTTCACTCACCATTCATTCAAAACTCACCAAACAGCCCCCACTCATATACTCACTGATCTAAGGGTCCTAGTAGTAGCCAAGGAAGGATAGTATAGAGCCTAGGAGGAAGGAAAGAACTTGGTTCCACTTTAGAAGCCCCTTGGTCGAAATTCCCTCTTAGTCGAGTTCCAAGATTGTAAGTATTTTAAACACATTTAGTTTCGTTATCACTTTTAATATCAAGTACATACTGTTAAAAATGATTGTATAAAGAAAACTTAGCAATTTGAATCACTTAAAACGAGTACACGAGTTAAAAGATACAGCCAAAAGAAGTTACCGCAAAGCTATCAAAACTTTCTGTGACAGAAAGTTACGACACGCGAAACGAGGCCCTTGTCCGTTTCATCAAAAAGTAAAAATACGAAAGTTATCCGAAACAACATTTTCTTCAAAAACTCGGGTGCACGGGTTCAGAAAACGCAAAACAAAAGCTATTTGTTGTCAAAAACTTAACAGCTGACATATATCCTTATAAAACCAAGCCAAGCACCCCTCTTGTACCCCATTTTTCTACCATAAGCTAGTACTTATAATCCAAGCCGATAAGCTATTATAAAAAGCTCCTAGGATACTATAGAACGCCCCCAATACCTGGTCATAAGATGTACATGTGTGCTCGACTTTTATGCGATTCTAGTTTGGTTAAAAATATGACAAAAATTTTCAAATAAGCTTAAAATTTTAAAACCAACTAGAACATTAGGGCAAGTTGGTTAAGTAATCATACACTTCATTTCTATTCCTATCCCCCCCACTTGAAGTGTACAAAGTCCCATTTGTATGAAAAAAAAGAAAAATAAAATAGAAATGAAAAATAATCAAGAAAGAAAGAAACTCCCCTCTCGAATGGTTGCTCAAGATGTCATACTAAAGGTTGAAGGTGGTTCATGGGTTGGGTAATGTTTGTTGAATCAGGGGTTGGCCTTAACTAGTTGTGTTGCATCCAAAATTCCCTACTCCAGCAGTGGATACGGCATAACTAAATCATAAGGTTACGCCGTAACTGTGTCACAGAACAAAAACCTGCACAGCATACCAGGAAAATTATGTACCCGCAGGGTACAATTAAAGATAGAAAAGGCAAACATCCTAATAGTTAAGTTATTACAGACTTGAGTTTCAAAAAGTTTTAAAATTGTTTCAAATTGTTTCATCAAATGGGGAAATCACTCGTCCCCGGGGAGATCATGATCCATAGAGTGGAATTGAGAAGGCTCAAATGGAGTGCTTGCGGTGCTTCTAGGAGTGGCGCCGGGTTGCATGAAGGCCACTCCTACATGGACTCCGACATCGGGAATGTTGGGCTGGTACACGTACTCCGGACCTTCCCACCTACGGTGGCTCAAATGCATATGCTGAAGCATCTGGCTAGTCCGATCTGCACTCCAATGAAAGAAATCCTGCTGGAGCTGCTGCACCAGATCCAATGTACCTGAAAAACCCTCAAATTGGTTACTAAGACCAAAAAGACCCACTCCAAGGCTTTCAATTTCCTCGTTGAAGTGGGATGACATTTCCTCGAGCCTTTCATCAATAATTTGCAATCTATCCCCAACATTCACATGTGCCCTTCTACGTCCTATGGGCACCTGCTCCTCGGCTTCTCCTCCGGCTTCACCACCTGCACCACCAGCTGCATCACCAGCTGCACCACTGGCTTCCCCGTCTTCCCTTCTAGGGGCAGTCCCAGCTAGGTGAATCGCACCATAAACATCCTGGATGGAAATTCCTAACTCCACTAGTTTAGGTAGGCCAATCAAAATAGTATCTCTACCAATGGTTACTCGGGCCAAAGCTTCATCGGTCAAGAGATCAAAACTCCTAGCCAATCTCCTGATTAAATGTGCCCCCTGCAAAGGACTCCTACCGGAAAACCCCTTAGCACCTACAGCCATAAACCTAGCCAAATAATAAGGAACATCAATGTTGTTCCCTCCTTCCATCCCCTGCATCAGATAAAGGTCTTCCATAGTCATCTTTTCTTTGGCTGAGTATCTTGTTCGAATCGAGCAAGCAATAAGGCGATGCACAAGTCGACGAATGGGGCTCCTCACCATGGTGTAAGATGGAGGGCTACTCGGATTATACCCCCCTGTGACAGCTATCTGGTCAAAATAAGCAGCAAGGTCTTCATTCTCATCCCTTCTTCTCCAGCATGTGTTATAGAACCGCTTGAAAGCCTCAGTCTCCATTTCCGCCTCAGTGTACAAACCCATATGCAAAGTAAACTCCCTAAGAGTCAATCTCCTCCAGATGCCTCCAAGCTGGAAAAACATAGAATCCTCTTCATCATCATCAACCTCAGTTTTAAACTCCACACTAGCAAGGAATTCACGAACGTATTATGGAATGACCGGTTCCCTGATCCTAAACAACCTCAACCAAGCAGTACATGTGAAATCCCCGTCAGTACATGTGAACTTGATCTTGCAAAACTTCCTCAATCTCCTACTAGCTCTTCCACTTCCCAAAGTACCGAATGTCTCAAAGTTAAGAGCCTCGGGTTGTCTGATATCTTTTGCCATTAATTTCTCATATTCCTCCACGCACAGTTGCCTAATACCAGCATTGGGGTGTGCTAAAAATCTAGGCCAGTCTGCGGGATTGTTTGCACCTGAAAATAAGATAAGAGACAGTAAGTGAAGATCTTACTGAAGTCAAGTTACGGCATAACTAATGATAAGAATTACGCCGTAATAAGAAAATTTCAATGGTTACGGTGTAGCTATGACAAACTGCTACGCCGTAATTGCAGATATAAAGGTTACGGCGTAACCAAATCCCAAGTTACGCCGTAACTTCCCCAGAAACTCAGCACCTCAGATAAATCAATTACGCAATAGATTACGCCGGAACCATCAATTTTTATCAAGGGTGAAAAAGTTTAGATATATTTTTAACCTACTAGTGCTGAGGGATCATGCCTAACCCACCAAGTTTGCGCTTGACCTAAAACCTTATTTTAATAACCCCAAAACATCCCAATCAACCCATAGAACTAGGAAACGAATCAAAATAACATGGGGAAATATCCAAACAATCAATTAATCATTCCAACATCAATAATTAATTCGAATGGGCAAGAACCCTAAAATATTAAAATTAAACCCTAATTGAAATAATCAAAAGAACTAAATCAAAAAGAGTGAAAATAGGTCTTACCAGCCATGAAGATGGATTAGATGAAGTGATATCGATGAAACAATTTTTAGAGAGAAAATTTTTACTGTTTGTGAGGGCGGTGAATTTGTGTGTAAAACCTAATTTTTATTCAGGAAGGTTTTTATACCGCTACAATAGTTACGGCGTAATTAGTTAAATTAGTTACGCCTTAATTAATATATATATTTTTTAGAAATTAGATAAGGTGTGAAAGGGTTACGTCGTAATCCTATTAATGGTTACGCCGTAATTAATTTTAGTCAAAGGTCAGGTTTTTTTTATATAAATCTGATTCTACGTCGTAACTTATGAGGGAGGTTACGTCGTAACTAATAAGTCAAAAAGACATTTTGTTAAATTGCAGTAAGGTTACGTCGTAACTAGGTGAAATAGTTACGCCGTAACTAATAGCGTCCGAATACTAATTATATAAGTTTGCAATAGGAGAGATTAAAAACATACCTTGTGGGAAAGCTCAAATCTCTTAATGAGGTGAAAATAGAATACCTTAGATCTTTACATTAACTGCTCCCCGGCAGCGGCGCCAAAAAGCTGATGCGCTATTTCATCCTGCTTTTAATATTTATCAAACTTGAATAACTTAGGATAGACACATACTAATGGGCAGAGTACCCGATCAGATGTAGTAAAGCCTTAGGTAAATCCCAGTATCGTCCCAAGAGAGCTGTGACCTTGAAAATAACTAAGTTGATTAGATAAAACATAGGTAATATATGGTAGACAAAACTGATGTATTCGATAGGTGTGTAATTATTCTACTTACACAGACACCGGAAATTTAGGTAAAGAGAAAGATAAACGAAGCTTAATAAAGAAAACAAATATGAATTGAATCCCTATACTAAGATTCAATATAGTGGTTAATTATCACCAGACTCCTTTGGTCGATTCATCATGGCCTATGGTTCTTAGGTTCCTCACCAAGATGAGCAGGTCACCTGGGATCAATCGGCAACCTAATAGCAGTCATTAAGCACCATATCTACTAGATCTAGACGGTGGGAACCCGGCCGTTAGGAACTTAGATTCCCCCTAACCTCTTAAGTACCTCCACTTGATAAGTGATCCTTTGGTCGATTCGCACACGAAGAGTGGTCGTACTATGGCCAATTCCTCCCATACTTCACTATCTATCAGACTGGGGTCAGTTGGTCATATCTCCCGGCCCTTTAAATACTACCAAGCTTATAACACTACTAAGGCTATCGTTCTATGAAAAGACTAGCAAATGTCTATAAAGAATTATAGAGAGTAACAATAACATAAATGCAAACTTTAATTATAACATGAATTCATAATATAAGATCTAGAAAAATATGAAAAGAATCCAAACTCGAATACAAAGGAAATCGTAGGGGAGAACTTCGTTATTCATGCTCCTAAACCATGCTTCTTCTTCTGTGTTTTGATCTCCCCAAAGCCTAGAAGGTTTGGGAAAGGAGAGATGCTTAATACTGATGAAATCGTTGATTATTTATAGGCTTTAAAATAGTTACGGCGTAACCTATTAGGTAGTTAAGCCGTAACTTTCTTCAATCTTCAGTGCTTATCCATTTGCTACGGCGTAACTTTGTTCGGTGTTACGCCGTAGTTACTAAATTCCTGTGTAAGTCATAGTTACGGTATCTTAAGCGAGATTACGCCGTAGTTTGGTTACGGCGTAACCTTATCTAAGGATTACGCCGTAGTCATCAAAATCTTCAGTTGCGTTGTAACTGCGTTACATGGTTACGTCGTAATATGTCTTGAAAATATCCAATAGTAGCTTCCTTGCTTCCAATGCGTCCTGAAATGAAATATAAAGGAATAAGGAAGTTTTTACTAATAATATATTCAAAATGTGATGATAAAGGGGGAAATTAATGCTTAGAAACTCAGGACTATTTGATGTTATCAACTTACAATGCTCCCCAACTTCTGTCCATTCCACCATATCCTTGCGGAGTCTCGGAGTGTTTACGTGAACATGTGGCATGCTACGGGCATGACCCACTTCTGCATCTTGATAGCGCCTTCGAACAAGTGTAAGAAGTTGTCAGGATCACATTTTCCATCGTAGGTGCCTATGTGAGTGGGCATCTTTACACCATCAGGTAGAGGGTAGTCTTCGATCCACTTCATGAAAGGTGTGCAAGCTCCAGAGGCTTCAGCGTAGTAAGTATTATATGGATGTGGATAAACAGGTGTAGGGTTATATGGGTTTGTAAATGGTTGTGTGTATGCAGGGTAAACTGTAGAAGGTTGATACGAAAGGTTTCCACCCATCGACTGTGTAGGAACGTGTCCATAGGGCATTTGCTGGTAACTCTGGTTGGGGAGAGAACCATTCGGAGGGTAGGTGTTATAGGTTTGAGCAGGTAGGTAGGGGTTCATTCCCGGAGGGGGTAACTAATTCATACCTGAGTACGGAGGAGGGCCTCCGACACTCGAGACATATGATGGGGGTATCGGAGCCCCCATCCATTCTCTTCCTAAGTGAGCAGCTAGGAGAGGGGTAGATTTACCCCTCTGTTCCCCACTGGATTACTTCCTCCGTTAGAATTCCCGCTCCTTCTTTCACCTTGTACTATTTCCCTTCTTCCCGGATCTCCTCCGGGACCTTCTTCAAAACCCACAGTCCTTCCATTAGGCCTTCTTATGGAAGGAGAACCATTTCGTAGGGCCGAGCGCCCCCTGTTAACCGGTCGAGGCCTCTCATCTACCTCAATCTCTTCATCATACTCCTCACTGGAATATTCCAGTTCTCTTCGCATTTCAGTGTTGTGAACTTGCCTCTTATGAGCCCTCAGTAAAGACTCTAAGGCTTCGAAGTTTGCCCCAACGAAGGCGGGGCTAGTTTCTGGAAGAGGGTTAGCGGATGTTGAGGCGTGATGTACGGGCGTGGTTTCCAAATGAGATCATGCGGTGAAGGTTGAGGATGTTATAGGGGCGAGATTATCGGTGTTAGTTGTGTTGAGAGGGACCAGGGTAGAGAAACCTGGTGGAGGTTTATCTTCCCTTCCTGGTTCCATGCGGGAAAGGTAGCGTAATCGGTTAGGGTTTTAAGACTTGGTGATTACGGGACTAATAGTAGAGATCCCACGGATGGCGCCACTGCTTGTATAATAGATTGCACTACCAGGCTTCGATGATGATCAAAGGTATGAGGGGTGTGTGTTACAGCCAAGACTTGTCTTTCACCTGAGAATAAGAAATACGAAGACACTACGTTAAGTGATTACGCAGGGGTAGGACCCTGCGAACCACCTCTGGCGTAAGAGTAAGAATGAGTTATGGTTGTATAAGTGTGTGTAAGTAAGGAAATGAGTGTGAAATGAGCATACCATAATCCATTGCCCATCCAACCTATTTATAGTGGAAGAAATAGGGTTAGGGGCACTTCTGCATGAATGTCGGAGATCATGGGGGCGTCCCATGTTTGTGGGTAACTGCTAGGGCTTAGTGACCCACGTTCTCAAACTTGGCGGGGAAGCCAGGAAAGAGAGGGAGATCGTGGGTTTGACCAAGTCAGGGGGTTCTCCTACCCGTTACTCCTTCGTTAACCGAAGGGCTTGGGGCTTCAAATGGCGAATTCCCCTTAGGTAACCTTCGTGATAATGAATGGTTTGACGCCAATGAATATTCTAGAGACCTAACTTGGGCCTTCGAATAGAAGGGCTTCGACACGTCTCGGAGGAGTGTCCTTCGAACTGTTCGGAGGGTGCATCATCAAGAATCTTCCTCAACCTCAACCTTAGCGTAGTACACTTCTTGCTAGCATTCCTATTCCCCTAGAGAATGATATCAATACCCGAGGCTTACCCAATACTACACTACAACGATTAGGTTTACTGCCTAGGGTGTTGAAAAACTTGCTCGATGAAAAGAAAGTTCCTTTGACCCGAACGCGCCTTGTACGCGCATCAAGTTTTTGGCGCCACTGCCGGGGATTAGAATAGCTAGTTAGATTTCTATCTCGTTTTGGTTCCCTTGCTTGATTCCTATCAAGTAAGATTTTTTCTCATTTTTAGCTTCCTCGTAGTCTATCCCCCTTCTTCATGACTTTGTTAGTAATCCCATCACTTTTCATCATGGAAGGTGATAACCGACCACTTCCCATCGATCCACCACTCATTGACGTGCCAAGAGGCCGTACTCTTGGTGAATACTCTAGACCAAGCTACCAAGGCTATAGGAACATCATTGAGCTCCCCGATCAAGCTCAAACTACGGCCCTGCAATCCGACACCATCCGGTTGGTGCAAAACGGATGTGCATTCCATGGACTTCGTTCCGAAGATCCTAATCAGCATCTCAAGGATTTCCTTAAAATCGTTGATTCCATCGACCTTGATGCTACCACACAGGAGACCACGCGCTTCCGTCTCTTCCAATTCTCTCTACAGGACCAAGCTAGTAATTGGCTTGAGCGACTTCCCGCCGGATCCATCTTAAGTTAGGATGATCTCATCACTCGTTTCCTTGCCCAATTTTTCCCACTGGGGAGAACTACTAAACTTAGGAATGAAATCTTGATGTTCCAACAACGTCAAGCTGAATCTCTCTACGAGGCATGGACTCGATTCAAGGACTTGATCCATAAATTCCCTCATCACGGCATCGATCTTTGGCTTCAAGTCCAAATCTTTTACGATCATGTCAACTTCTCAACTAAGCAAGCCTTCGACCAAGCGGCCAGTGGCAAACTTAGTGATCTTACTGCGGAAGAATCGTGGGGTACAATAGAGGACCTTGCCCTCTATGACAACGAAAGTTGGGATGACCCCCGTGAGTTGCCCAAAACCGTCAAGGTAATCTCCTTACCTCCCATTGACTCACAAACTTTCAATCATAGGATGCTCGAACTTGAAGATCAAGTCAAATTCCTAATGACCTCCTACGAGAATCCTAAGTCTTCACGCCAAGTGAACAAAGTCTCTTCCTTGTGTGAGCTATGTAGTAGTCCCCATGACACTCGTACTTACACGAGACTCCCGAATAAGCTTCCGTTGACTACGCATCCTCGCGTACCAATGGAATGGGAGGAAGATTCCCCACAACACCCGGACCTAGGAATTTCAATGATGCCCGAGAAGCATGGAGGGGCAAACCCGACAACAATTGGGGACAAACCAAAGAATTCACCTCTAATGATTCCCCATGGTCCTACGGCCCTAGCCAACAAAACATAGAAGGGATGTTGCAACACCTAGTTACATCCCAAGAAGCTCAAATAGCCAAGCTTTCGGACCGCTTTAACCAACAACAAGCCGAGATGGATAGGAAGATAGATAACCTTTTGAAAGCGATGACCAATAGCGATAGGAAGACCACCGTAAAGGTTAATGCCATCTTGACTCATTCTCCCGAAGCTTCCGGTGTGAAAATTAAGGACCCAAGTAAGTTATCCAAGCACGTTCAATTCGTCAATGCTATCACCTTAGTGAAACCAAATAGGACTAGTGACGAAGCGAACCATGAGACTATGCCTGAGGTTAGTGAAACCCCTAAGGAAGAATCAAACGATGAAGTAGACGAAGTAGGTGATGAATACTTCAATAAGTTTCCTACAGAAGAGGAACTTTCACGCCACCCACACTTAGGACGCGACCTTCGTCACATGTATGTTAGGAGAAGCCCTCGAATAAAATTTGGAAATCCTTGGAATCTCAACTACCATGTTGCATAGGACATCTTTTCGTGGCAAATGCCTACATTGATCGCAAGTCCCCAATAAACATCATGACTAGCACCTACTATAATTGGGTGATGAAGAAACCTATCCCAAATAGGCAAGTCCCCGATGATCCTAGAGTTAGCTGTAATTTTCTTGGTAAAGTTAAGGGATTGCCCGTCTATGTAGGTAGTTTCACATACCTTACGGATTTCATAATTGTGGAGGATATTAGTACGACCGAAGATCCTAGCTTGTCCCACGTAATTCTAGGAAAGCCTTTCATAGAAAACACCGAGATGACTTATGATCCGTCGTTAGGGGTAGTTAGATTCAAGGATGAGACCGATGACGTAGCTTACCAAATGCCATTGAAGATTGAGAAATTTTCATCACTATCCAATGATGAAAAAGAACTTAAGCTATCGGTTTACTATAGGAATGAGGAGGATAAGGAGAGAGGAGTAGATTATGTGATGAATAAGATTTTTGGGTTCTATAAGGATTGTTTGAAAGTAGGACCAGAATATAGAACCGATTGGGGGGGAAATGACTTCTTAGAAAGATGCATAATAGGACATTACTATAACATGGAAAACCCCAATAGAAATCGTCATGAGGAAGAAGGTGACGGTAAGGAAGTCACGTAGGAGCATAAATTCGAGTCTATCTACAAGACTCATAAATAAAGAAAAGCGCTTCATGGGAGGCAACCCATGCTAAATTGTTTGCTTGTTTATGTGTCATATATCTTTTTCATTGTTGTATGTTCTCATGTTTGAATTTGTGAAAATGCTTTATTTTGTCTTTAACCTCGTCTTAATTACATATAAAGGTATTTTGCAATAAGATAAGTGTAGGGAGGATTACACACGTTTTTTAAAGAACGTGAACATGAGAACTACGATTATTGAAATTGATATATATGTGTGTTTGTAAGAGTCAAATGCTTGTATCGAGTCATAATGGATGTTTTGCAGAAATTTTTCCAGATTCTAAAGGTGTAATTTTTCCAGAATTTTTCTAGGAAAACGCAGCAGACCAGTTTCTGTCAGGACAACGGCGTCGGGATTAGAACCTGGCGACGTCAGGAGGAGCAGAAATAGCTTATAAAATTATTCTCGTTTTCTGTGCTAAGTATAAATTTTTGAAAATTCTCAGGTCTTAATTTTCCAGAAAAACTGCAAACATCCATTCCACAAGCACTATATCATAGTGTAGTAGAGTCATATAGTTTTACCGCCGATTTTACGCGAAGGTTTCGTCTACCTTCTTAAAGTGTGCAGGTTATATTTATCAAGAAGAAGAAACATAATATTTGATGAAGCTTATCACGCATACATTCTTCTTGGGAAAGAATTTAACCACTACTTCACACGGATCCTACCAAGCTAATTAGGGGAGTACTAGTTTCTTTCTCTTTTAATTACCTTCCATTATTATAACTTTGATACTTTCAGGGAACATTGGGGACAATGTTCAGTTTAAGTGTAGGGAGGGAGAATAAAACGGGAACTTTGAAACTATGCTTATCCTTGATTATTTGTCTTGTCCTATTTCAACTGTATAATAAGTTATGAGAAATATTTGTTAGTGCAATTTTAGCACCAAATTTAAAATTTTGCATGATATGTACGAGTGGGAATTTAGTCTTAATAAAGCGTCTCATGGATAGGAGTTATATGACTAGCACAAAAACCGTTTACCACTCAAATTCCACCCCAAAAATGTAAGGTTCGCCCCTAGATCTATAGGAATTAAAGCATTTACCTTTAATGCTTCGAGAGTGTACCGGTAGTATAATAGATTCTAGAACTTGTTTTGTGATGCATTCCGAGATCGCTAGTGAGACTACACTTGTGTAGTTAGGAATAACTAAATGATAAGAGGCATTAGGATAACCCTTGTTTGATACCCGTATTATAATTACTTCTTCCACATCGGTCGAGTAATTATCCCCTTGCGATGCACTCATCTTTAGTACACGATACCCCTAGTTAAACCCCTCAGAGCCTATCCTTTTCGCGGTTCTCGTGATGTTTCGATTTTCCGGAAAGTCAATGAAGAGCATTGTTTACAATTCATCCCCAAATGTACACCCAAATCGCCTTAGCCTACCCTGTATGCACTCACCTTTTGTCCATTATTGTTATCATACTAAACCCTTAGTTCAATTATCTAGTTACTTGCATGGTTGCTAAGTCGAGTCATATCTTTTATACACAGTTTTGGGATGATTGGGACTCATGGGTAAAGTAAAATTTTATGGAGTGACAGGAAAAAACGTTAAATTCAAATTCCCTTTGTTTACGTAATTAAACTCCAAGTGTTTTGATCTTTTCAAATCGGGTCAAATTAATGTTAAAGTAATAAAAACTCAAATGTAGGGATGCTCCTATAAATCCTTATATTTTGAAGTTATCTTAGAGGATGGTAGAGTAAAAGTGTATAAAAAAAATAAAAATAAATAAAAAATAAAAAAAAGGCTACCATCTTACATCTATCTTTATGTTTATGTTTTTCAATTTATGCATGTTTGTTTCAAGTTATCTAGAGTTTAGTGAGTCGAGTCTTGGCTTAGCAACGCCATTCTTTTCATGCTTGTAACATAAGATTTTTGACTTGCCACTACTAAATCGCCTATCCAACCAAACCCTTTGTTTCCTTACCGTAAGCCTAACATTACAATCCTTTTTAAAGACCTCTTAGATAGTTGTTCCTAGGTACTTACGCCAAAGCGGTGGACGTTTGATCAGTCTTAAGCCTATGGTAATCTATGTACTATGACCAGGTAATGAGTGTTTATCTTCCATTTCCATTTACTATATTTCATATACACCCGAGAGATGAGAGAATCCAAACACCCCTTTTGAGGTGCTAGTATATATTTTTCGTGTATGACTATTGCGGTGCTTTTACTTGTTGTGAATTATGTTAGACCAATGCTTCATGCCCCGTAACTTGTAAATTGATTGGCCAAAAGCACATTTGCTTGAGGACAAGCAAATACCAAGTGTAGGGATATTTGATAAGGATTTAAAACGTACACTTTTACGGGGTCATTTAAGCCCTTAATCGCCAACTTTTATATCTGTTACTGCTTAATTTCGTTCCTTTTCACTTTTTAGGTCTCTTGGAAGCAAAATGCTGGAATGATGCATATTTGGACGAAAAGGAGTGAATATATGAAGAAAATGGCAAATTCAAGATCGAAGACACTCAAGCTGCTGGAATTAAACTTGACGGCGTCCCAATCAAAGGCGACGCCGTCCCTTTATACGAATTAAAATCTTTGACGGCTCAGTAGACTTTTTACTAAAATACACCTGACGGCGTCAGGCTTTAAAGAGGAAGGGCGTCACTAAGACTTTTCACCTCAGACGGCCTAGATCCAGAATCAGACGAAGTCCCTGCTGAAGCCCGACGGCGTCACAACTACAACGTGACGTCGTCCCAACTATTACTTGGCCAAGACGAAAACCCTAATGACGGCGATCTGACGGCGTCCCATCTATAAGGCGACGCCGTCGCAAGTGTAAAATTATATATAGAAATCGAATTTTCAGAATTTTAGGAGGCAGACTTGTAGAGTAAAAACCCTAAACGTTTGTAGTCCGACTTGGACAGTATCTTAGGGTTCCCAAACCCTATTTTACCTCAAGATAAGTGTTTTACTTCATTGATTTCATTATGTCTTCCATTGAATGTGTGTATACTTGCGTGTTTAACATGTCCGGCTAAATTTCTTGTGTGTTTGCTTAGATCTATGAAACCTAGTTATTAATTATTGATTGGTTGTCTCTTATCTTAATTGTAATTGGCTTAGGAGTGTGATTAGGCCATCGTTGTGTTTAAATGTTTGAGTAAACTTTGTGAACCTTAGCTTATGAATCACTTAGCGGATTTGGTAGTCTAAAAATCCAAAGATAACCTTAAAGTTAGTTTATGATTAATCTAGAGGATTTCGTAGGCAATAACCTTAAGGTAGTCTCAAAGAATTAGGGAAAAAGGCACACCCTACGATCTTAGAAAACACAACGCGTTAAGAATAAGGACGTGACAATTCAACCACCAATAAAAGATAACTAGGGAGTAATAGTATCTAGGTAAGCACATTTTTAATCATCATACGAGCACATATCAATAGACATAAGACTAACTATAGTTTAGAAAATTAGATAGTAGAAGTAATCGGTAGAAGTACCACCCCCCAAATCCAAACCCCGAGATTTTACCCTTAGCTTTCTAAAAGATATAAAAAGAAAAAAAAATGAATCTTCCTCAACCTCAACCTTAGTGTAGAACACTTCTTGCTAGCATTCCTATTCCCCTAGAGAACGATATCAATACCCGAGGCTTACCCAATACTACACTACAACGATTAGGTTCACTGCTTAGGGTGTTTAAAAACTTGCTCAACGAAAAGGAAGTTCCTTTGACCCCAAACGCGCCTTGTACGCGCATCAACAACCATCATGAAACCCAAGATGATCAACATCCACAACAACCTCAACCAAAAAAACCTGAATCCTTTTTCCCTAATTTTATGGACATTGATGAATCAATATAGATTGATCCTCCAAACACATAAGAAACCAATAACATCCTCAATGAAATGAATGGCCTTCTCACTTTCAAAGACATGATAGGTTCCCATATACAAGAAGCCATGCATTTACAAGAAGTCTTGTTTTCCACCGCAAATGACATACAACCACCACACATCTTTCAAGGTCACGGCACTCAATCAACAAATCCACCACCACAACCAAATAACAATCAATTCTTAGCACTTCCACCCAACTTCCCTCTACATGGTTGTTCCATGTGTGAAAGAACCGCAAAAATAAGTGAAAGAACCAAGATAATGATTCATCAACTCCAAGATGAGATGAGGTTCATCCTCAATCACATTCTTGAGTGTCTTAATGCTCTTCTTTGGGTAAAGGGTTTATCCGAGGTACCACATTAACCTCAAGCAAAAAGCTTGATAAACTAGTGCTTATGACAGGCCATAAACACAACGAACCTAGATATATTACATCACCTAACTAGGTATAATAACAAAAAAAATCATGTAACAAGCAAGCATCCCGCATCCACCTAGAAACACGAAGGGAGCAAGTCGACCCAGGAAGTTTGCCTCCTTAAAAACCCTTTCCAAGAAAAACCCAAAGGGAAAAACCTTGGAGTAGGGAAAAAGAGTACAACCCTTACCTGGCACTCCCATCGTGGATAAGACAAACACTTGGAATATTCCATTTATCAATTAGTAGACGAGACCGCGGGGTTATCTTCTTGAACTTGAAGGTAACCAACTTCAACCGGACAGTAAAGACAATAACTTGGACCACTTTAGCTATGGTAGACTTCTTCTTCTTGAACAGTCTTGAATTGCATTCCATCCAAAGGTAATAAGTAGTAGCAGCGAGTAGTAACCGAGATATGATGCTAATAACCGAACGCCCCTTTGATAAAGGAATAAGGTACGTGATAGCATCATCCAATGAAGGTAGGACAGCTTCCATTCTGGATAAAACCCGAACCTACAACCAAACCTGCAAAAACAACTGGCACTCAAAAAACAAGTGAGGGTGAGAGTCCAGAACCAAGTCACATAGCGGGCATCTAAGCAGGTTCAAATCAACATTAGGACCAACATCCCATTGCCGCATCCTATCTTGAGTCTTCAACTTCTGCTTAATAACAAGCCACAAATGTATAGCATGCCGTGGAATACAATGAGGAAACCATGGAACATGAAACCACTCAACCAGATCAGCCCTTAGGCGAAGAGATTCCCAAGCACACGCAACCAAAAAACGTCTTAAATTGCCATCCAAATTGCGCCATAATAAACCGTCATCGGTATCATTAAGAAGATTTGGGACCGGGAGATTAGCTAGCGTCTTAATGCTCTTTCACATCCTTCAACACAATAGATAAGATAGGATGATTTTATTTCTTCTAATTTTCTAGGATTTTATTTCTCTAAGTTATTTTGTTATTTTTTGCATTTCTTTCACATCATCATCATTATTGCTTCCATTTATAACTTTTAGTCATAAACATTTTACTAATGAATAATGTTTATTAATTTTGTGTGTTGGTTGTGATATTTATATTGTACATTGTATGAACGGTTGGTTTGGATTCTTTATCACTAATCTTTGTTTTGTAGCATTCAAAATCCATCTATATTGTACTTGGCACCCCAACAAGGGGCAATATAGGCCAAGGGGGAGCTATTCAAGCTTGGGCTTACCTACCTTCCGCTACGCTTCTCTTCTTTTTGTTTCGATAAAAAGGTGGAGAAAATATTATAATCAAACTCACAATTTTATACAGCTTGAATATCTAAATGAAATTAAAATGTTGCATAAAACAAGTTTAATCTATATTTCTAAAGACTTGCACTTTATTTATCTCATTGCTTAAAAATAACCTTTATGTTTTGTCCTCAATAAAAAGGGGGAGATTGTTAATACAAATATTGTCCAATAAACGTTATTTATATTTTTACGATCTTTACTATATTTTTTTAACGACAATTATAAACTTTATTTTAGCAAAGTATAAAACTAGTTAAGTCCTTTGTATATATAGTTACAAGTCTTTCTTAGACAACATCATCTAATTAGCTACAACATTTAAACTACAAGTTTACTTTGTAGAACATGTTAATCAAAATGAAAATGTATTTTTACATCATTCCATGATTGCATATCTCTTTAGGATCTTTGAAAGATATGGTAAATATTTTGGTTAGATTTTCACTCTAAGGATCTTTAGAAAGATATAGTGAATATCTTGGTTAAATTGTTACTCAAAGAATCATGGAAAGATGTGGTAAATATTTTGGTTAGATTTGTTAAGGATTTTTGAAGATTTTCTTTCAGGTACCCACGGAACCAAACGACTACAAGGACGGATCCCTGTTTTTGGATCCGTCCCATCCGTGGCTTGCTGATGCCTTTTGCCTATAAATAGCAAGCCATACCATGTTGATTTTTCATAACTTGCAAGCATAAAAACATCATACATTCTCTCATTTACTATTCATTCTTTCTAACCCATTCATACTTCATTTTAGTGAGCTTCTTTTGTAGCAAGAAGATCAAAATATTATCAAAAGACTTATAAACTTCAACCGTGTGTTGCAAAGTCTTGTTATTTCATCATAGTGTGAATTATAGTTAGCTCATACATCATTGCTTGTACAAAAAAATCATAAACCTCTGATAGTGATCGGTTAGTATTTTAGTCCTTAGAAAACATAGTGTGTCGGGAGGGGTTGTACCATTGTAAAAGAACTTGACATCTAGCTTTTTGTCAGAAATATTGTGTAAACGAAGTGTAAAGGTTTTCTCCACCGGTTAAAGGAGCTTATTGATTAGTGAAGATAAACTCTCGAGTTGAGACTCGGGGAGTGGAGTAGGGCAAGGAAAAAGAGTCCTTGTAGACTGAACCACTATAAACAATCGTGTTGTGGTTTGATCGTTTCTCTCTTTATTTGCATATCACTTATTGTCATTTATATACATTAACTCATAAGCAAATAGATTTTAAAACGGTAAAAACTATTCAACCCCCCTTCTAGTTTTCCACAAGGTGTATGCAGTTGAGTCTTGGTGACATGAGCATAGGGCAATAATAAATACTTTCCATTATGGGCGTATGCCATCTTAGCCTAGGTTTACCAAGACTTTGTATGCGTACATTGTCGATTTTACAAACTGATATATCTTGTGATCAACCATTTATTTTATTAAACTTATGGATTCACTCAACCGTTGTGTTGACTTTTAGGATGTATTTTCAGGATAAAAGGCGATAGCTAAACTCTAGAGGCGCTTGGGCATTAGCATGGCATGGTCATAGACGACTCTGATATTTTTTGGGGACCACTTAAACTCCTTTATAGGCCTATATTACCGCTCTAAAATAATGATGTAAACTTTGTTTTATTACAATAACTGAAATCTTTTAAGCAAAATCTATTATTCTATACTTTGTGAAGTGATCCAATTGAGTAATACCCCAGTAACATTTTCTTCCGCTGCGAACCATTTTTGGGGGGTGTTACATATACCGAGAATAATTTATTGCATGCAAGCCCATTTGCTTCATAATAATTCCTCTCGTCAGCACTTAGTCATTGGGATCTCTGCGTTAGTGGAGTACCATTGGGATCTCTTGGAACAGTGATTTTCTTCACCTCGTATGGTCCTTCCACGATGCACTTAGTCATCCATTCTCCAATATCCCGTCTACAGTTGATGTATCTCAAGAATCTACTTGCTCATTTTAGATAACTTCCTTTCTTGAGCATTGGAGGACGTGTTTCAGAATCAGCATCAATAATTG
The DNA here is from genome assembly GCA_910596185.1 of Chrysanthemum makinoi. Taxonomy (NCBI): domain Eukaryota; kingdom Viridiplantae; phylum Streptophyta; class Magnoliopsida; order Asterales; family Asteraceae; genus Chrysanthemum; species Chrysanthemum makinoi. Next base: position 159,548,157 of record OU343217.1, on the reverse strand, counting down.
ATTGTTGTCCATTTGTGATCGGTTGAATTACTTGTTGAGACATTATGAAAGGTTGTGTGAAATTATACGTGGATCTTATAGACGATAAAAATGTGTTTGATGATTAATTCAGCGATTAATTCTTTGTGTTTAAGACCTACTAAGTTCACTTAACTTGCTGTTAATAGCGATGTACAAGTTGCGAGGTTTAAGTTCAAAATAATGAAGTACAACTAGCGAAGTAGTATTTTCAGCGAAGTAGCACTATAGCGAAGTAGATGATCTTAGCGAGGTAGCTGGTTTAGCGAAGTAGCCTTTATTTAGCCAAGAGGCACAGTTCAGCGAGGTATTTAGGGTTTTGACTTTTCTAACTCGCAGAAAAAGGGTTTTGACTAGCTTAGTATATATCCTAACTCGTTGTTCTTCCCTATCTCGATGGATTTCCTAACTCGTTGGAAACACTTTTGAACTTAACACACACGAAAGCGAGTAAAGACAAGTTTTTGAGCGTTTTTAATCGATTTCTTTTGCAAAATCACTTATTAAATCACCAAAACCTTGATAAAAAGCAAAGCTTTAACGTGATTTAAATAAAAATAACAAACTTTGATTTTGAAACAGCGAGGTAGAGTTTTGTACAAAACGCACCACAAATCTTAATGATTTTGGTGTTTTGAGCTTTTAAAACACTAAAGAAAGGTTCGATGATGCAAGAAATGAACGATAAACAACAATTTATATATCAAAACAAGCTAGAACACATTTTTTTCTATTTAAAAAACACTTGTATTTTGCTGGATAAAAAAATTCGCAACTTTTTAACACAAATCTAAACCAAAACACATCTAAATAAGCTCACGAGCTCTGATACAATTGTAGGTCACTACATATTGTTATCAAATCACACAAGTATGAGTTAGAAGATTTAGAAAAGAGAGGTTAGCTAGGTAGAAGTTACGCAGCGACGTAGAGAAAGAAAAATGCAAACTTCTATTGTGAGAACAAAATACAAAACCAAGCCATACCCCTTACAACACACGGTAAGGGGTATTTATACTAGTTGACTAGCGAGGTAACTAAGTCTACCTTGTTGGGTTTTTGGTTTGGGCCTCTTGTGGGCTATTTCCTATCCAAGTTCAATTACATATTACAAACATTACAAAACCAAATAATTAACGCTTTAACGATTCCTAACAGGCTTGTTCAGGTTTGTTCGCTTAAATTTAATCGGCTAAACAAATGAGTTCAAACATTTAAATGGACGAAGTTTCTTGCTCGTGCTTGTTGGTTTAGAAATAAAGTTATCCATGTTCGTTTATGTGTTTCATTAAGGTGTTAAACGAACGGACACAGATATACGTACATAAGAACAGGCCTAATATATTCATAATGGATATATCATTTTTTATGTGTTAATTTGCCTTATTATGTTTCTTTTACTAGTAATAAATATATATGATAACAGAACGTATAAATTTAAACAAACATAAATAAACATAAGCAAACATTATCGAACATATAATTAGATGTTTGCGAACGTAACTAAATGAACAAGACTTGTGTTCATGTCTGTTAATTGAACTAAACGAACACAATTTTTTATTCAATTAAATAAAGGGTGAAAGTTAAATATACGCAACATATTTTTCAAAATAAACAGGTCTATGCAATGTCCTTTGTAAATTGTCAAAAATACGCAACATATTTTCAAATAATCTTCGATCTAGCTAATATGACCGGCTACTAGCAGGTTTACAGGTTACACTTGATTAAAAGTTACACAATTGGTCCCCAAACTGAAACAAATTCACGCATTTGATCTTTTTTTATAATGGTTGTTAAATTTTAAAAAAAAAAGTTTTAGTTTTTTTCCTTAAAATCTAGATAAAGAAAAAAATTTAATATTTTTTTATAATTTATTTAAAGGTCTTGCTATCTGGATAAACTTTTTTCAACTTTTTTTAAATATTGAAAATTGTAATTATTTTAAAAAAGTTTATCCAAATTTTTCAAAATAAAAATTATAAGATTTAAAAAATATATATATTCCAAATTTTTTTTAAACTATCAGAATTTTGAATCTATATTTATTTATTTTTTAAAATACAATTTTCAAGATATATATATATATAAAAAAAAAAAAAACTTAAAGAAAGATAAAATAAAATAAAAGAAACTTTTAAAAATTGTATAAAAAAATCTATCTAATTTTTCTTCTAAAAAAATTTAAATTAATATATATATATATATATATATATATATATATATATATATATATACACACATATATATATATATATATATTATCTAGATTTTAAGAAAAAATTTAAAAGTTTTTTAAAAAAGATTTTAACGAGTGTTATAAAAAAGGATCAAATGTGCGAATTTGTTTCAGCTTGGGGACCAATTGAGTAACTTTTAATCAAGTGTAACCTGTAATGTTGCTAGTAACCGGTCATATTAGCTAGATCGAAGATTATTTGAAAATATGTTGTGTGTCTTTAACAATTTGCAAAGTACATTGCGTAGACCTGTTTATTTCAAAAAGAGCAAATAATTGAAAAAAGTATTGTACTTGTCACCATTTCTTTTTGTGGGTAGCGAACAAAGTTTTTTGCTTTTGTGGGTAATTTTCTTTCAAATTTATCATTTTTAGGGTATTTTGCAAAATTTTTGGACATTTTTGCCCCTCTTAGCTAATAGAATTTTTTTTTTCACGAAGGGTAAAAATGTCACATATTACTCTAAAAATGATGAATTTGAAAGAAGAGTACCCACAAAAGCAAAAAAAATTTGTTCCCTACCCACAAAAAGAAATGGGACAAGTATGATACTTTTTTCAATCATTTGCCATTTGAAAAATTATCTTGCGTATCTTTAACTTTCACCCTTAAATAAACGATCACAAACACATTTTTTATCGAACAGTTTATGAACTTCTCTTTAAATGTTCATTTCATTTACAACTCTAACCAATAAGGTTTAGTGATCAAGTGTTCGGTTTCATTTACGACCCTAACCTCAAATCATTTTCTCAATTTTTATGTCAAAAGAAAGAAATGTCACATAGATAGACATATTGTTTTACTTTATTCTATATCACTTTCTAACTAAATTTGAAATCAAATTTATTGAAATCAAATTTATTGAAAAGAATATTCTAAAATGTTAAAAGTAAATCCCTTTTAATGTGGCTATATTACATTTGTTGTATTCTGCCAAAAGGGTGTATTGTGTAAGCAAGCAAATGTAACTTCCCCCAACTCTTTGTCTTATAAATACTAGCACTTTACACACTAAAATTTAATATTCACCACTTCTCCTAAATGGCAATGGAGACTTCAATGGCTGTCAACAAATGTGACCACATGGATGTTAACACTTCTTCGAAGAAACCTACCAAAGGTGGTTGGAAATCCGCCATTTTCATCATATGTAAGTTCTTTGGTCCTAGTTTTTTCTTCTCTAGCATCTTATATATCTATCTGTATATACATAAGATTCCCCGTCTATCGGACGTGTTTATGTTACAGTTGTGGAATTCGGAGAGCGATTTGCTTACTATGGGGTATCAGGAAATCTCATCAAATACCTATCAAAAGTTCTAAATGAACCTGTTGCTACAGCTGCCCAAAATGTCAACGTATGGCATGGCGTCTCGGCTATCTTTCCTCTTGTTGGTGGTTTTTTAGCGGATTCTTATTTTGGTCGCTTCAACATGATCATCTTCGCTTCGATTACCTATCTCTTGGTACGTTTTTTCATATTCAGATACCATCAGTTTCTTTTATTTCTATATGTTATCATACGTATCTCTAAACATGCCTAACCTTATACTACGTACTAGCTAGTTGTCTTTTAAAAAAATCTATTGAACTTTATGGTAAATGTGGATAGGGTACAACATTTGAGAGTGAAAATCATATGGTTAATTCAACATTAAACAGGATATGATGTAGCTAGGTTGACTTTATTCAGGTCCTACTATTGCTACGGGGGCTACCCGTAGCCCTGCCACCTTGTCCCCCCTTTGTCCCCTCGCTTTTTCCAGTACAACACAGTTTTTTGTCAGTTTCTGTTCTGTATTTCTGACAGTTTTAAGCGTTTGGCTTATTAAACTTTATATTTACAGTTCCGCATTTTCAGGTTTATAGCTTTTTGATATAAACAAAATTATAAAAATAAAAAAAAAAATAAAAATAAATAAAAAAAAAACAAAAAATATAACCACCGTGTGAATAAAAACATAGCCACCGTATCAATAACTCATCCCAATTATAAAACAAAAAATTCAACATCAAACAGGATATGATGTAGCTAGGTTGACTGTATGCACATTGAGTAGGTGCAATAATGTTTTCACAGGATTTTTATTAGGAAATGAGGAAGACTTAAATGTGCGACTTATTTTATACTTAAAAGAATGTGTAAATGTTTTATTACTAGTAGTTAGTTTGTGAAAAAAAAAATTGTACATTTACTCTTACTAATAGAATGATATATCACATGATATCAGATATATATTTAAGCACACGAGTTAGAAATGTCAATCAATACTCTTTTTATTAATATATATGCTCTATCAGTCTTAAATTAATAGTCCAAGTTTCCTTTTTTTTTTTTTTTTTTTTTTTTTTAAGTTTCAATTTGGCTGTGAAGTTTGATTAAGTTTACCATATTACATTTGTTTTAAATTATTATTACAAAGAAGACCTTAATTAATTAACTAAAAGTGAAAATGTCTTTCTGTCAAAAGGTAAGAAAGATAAGTCATTAATAATTGCGTTTTTCTTAACGTATGTTCTTTATCCGGAGAATATTATTTTAAGATGGAGGGAATATGTATTTACATTTATTTTTTTATTTATTTTTTTATTTTTTAAAGGTGAATTTCTTATTAAGTCTTTCGTGTCGCGGTTCGACAGCGGGAGGTCTAGACTACGTTGTCTAAACCGGGTCCGCGCAAGAGAGCTCCCTCGAAGCGGAAATGCCTATTTCAAATACCCGATAGGGGGAAAACCCCCTACTAATCCGCCCGAAGGCACGACAATTAATAGGGGTAAACCCTTGCCTTTTCCAAGATTCGAACATGGGGTTACCAGGCCCAAACCCCTTCATTAAAGGACTACCTTGAAGGAAAATCCCTCATTCAAACCCCTTGCAGGATTTGAACTCAAGACCTCCCTCCCCCAAAAGCCCCTAAGAACTCCAAAGTGGCCAACTGAGCTAAGCCAGTTGGTTATTTACATTTATTTTTAACTTATAGTTTTTAAAATTTTGACGCCTATATGTATATGCCTAATTATTTAATTAGTTGATTTGAAAAATTGATTCATTAACGTGTTCCTAACCTCTTGAAATTAGTTAGACAATAATAATTTATTCGTCTTTAAAGACATTACACTTTTCACACTAAGATTTATTACAAAATAATATTGATATTTTGAGTCTTCATAGTAAAGTTCTACAAAAGTGATATCCGGCATTGAATTAGCTACTATTAATCTTTACATCAAAATTAAATTTATTATTCATGCATGAATTAAAACCAATAATTAATGAATGTTTATAATGGCAGTATGGTTACTTGCCCCGACTAAATTTGCTACAACTTTTATACATTTCTTGGAGAATTAGATCACTTTGGTTAGTAAAGTGTCATGCTTAAAATCTTGAGGTCACGTGTTCCATGCAAGTTGCTTATTGTTTCGGGGCATAAAGTTTTGTAACGTTTTTTTCTATACAATGCTATAAAAATCATATTCATAGTTTAAAGTGTAATCTTATTTATAATTTCATTATGTGATTTTTTTTAAAAAGGTTTTAACTTATGGTGTGTTTATTACAAAGGATTTGACTTTAGAATTTGAGTTTGACTTCACTTACCATGTTTGTATATGAGGATTGGTTAGCATGGGATCACAAACAGCCAAATATATGAGTTTTATGTTGCGTTTTTGAGTTTTAGATTAAAAGAAAAGAAAGTAAAAGGGGAAAGAAAAGGTAAAGAAAAGAAAATGATTAAAAAGTTGGTAATAATATTTGTGTTTTCGAATTGAAAGAAAAAAAATAAATAATAATAATAATAATAATAATAATAATAATAATAAATTTTTGTGTTCTTGAGTTATAAAAAAGAAAAAAATTAATCTATTTACAATCATACCCATATTCAAAAAGTAAGTACAATCTTATCTTTTGGCATGTATAACTTTACTTTTTTCCGTTTCCACTTATTTTTAGGAGGATTGTTTTAATCCAAAATTTCCTTCTATTTCTATCCTCATTCTTTTTTTCTTTTTTTTTTTTTTTTTCATTTCATAAAAAAAATGGACAAGTTTAGTTAAGGTTTTTTTTTTTTAATTTGGAGGCTTGGATTTGAAAGATGCATTATATATTTGTGTGATAATAATAAGCGGAGCTTCTTGGCTTTTTACTTCTAAATATACTAGGCGAGTACTCGCATTTAGCGGCAGCGGTGTCTAATTTTCAATAAAATTATCGCAGCTAATTATTTTCTTCACGATCAACGAAAAATATGTACTTACCCGCTTATAAGAAACTGTATTATATTAAGATTGCATTAAATTTATTAAAGGTACATATAAAGTCATCCGCGTGTATTGTAAGTTTCATAAGTTGTCCAGTTGTGTTGCCAATTATACTAATCAACTTGCCCAAGATAACTTTTCAACATTTCCTTAATTTCTGCATAACTTGACTTACAATTACTACATTTCTCATTGATTGTTTGACTTTTTTTTTAACATTAAACATTCAACAAATTCATTTTAACATTTAGTCTTCACTTTCAATTTTCAACTTTCAATTTTCACTTTTACCTTTGATCATTTTTCTATTTTATGTAGTTAAAATAAGATAAGATAATGGTCCTTGATTGTTTTTAACACTTTATCTATGGTCATACCTGACCCAAATTTTTAGTATGAATTCTAAAAAGAATCCTATTTCTGTGCTAAACAAACGCCTCCTAAATATTATTAGCATGTGTTATTTAAGTGCATCATATTAGCATTCTTTGAAATTATCGAAAACTTCAAGTACAATTCTACTATTAACGAATCTTTTGGATATCATGGGATGCAATAATTTCGGGGTTATGTTATTAAGACCCTTTATGATGTGATAGTAGGAGAATTTTGGTCATAATGTACAAACTGCGATACATATCGTACAAACCCGCAATGCACCGAGCTTCACGAAACCCCCTTATAAGAAGATCCAAATAACTTGTCTTTAATTTTCAGTGTCCAAGTTGTATAAAAATATTACTGTATTAAGGTGTAAAAATAGTATTAAACATGACACGTGAACGAAATGTAAATAATTTTATGACCTATTATTAAGTGTATTGATAAATGACTTTATAACAATTCTTACATTTTTTTTTTTCTAAATAAAATGCTTCTCTAGATCCCTCGTCTGTTGCTATTCTTGAATACTATATATTTTGTTTGGATAAACTTTAACGTCATTTGCTAACATTATATGGGCCACACATCCATAAATGTATCCCAATTTAGAGTGTACAAACTATTTTTATGGTATTCAGTTAACCTATTCGAGTACGGTGAAATTGTGACGTTTGTTTAACTTTAAAATTTCTATTTTAAAGTTTATTGGATAAAACTTTCCCCATTTAATGAAGTTTACAAGGTATGTTAGACTTATTTTAAGATTTCTTCATTCACCTAACTTATAGTTTCTTCAACTTTCAAAATGCTTATTGATCACAAGATAAAATTTTGATAATTTTATATTTTGGCCAAACAGTTTGATATCTAAAACTAAAAAAAGATTAACAACTATTTTGAGACAACTATAGATATATGTCGGCTGACTAACAAAGAAAGTTACAATTTAATTTTTTTTTTTCCTATTTCAAATAAAAATTCTTTTCAGGTTTTAAAAATGTTAATAAGCCACAAGAAGTCAAGAACTTTATTAATTGACATATTGAATGTTGTGTTTGTTGAATAAAAGTCAACACTTGCTATTTTTAAAACTTAAAGACTATTATAATATATATATATATAGTTTAATATGGGGTATAAATCTTCAAATGGAATATTCCTCAATTATATTCTTTTTTTCTTACTAAATATGGAAAGTGGACAATTAATTTGAGACACAAAAAAAATGATAAATATGAGACGAGGAGTATTATAATATATATATATATATGGGGATAGCTAATTGGGGACCCACATTTATAGCACAATGAATCAGGGACCACAATAAATTGTAGCCAATATATATATATATATATATATATATATATATATATATATATATATTTATATATATATATATTCCTAATTTATTTTTGATTAAAAATTGTAACATCCAATAAATTGATATTTTATATATTGTTTAGTCGTCAAACTTTTATCATTTTTTTATTTTTCATTTATAACTCATAAACTATTTTATCGCAATAACTACAAATTAAACTTGTAAGTGTTATATAAAGAGTCACACCAGAACCATAAGTTCACAAATATAATTATTAGCCGCTATATACTATCGTTTTGAACGGGTATTCGTCATGTAAACATAGATTGGAATTTTAAAAACCAAATTCTGTAAGTGTGTTCAAGTGTTTATATATTACAAAACATCCTTTATGGACCAGTGTCATAAGTAGGTGTTTAAATAAAGGATATAATAAAATATTATCAAATAAGAAAATATTTTGTTTTTAAAATGACAAATTCCTTAATTTTTTTATTTTATTATTATTATTATTATTATTTTTAAGATTTGATTGAGAAGTCACTAAAATGTAAAAGAAGAATAAAAAAAAATAGACCGATTATCTATATCTATAATACTTATAATGTATGAATGCATTTCTCTCCTCTTGGTCTTAATTTACAAGTCATAATATTTATTATACAATACACAAAGCACAAATAAAACTAAAAAAACCACTACTCATTTAATATACTATTAAAAATACCTTTTCACCAAAAAATATAACTACTCAACCACAATCTACAATCTAATGAAGCTATATTCTCTACTACATATCCAAATTTTAAGACTTACAAGAAAAGAAGCATAATGTACAACACTTTAATGCACATAATTTTCAGACATACAAGACAAGAATCATAGCGTCACCACTTTGATACATATAAAAAAAATAAAACATCACAATAATGCTATTTAATGTAGTCAATTAATACTGGTCAATAAATACGATTAATACAGTTATTAAAATACCCCTTACATAAGAAATACAAATTATCAAGCATATTGTACAACAAAATTGAACACAAATCCTGCATTAAATGTCACTAATACAAATAATAAAACACATTATACGAATATTCAGGCCCGAACGGGCCAAAATGGGTTTGAGCCCGAACGGGCACAAGTTAAACGAAATTCTTGAAATCCGTAAATTTATTATCAAAAAGAACATAATAAACTAAAATACATGATTAATCGAAAAAATTTATTTCATGGTACTCGCCGCCGCAATGCGCGAGAACCTTGCATTAAATGTCACTAATACAAATAATAAAGCACATTATACAAATATTCAAGCCTGAACGGTCAACAGGCAAAATGGGCTTAAGCCAGAATTGGCGCGGGCCAAACGGGCTCGAGCCCGAACGGGCACGGGCCAACGGGCTCGAGCCCGAACGGACACGGGCTAAACGAAATTCTTGATTTTCGTAAATTTATTGTCAAAAAAAAACATAATAAATTAAATGTATATTACAAAACATCTTTTATAGACGTGTATCATAAGTACATCATAAGTACGTGTTTAAATAAAGATATAATAAAATATTATCAAATAAGAAAAGATTTAGTTTTCTAAAATGACAAATTCCTTACTTGGTGTTTTTTTTCTTTTTTTTTTCTTTTTCTTTTCTTTTTTTTATATGTAAAAGATTAGATTGAAAGTTCACTAAAATGTAAAAGAAGAATAAACAAAGTAGACGGATTAAGGGTTTAATAAGTGGTGCAACAACTTCCAATTAACCAAATTTATGTGAATTATCATATCACTATAGCATGTTTTCTTTTTCCATGTATCTTGATGTAACTACACAAGTAAATGATATAGCAGATGCTCTAAGTACATACGCATAAAACATGTTTTAGATTAAGGGGCTGTTTGACAAAAATGAGTGACTTAGCATTGAAAGATCCAAAACACTATGTGATTTAGTGACTGTATGAATTTGGTTTTGAATGAAGATGTAACGTTTGACAAATTTTCTAAAGTTAGTACTATTGATTTTTTGATATGTTTATTCTTGTGGATACATTATATACTTATATGATTAATATTTGTGTTAGTATTATTTAGTTATCAACATGTTAAAATCACTCACATGTCATGCGTGATATTGAAAACATTAACACTATTGTCACTTCAATCTAATCAAATGAAAAATTGGACGAAAAGAAAAATAAAATATATCAGCCAAGTGAAGATGTATAGACATGTGAAGATGTATTTGTAAGCACGTGGTTCATTTGTTTAATTACTTGTAATAGTATATGAGGTAATGTATTGTGAAATTTAAAATAGGAATCCAAGATACTACGTAGTATACAATGCTGCTGAATGAATTAGTGGGCCCTTAGGTTCTAAGTCATTCAAAGCCTATTGGAACACAGAGACAAAAGAAAATATATCAAACACTCATCCATGTCTGACCGATTCATAGAGTGACTCTGAATGGCCTATTAAGTGGTTATCAAACAGGCCCTAAGTATGGCTTGGTTTATTGATCGGATCTATGACTCAAACTCGAAAAACATAGAGAATTACAGTTCTAAACAAGTTATCTTTCCGTTTAACCGAGCATTCAAGTTATGTTATGAGCAAATTTGATGTTTTTAACATTTTAACCAACTACAAATTTTGATTAATCAGTTAGTACGCCCTATCTCGCAACTAGTTACAAGTAGAGGTGCATTTTATTCAAAGAAAAATAGCTGTAACACTTTTTTCATGCAATTTGTGTACTAGGGACTAGTGATGTTGGTTATATCTGTGGTGACAATACATCCGAAGCATAAAGTATTACCATTCTTTCTTGCACTTCATGTGATCAACATTGGTGAAGGCGGTCATCGTCCTTGTATTCAGACGTTTGCTGCTGACCAATTTGACGACGATATTCCAGAAGAAAAAGCAGTCAAGAGCTCATTTTTTAACTGGTGGTATTTGGGGATTGTACTTGGAGCCATAACTGCCACAGTAGTTGTGAGTGTTGTGCAAGACAACATTGGTTGGGGCTGGGGGTTTGCTATACCTGCAATGGTGGTGGCAGCCGCATTTATTGTGTTCTTAGCTGGGAAAAATACGTATCGTCGGGAGTTTAAGGTGGGAAGCCCAATTACAAAGGTGGCGCAGGTGATTGTGGCAGCGGTTAAAAAGAGGAACTTGTCCCTAGAAAATGAGTTCAACATGTATGTCGAAGGGGAGGAACGTAGTGCTACTAAAACTAGACTCTTGGCCAGCACCAACCAATTCAGGTAATCTTCGTCTCAAAAATATAGTTTAATGAGTCTCTGTTATTACATTCACGTCTACATAAAGCTAATTAAAACTCGCATCAAGTATGCACATTTGAAAGTATATGTTATTCCTTTCATGCAATTATCTTGAGACAGGCAGTAATGTTATACAAAATATGACAGGTTTTTGGACAAGGCAGCAATAATAGATGACAGAGACAAATCATCAGCAAAACACGATGAGTGGAGACTCTGCACCGTGAACGAGGTAGAGCAAGTGAAGCTCCTCATGCGCCTACTTCCGATTTGGATATCTTGCACAATATTCACCATTGTCATAGCTCAACTAGGCACCTTCTACACCGCACAAGCAGGCACCTTAAACCGCACCATCGGTTCTACCCAATTCCAAATCCCACCAGCATCTTTTCAAGTCATCCCTGGCCTAACCATCTTAACCTTTATCCCATTCTATGAACGCGTCATCATCCCAACAGCTAAACACCTCACTAAGCACCCTTCGGGAATCACAATGCTACAAAGAATCGGCTTTGGGATATTTTTCTCAATCTTAACAATGATTGTAGCAGCTCTAGTTGAATCCAAAAGGATCAGTGTTGCAAAACACCAAGGACTAATGGATCTTCCAGACTCATTTGTTCCAATGAGCGCCTGGTGGTTAGTACCACAGTATGTCCTGATGGGTGTGGCAGACATGTTAACGATCGTTGGTCTGCAGGAGTTGTTTTATGATCAGGTCCCGGATGAAATGAGGAGTTTGGGGGCTGCGGCTTATTTGAGTATTTTGGGTGTGGGGAGCTTCATGAGCAGTGCATTGATATCAGTTGTACAAATGGTTACCGCACATCGTGGCGATGAGTGGTTGAAGGGGAAAATTTTGAACAAGATGCACCTAGATGATTTTTATTGGCTTTTGGCATGTTTGAGTGGCTTTGGTTTAGTTATGTATGTGGTTTTGGCGAAAGGGTTTGTTTACAAGAAGCTTCAGAGGGATGTTGAGGCTTAGGAAGAACATGTGTTGCAAATGTTGGTTGGTATAAAATTGTGATATAAACCGTTGAATAAGTTAAGTTCGTATGTCCTATGTTCTTAAAGCGATGGGTATATGTAGTCGCTACAACAAAAAAGAAAAAAATGCGGAATGTGAAATATTAGTTATGCCTTAAATATTACTACCTCCGTCCCATAATAATTGTCCACTTTGACTTTTCTAAGTCTTTTTGGTTAAACTTTGACCATAAATATTTTTATTTGTGTAATATAATACTTGATGAAAAATATATGAATAGATTGGATTTTAAATGTATTTTCATTTGGTATAATTTTCATCAAGTATTATATAACGCAAATAAAAATATTAGTGGTCAAAGTTGAACAAGAAAGACTCAAAAAAGTCAAAGTGGACAATTATTATGGGACGGAGGGAGTAAAAATCTTGATATACAATCATATGCATCAGTAATTTATTCTTGGCATACTGAAACTTGATATAACGAAAATGTACTGAAACTTGATATAACGAAAATGTTATGTAATAAGGTGTAAGCAAGGCAACATTACACGACTTAGCGCAAATGGCAATGAACAGCATGAAGATGCTTTTATATACTAGCAGGGTATCCGCGCGTTGCAGCGACGAATACCATGCAATTAAATTGCTTAGCGAAATTTTTTTTAGTTCTATATTTTACGATACAATACTTATACTGATGACGACAATTTTAGTTTTGAATAACTTTATGCAATAACAATATTTTTCATATAAAAACTATAGATTCGGTATGAGGTTAAAGTAGTTTATAGTGGCCCGTAGTCGCAAATTATCATTAACTAATAACATTATAGCCAATTTTAAAAATCACTTACATTATACCAAGAAAATTTAGTTCTCTAAAAACAATGTTTGTTTTTGTCACACATAGATGGATGATACAAGTAAAAGAGTACTTAAAAAAAAAATAATAAAATAAAAAAAAAAAAATAATAAGAAACTATGTGGGTTAATTTAAAGAGTATATATATATATATATATATATATATATATATATATATATATATATATATATATATATATATATATATATATATATATATATAATAAATATTAAATATATAATTAGCACTTAGTACTTTGCATCCCTTACTTTGAAAAAATCATCCGATTTTTATGTAACAAATTTTTTGTTTTTACGGTAACTTTTATCAAAAAAATTCTAAAAGGTGTTTATGTTGGTTCTCGAGGCACTCTTGCGATTTAATAATATTTTTTGAACATTATAATTTAGTATGCAATTTGAAACTCTATTGATTTAATAATATCGTATTCGGACGACTTCTATACGCTAGCCAAACCGGTGGTGACTCCGGTTCCAATTGAACGCGTTGGTCCGATCGATTTTTAAAACAATATGTTCTATCAACTTGTTTACATATAAATTGTATTAAGTTTAGTGTGTTTTATTAGCTTGTACAATATGTATAATAACAAGTATTTTTCATATTAGGGGTGTTTTAAAAATAACATTTGTTAGGTAATTATTGTTATAGACAATTTCTTTTTTATATTAAATTACTTTGTATTAAAAAAAAGCATGTCATTAAAAAGTGCTTCAAAGTGTTTTTTTTAATATTATAGATTTACTTATTAAAATTTTTCATTATAAGCGAGTGTTGAACCTTAAATTTTTTAAGCCTTTTATCTTAACTATCTATAAAGAGTTTATGGTCAAATGTGAAAAGTTGAAAAGTCAAGATGTTGAAAAACTTATATTTGGTCAGTCTGACCTTTTTTGTACACGAGTTGGGAATGCGGCGTTATATTAGAAAGTCAAACAAAGATTAATGATATAAACCAAAACTTTTGGAGGAATAATTGGTTCAAAAAAATTCAAAACACCCATTAAAATTGGGTTATTCATTCGCTATTAATCTTTTTCCTATAGCTCTTAAATTAAACTTTTATTTTTGTTTAGATCTTGCAGGCTCACATATTGGTATTGTAACAATTTGCATTTTCAAGAAATTTACTATTCACTTTTACTATTCATTTTCACTATTCATCCGTAAAATTTTTATTTCACATTCTCGTAGGATAAATTATTTTAGTAATGACCTGAGAGTTCGACAATCGTTAGATCATTTTCGCAAAAATTATTAAGAAAACATCGTTTTAAAGCTTCATTTTGGTCGGAACACCATTTTAACATCCAGCATAACGAAAACCGTCTCGACAATTTTCCCCGCATCGGATAAATTTTAGATCACTCATGATTAATTTGAGAATTTTTAAGATTTATTTTTATGTTACCAAATAAACCATGCGCTGTACGAAACTAAACTTACGTTTTAAACAATTCTACTTACATCCAGACTTAACGATTCCTGCACTGTATTTCCTAAGATGATTAGAGTCATTAGACACTTTTATATTTTTGGAAAAGTCAAACATATTTCCCTCCTCCTTTTACCATAAAGAAATTAACCTTGTACGTTCTACATTTTTGCTTAAATCGCGTAACTTTTAAACTTCACGTATAACTGTTAAGTTATCCCAAGTACGACGAAAAGCCCATTTTAACATCTCATATCACTTTTAGACTAATTTTAGTCTACTCTAAGTAAATTCACGGTCATTTCTCTGAAATCGCGTTCTTTTTCTGATAAATTGCATTTTACGCGTTTTTGACCCGTGTTTCCAGCTTTAGGCAGCGTTTTTGCACCCAATAAGACTTATCACTTATTTTATATTTTTAGATGGAGTATAATGATGAGTTTAATCATTCCTATAAGTTTCATATTTTTACGATACCCGATTTTACGTTTCATGAATTAAATACTTACCGTTAGCGATTTTCGGGACTAAAACTCACTCCGTAAACACAAGATGAAAAACCAAAACTCTTAACCTCCTCATGAGGCTTCTCAAGGAAGCCTCTTAGACACATGGTTTGAACATGTCCATTCATTCATAAGATCTTGCCAAGTATATAACTTAACCATGGTTAGTTTTTAACCAAATATGTAGTTAACCATAATCTCTAGCCTATAAATACCAAGCAAATCACTTCATTTTTTCTTGCACCACACCTTCTTAACATCTAAAGTCCTAAACCTAAGGCATTTCTTATAGATCTTGTAAGAACATTCATGTGTTCTTGAAGAAAACTAGCGTTTGATCTTCGTTCTTGGAAGTTTTCAACAAAAAGTCGTTATAATCTTCAAATATCTTCAAGTCTCTAAAAAGACGTCGTTATAATCTTCTTTTCTTCTTCAGGTTCTCAAGAAGACGTTGTTATAATCTTCTAATAGTCGTGGGTTTTCAAAGATTGCAAAGTCTACGTCGAAGCTCCGTTAATATTTTATTTTTCCATAATACTCAAGCATTCTATTTTAAGGTAAGTATATATAACTCAAACTTATTTAAATACTTATAAACTTTGTTAGTTTATTTATTGTATTTATAAACTCTTAATATACCATATAATCAAATAATTAAAATACATGTTTTACGTATTGAGCACTACAACACTAGGGAACTTCATGTGAGGGGTTCATTTGGGTAAACGGATCGACGAGTTGCTGGATTTACGATTTATAGTGTCCTAGCTCCTCGAACGTTTACTGCATGACTTCTGAATTATGATGGCCGAACGGTAGTACGAGATATACAAACTAAAACCATTTCTATAAACAAACATACAAATACTACGTCATGATCAATATAATGGCATATATAGGCTCGTTCATGTTTTCTTAGGCATTATTCCGAACCTAAGAGTTGACATCATATTCTAGGTTATACTTAGAGACTTCCAGGCTTATCCATCGACTCCGTTATACGTTGTGATATCATTTTTAAGGTGAGTTCTTAGCCCCTTTTTTATACTCGTTTGAACTTTTGGGGGAGATACATGCTCAACTACTTGCTTTTACTTTTACAAATACTCAAAACATTATACTTGATTGCATTATACATGATTGCATTATACTTGATTGCATTATACTTGATTGCGTTATACTTGATTGTGTTATACTTAAGTTTGAAAGTCTCCCAACATACACGGAGCAGTCCCCTTGTTCGGATGATAAGTCTCCCAACATACACGGAGCAGTCCCCTCGTTCGGATGATAAGTCTCCCAACATACACGAAGCAGTCCCCTCGTAAACTTGATAAGTCTCCCAACATAAACGGAGCAGTCCAACTTGAAAGTCTCCCTTATCGACGGAGCAACACTAAGTGCAATAATGTGAACTATTATGACTGTATGTGTGCTTGACTATAAAATGTACTATATTTTAGCAGTGGATTGTAAACACACAGGTTGCAAGTTTTGTATGGGCGGAACTTGGAACTGAGTGGATTTACAATGCCTTTGTTGTGTGAACATTCTTTAAAGGCTTTACATGTTAAACAAACTCTATGAACTCACCAACCTTTGTGTTGAAACTTTTTAGCATGTTTATCTCAGGTCTATAAGTTGATAGCTGTTGCATGGATCATAGAGTCGTTTGGCATATTTTGAAGACTTATGCTTTTATTATTACCATTCGATATGTTTTAAAAACACTTATGTATTGTACTTCAGAACTTATGTTTTAACTCTGTTCTTATTAATCGAATGGTAACTTTTCAAAATGTCTCATTTAGATGTCGTTTTCTATAGCTTGTACTTTGTATTATAAAGTAGCACCCCATTGACACAGTCTTCCGCTGCGGTACTTTGGGGGTGTTACATATTGGTATCAGAAACTCGGTTATAGAGAACTAAGTTGCATTTAGTACCTAGACTATAACTACTTTATACATTAAGACTCTCCTCTTTATTTGCCTTATGCTTCTTGTTAGTTGTTTGTTTAGATCTACGTTATTAGATGATATGTTTTTGTACTGATGGAGAAATCCCAGAATTTAGTCAAGTCTTCAAAAATGTGGAGCTTGGTAATAACTGGTTATTTAACTTGATCTTGTGACAGTTCTTGTTTGATGAGACACGAGATTAAATTAAACAAAGGTTATTATTTAGCTGTAGAGATTTGATGATTTTCCCAAGGATGGGAGTTCTCCTGTGGATACTTCTAAGAATTGTTAGAGATTAATATTTTGTGATTTTAGCACGTAAGGGAAATTCCTATGTACTGAGTGTGACACTCACTAGATACCCACACTACACCACTCCTCCACCATTTAGGATCAAGCGGTAGAATGCCCATCCATTTAAGAAATGTCTATCGCTGAGATATGTGTGTCTGGTAATATGTACACGTGTGAAAGGAGGCAATTATAATTATGGTGGCCAACATAGTTATAAATGCATCACGACCCACGTGGACATATCTGATCATGCTTGCATTAATTAGCGTTGACTTAAATTAGGAATGATTTAAGACTAAGTAGTCCAGGAACTTACCTCATATCTGACATTGACAAATGTCCTTCCTTGTAGAAATCATGGGACCAAAGAGAGTAACTCGTAGCACTAGCCGAGGTGGTGCAACACCAAGGGGTGGAAGAACTGGTGGACGTGAAGGTAGAGGAGATGGTCACGACACTAGTAACCATAGTAACGATGGTGGAAATCCTGATTTCTCCGCCATTATTGCCCAACAACTACAAAACCTACTTCCCACTATAGTCACCCAAGTTGGCAATCACATCAATAATTCTGGAAACCACGGAAGCATAAATGACACCACCAATAATGTAGGAGGGAATCGAAATAACAACAACAATAGGACTGGATGTACATACAAGGAATTTACAGCATGTAAGCCAATTGAATTTGATGGTAAAGGAGGTGCATTGGCATATACACGATGGGTCGAGAAGATGGAGGCAGTGATCGACATCAATAGCGTGCAATCCACCAAAGGGTGAAGTATGCCTCGTGCTTGATGTCAGGAAAGGCATTGACATGGTGGAACACGCAGATTCAAGCTAGGGGAAGAGAAGCAGCTGTAGGCATGACATGGGACGACTTTAACGCACTGCTGAAAGAGAGTCTTGCCGGATAATGAGATGCAAAAGCTAGAAGATGAAATTTATCATCACTCTATGGTAGGGGCTGGTCATGCACCCACGGATCGGTTTCATGAATTAGCCAAACTAGTTCCTCATCTGGTTACCCCTGAATCCAAGAGGATTGAAAGGTACATCTATGGTCTTGTTCCCGAGATTCGTGGGACAATAAAAACAACAGAGCCTTCTACAATTCAAAGTGCGATACTAAGAGCAGGGACCTTAACAGATGAGATGGTTAGGAATGGATCTTTGAAGAACAATGATAAAAGGAAGGGAGCAGGTGAATCAGTCGAGCAAATGGGTACAATGTTTGATAACAAGAGGGCAAGAGGATTTGCGGCAACTGTTTCTAGTCAGAGACGTTATGAGGGTACATCACCCAAATGTGTTAAATGTCCTTATCATCATCGAGTCGAGCCCTGCCCTACGTGTTATAATTGCAAACAGATTGGCCATTTTTCAAACCGTTGTAAATCAGTTGTGAGGCAGGTAACACCGGTGAATACGGTCAATATGAGAAATAACCAAAAGACATGTTATGAGTGTAACAGCCCAAACCACTTCCGAATTAATTGTCCTAAGTTGAATGGGGCATAGAGACAAGTACTTGATAACCCGACTCTAGCCGTAATGCTTGAAGGAAATAACCCAAATCATGGAGTCAATGTTAGTCCACCTCGGGGTCGAGCATACTATTTAGGTACTAAGGAAGCCCGCAATACGTAACAAGTACGTGCCTTATCCTACCGCATTGTTCTATTCTAGTACGCAGTTTAGCTTTATTCATGCCTTTGTAGATTAGAAACCTAGATACATTAAATTTCGGGACGAAATTTCTTTTAAGGGGTAGGTACTGTAACAATTCACATTTTCAAGAATTTACTATTCACTTTTACTATTCACTTTCGCTATTCATCCGTAAAATTTTTATTTCACATTCTCGTAGGATAAATTATTTTAGTAATGACCTGAGAGTTCGACAATCGCTAAATCATTTTCGCAAAAGTTATTAAGAAAACGTCGTTTTAAAGCTTCATTTTGGTCGGAACACCATTTTAACATCCCGCGCATAAAGAAAACCGTCTTTGACAATTTTCCCCGCATCAGATAATTTTTTAGATCACTCATGATTAATTTGAGAATTTTTAAGATTTATTTTTATGTTACCAAATAAACCCTACGCTGTACGAAACTAAACTTACGTTTTAAACAATTCTACTTACATCCAGACTTAACGATTCCTGCACTATATTTCCTAAGATGATTAGACACTTTTATATTTTTGGAAAATTCAAACATATTTCCCTCCTCCTTTTACCATAAAGAAATTAACCTTGTACGTTCTACATTTTTGCTTAAATCGCGTAACTTTTAAACTTCACGTATAACTGTTAAGTTATCCCAAGTACGACGAAAACCACATTTTAACATCTCATATCAATTTTAGACTAATTTTAGTCTACTCTAAATAAATTCACGGTCATTTCCCTGAAATCTCGTTCTTTTCTGATAAATTGCATTTTACGCGTTTTTGACCCGTGTTTCCAGCTTTAGGCAGCGTTTTTGCACCCAATAAGACTTATCACTCATTTTATATTTTTAGATGGAGTATAATGATGAGTTTAATCATTCCTATAAGTTTCATATTTTTACGATACCCGATTTTACGTTTCATGAATTAAATACTTACAGTTAGCGATTTTCGGGACTAAAACTCACTCCGTAAACACAAATTGAGCACTACAACACTAGGGAACTTCATGTGAGGGG
The DNA here is from genome assembly GCA_910596185.1 of Chrysanthemum makinoi. Taxonomy (NCBI): domain Eukaryota; kingdom Viridiplantae; phylum Streptophyta; class Magnoliopsida; order Asterales; family Asteraceae; genus Chrysanthemum; species Chrysanthemum makinoi. The sequence goes on along the minus strand of OU343217.1, from coordinate 159,527,857 downwards.
TTCATTTGGGTAAACGGATCGACGAGTTGCTGGATTTATGATTTATAGTGTCCTAGCTCCTCGAACGTTTACTGCATGACCTCTGAATTATGATGGCCCGAACGGTAGTACGAGATGTACAAACTAAAACCATTTCTATAAACAAACATACAAATACTACGTCATGATCAATATAATGGCATATATAGGCTCGTTCATGTTTTCTTAGGCATTATTCCGAACCTAAGAGTTGACATCATATTCTAGGTTATACGTAGAGACCTCCAGGCTTATCCATCGACTCCGTTATACGTTGTGATATCATTTTTAAGGTGAGTTCTTAGCCCCGTTTTTATACTCGTTTGAAACTTTTGGGGGAGATACATGGTCAACTACTTGCTTTTACTTTTACAAATACTCAAAACATTATACTTGATTGCATTATACTTGATTGCGTTATACTTGATTGTGTTATACTTAAGTTTGAAAGTCTCCCAACTTACACGGAGCAGTCCCCTTGTTCGGATGATAAGTCTCCCAACATACACGGACCAGTCCCCTCGTTCGGATGATAAGTCTCCCCAACATACACGGAGCAATCCCCTCGTAAACTTGATAAGTCTCCCAACATAAAGCGGGCAGTCCAACTTGAAAGTCTCCCTTATCGACGGAGCAACACTAAGTGCAATAATGTGAACTATTATGACTGTATGTATGCTTGACTATAAAATGTACTATATTTTAGCAGTGGGTTGTAAACACAGGTTGCAGGTTTTGTATGGGCGGAACTTGGGCGAGTGGATTTACAATGCCTTTCTCTGTGTGAACATTCTTTAAAGGCTTTACATGTTAAACAAACTCTATGAACTCACCAACCTTTGTGTTGACACTTTTTAGCATGTTTATCTCAGGTCTATAAGTTGATAGCTGTTGCATGGTGTGACAACTCGTAATTTCAGGTCATTTTACAAACTTTAAAAGTTTCACTATTTCATCATTTATCGTAAACTACGTTTACGAGTATTAAATTCGCGTAACCTTAATGGTTTAGCTGCGAATTCATGAACATATCATCAAGGACATTTCATATAGACTAGATTTAGTCTACATAACATTAATAACATCATTTCATATCGGTTCATTCATGGATTTGCATTTATTCATTAAACGTTTATTTTTCCTATTAAATAAACGCTATCGCGTAAACATTATTTTGAAACATTTATCCGACACTTCCAAAAATAATCTTAATATATTTTTATACTCATTTTAAGACTATAAAAATTATATTATTAATTTACCCAATGTTTTCAATTTATTTCGTATATAAATTGTTATGTTTATATAATTACGACGGTTTTCATAAATTCAACCCGATAAATATTTATTCACTCAATTCTTGCAAGAAATATATTTTTATAATTTTTATGATCTTAATATATTTTATCTTGACCCGTTAAAAGTTATTTTTATCTAACGCTACCCTAAATAATCAAATGTGTACACAACTTACCACATGTCTTCAAGTTACTTGCATATAATTACACTTATACATATTTAAAAAAAAAAGGTATTAAATGATGACAAACACCCCCTTGGCCTACTTAGGGGGTGAGTCATGTATTTGCAAAATATCTTACTCTAGTATATGCATTATACTCTTAACAAACACATACACACAAAATATCAAGGTGAAAAAGCTCTCTCTTCTTCCTCTCTTCCTCACATAACCGGCCACATCCAAGGACCAAGAGAAGATCATCCAAATATTTTCTAGACAAGATTTATTCACTCTAGTACCACTCTTGATTAAGGTTTTGCAATAAAAACCTTGGGTGATTAGGAAAATCCTTTGTTCTTATAACCTCATCAAGTTTACTAGTAAGCATCCATACTCATCATCATATTTCATATTCATTGTTATATTCATTTCATCATATTTGAGAAAACATGCAAGTCTCATGGATGTTTATACCACTTTTACATGTTTTTAAGAGTTATATATATTTATGTCATCCTATAATTACTCCTTGTTATAAATCACTCTTGGTGATGTCTAGGAACCCATGACACCCTAAGAAGGTGTATGGTAGGATTAGAATAGCTTCGGAGTTGTTTTGAATTGGTTGAAATAGGTTTAGCGCGAGAAAAACTCATTTCGACAAGTTTAATTTAGGGTCTGTCCATATTTTGAAAATCTGGAAAATCCGACAGTTTGTAAAATATTTTGGGCTAGATATTTGGAAAATATACTTTAAAACGAACACGTGGCCGCTTGAATGGGTTAAAACGGAGCTATAACGAAAAAGTTATGCTATTTTGAAGTTTGACGACGAAAACTATTAATTCCAGAAAATTCAGCATGCTGTCTCGACTTTTTACGAGTCAAAAATGAGTCTTAAGCGTTGTTAAATGTGTCGACTTATCAAAAATATATTAGTATATGTTATCACGATTCCGTGGATATAAAGAACGTAGAAAACGGACTTATAACGACTAAGTTATTCACATTTTAAACAAGTTGCCGTAACTATATTATATAAGAAAAACTAATATATTTCTATTAGACACATACAACGGCAACGAGGGACCATGTTGAGGGTCGTTTTTAACATTAACGTAGTACTTTTTATAACATGATGTCTTCTAGTAAAAGTAAGTTCGCCTAGCATATTTTCCAAAATGTCCAACCGTTCGTCAAGCGGAGTTGTAATGAATAAATTACGGTTACTTAAACTTTGCCGAAAACCACCCTAAACAAATATTTTGGAGAACAAATAATTTGGAGAACATATTTTGGACACAAGTACCATACTTTACCTATATTTTTCTTCATGATCGAGACCTCTAGGACAAAAACTTAAATGCTAAAACTTCAAGATAATAATACAAGCTTCCCAAAACAGTTGAGTTCGTTTCCTAACACTCGACGTGCACCATTTTACGACTAGATTTTCGAGGCCATTTTAGTCACTTTCATGAAAATTTCAACGACATTATTTTACGACGAAAAGTTATAATTTCACAATAAATCATTAAATGATTATCGTAAGATATCATTTCAACGTAAATACTTGTAAAGTATTTTATAACATGACGAGATGTCATAAACATATATTTCGATGATAAATTTTATTTTCAAAAGCGTACAAGTGGTATAGATTTCATATGAGTTTGCATGTACGACATTACATCATAACTTATCATAGAGCATATCATTCATAATAGGTCACGGTCAGAGGTTGCGTATCATTTCTATATTGCCATTATATCATCATTATCATTGCAACAAGTGAGTTTTCATAGCCCCGATTTATTCAAGTTTTTACTTATTTCAATCCTACGGGGGAGAATACATTGCACATAATTTTTTTTTATTACGATACCAAGTATATCAAATTCATTACATTGCTTAAGTTACCTCATGCCAATTGAATGTCCCCATTATATAACATGAACCGTTAATTTCATAGAAGCGAGGGTGAGTGGATAGATCTATCGAGGGTGACTCCTCCATCCGGGTTGGTGGATTCCAACTGGTTAAACAGATGCATTTCATTTAATAACATTATTTGAGTTGTTTGGCAAACACTCTGTTGGGCTTAACATCATGATCAGTCTAGTTTCGGTGTCATGGACTTATAGCAATTGTATCATTTTTGTGACATCATTGTCATACAAACTTATACTTGTGGTAGTCGTATTATGCATATACATAAACTCTATGAACTCACTCAACCTTTGTGTTGACACTTTTAGCAATGTATTTTTAGGTAACTAAGGCTTTCACTTCATGGCATGCATGTGGACATATCATAGAGTCGCGGTGACGACGCGTCTCACATGGGATTTATATACTTTAAAAACATCGTTTGACTTGTATCAAACTTATTTTCCGCATATAGTAACTTTCATTTGGGACCTATCTTTGTAACTCTGAATGTTTTTATTAAATCAAGTGATGCATTTTCCAAACGACACTTTAGGTCGTTCAATATAACTGTGATTGTGATGCTATGACAGTCAATCCCCAGGAATTCCATTCCGCTGCAAAACAGGTAATTTGGGGGTGTGACACATGGAGCATAGAGTCGCTTGGCATATTTTGAAGACTTATGCTTTTATTATTACCATTCGATATGTTTTAAAAACACTTATGTATTGTACTTCAGAACTTATGTTGTAAGTCTGTTCTTATTAATCGAATGGTAACTTTTCAAAACGTCTCATTTAGAGGTCGTTTTCTATACCTTGTACTTTGTATTATGAAGTAGCACCCCATTGACACAGTCTTCCGCTGCGGTACTTTGGGGGTGTTACAGGTATTACACAATTTTTTAGAAAAACAAATTGTGCATCTTCACCAGCTCCACAATCTGTTAGGTAAGTTATTCTGCTTCTTTATCTTTTCTGATTTGGGGTGAGAAATCGTATTTTGTTGTTACAAAGGAAAACAAATGCGTTCTTCAATCAGGTTCGTTTTACGATGTTATTTGAATTATGTTAATTATGTAATCTTTGATTGTGATTTTTTGTATTTTGATTGGAATTTGTATCGGTCTTTAATTGTTTATGCATATGTACATTAAGTTTACTGTGTAGGTGGAAATTTTGTATAGGAATTGATCACTGCAAATTTATAGGAGTTTCATGTTAAACAATTGAATGGTAGTGGTAAAGTACAGTTTGTGCCATGGAAGAAATAAGGTATATTTACCTTTAAAAATCTCCATTAACTATCTATATCTTATTTACTATTGAACCATAAACATATTATTTTAAAGTTTCACATATAACCTTTTTTGTTTGAGTGAAATAAGACATAGACATAGAAATAAGTTAATTGTATTGGTCTTTGCAAAATGTAGAGGTTATGACTTTTATCTTTGGGTATGTTACATTTTCGTTTGAGTGGCATTGGTTTAAATGGAGAGATAAGGAGGGAAATTTGACTCTTATTCTTGTTAATGGTCGGGTGCTAGTGCAGAAAGGATGTTTGGGATATATTTATAGGTTTAGAAACAATAACGAGTGTTTGGTATTGCTGCTATTTTAGTACTATAGTGAGTTTTGTGGGCTGGGATCTCTGGATTATGTATGTTTGGAGTTGTTATTGGTTTGGTAATTGTGTTTTTGGGGCTGTATGATTAGTAATAGTATGGATGTTAATTTGATTTGTAGCAAAGATAATAAAAGAGTTGGTTTTGTTGTTTTTTTGCTGATAATGGCTGTTATCTGGTGAATAAATGGTGTTTGGGTAATGATTTTACGAGTAGAGTGGAGTTTAAGATGTATTTGGAATTTCTCGTTTATAGTTGGACAAATGGATCTTTTATATCTTTTGGTCCTTGGGCCCAATTGTCTACTAATGAAGTGAAGATGGGTAATGACGTCAAGACTACAAATGGATTTTTTATTGAGATTGATACCGGTATCTTTTGAAGCTTAAGAGATTTATGTTAAGTCATTTTCTTGTTGGTTTTTTGACTTATAATAACTTTAGTTATTGCAGAGCGTTATTATTTTTAGTGATGTTCTTGAAGCATGTTTTGGGCATGTCATGGTACGTTACCTTCTATGGGGTTGTCCATATAAAGTTTATCTTGTAATTTTTTTGTTTGTCAATATATTTGCCAGGGTTTCGTCCCTTTTACCCCGAGCAAAAAAATTCAAATTCAACTATAACATTAGTTTTCTTTTTGTTGTACATGTTCTTTATTCTATAGGTTGTCTTTGATGGTATGTGTTCTTGGGTAAAATCGTAAAAACGAAAAAATCAAGGATTTTATTGCACTTATCTCAAGGTAAACATGATCTGAAAGCATTTACACTGATCTTATATTAAAAAAAAAGACGTTTCTTTTTTTATTGTTTGATGCACTATTATCAACACTGTGTGTATTGGACTCTATTAGGTTTTCATTTTCTTCATGTGGCACAATGCATGTGATTTTTGTTTACCTAATAGTTCGATATGACACAACGATCATGTCCTTCTAATTTTCTATGCCACGCTAAAATAATATTGAAAAATTAAATATAGTATTCAATAAAGTGCAATAAGAACTAACGATAGGGCATAATTTAGTGCAACACATTGGAATTCAGTTTTTAGTGCAAACATATTCTCTAATTATTCCTTTTTAGCAATATAATAGTGTAAACTTTTAGTGCTCAGATTGGAGATGCTCTTCGGGTACTACAATTATCACTTCACCAAACGGTAACCTTTTTAGTTATTATCTCATAATTGATATAATATTTTATTTTCTGTTTCAATAAATGTTTTTATATTTTGATATTTTCACGTTCTATTTTGAACGTTACACGAAACACTTACCACAATATCGCATATCATTAATCTTCTGCCGCTAGGAATTTCCGTTGCTATGCACGGGTACTTGTCTAGTTTTAAGAATGTCTCAAATGCTTTATAATGTAGTATACATAATCAAACAAACATAAATCAAGCAACTTCAGCATTTGCCACCCTTAAATTTTTATGCAGTTCAAGAATTCGCTTACTCGGCGATACTAGCTTAGTTACAGACTCGCCATAGACTTGATGCCCTACAAAAAGCAAGTCTAAGATTCAACTCCCATCATGGCGTTTCCAATTCGTTGCAGCTAGAACTAAAAGGGTGTTTTGAAAGACAGAATCATACAAAGGGGTTAGATACCACCGTTTCAAAAGGCATGGGTTATTACGACGGTACCTAGTTTTTTATATTAACCCTCCCTAGCTTTTAGGGGGTACTTTTTGTCCCTTTTTTTTGTGTGTTTTTTAATTTTAAATAGAAATAAGTGTGTATAATAAGTGTGTGTATAATAATGTATTGTACATGCATAATATTTTGATTACTTTTGTTTAATAATGTTTTGTATATGTATAATTATTTTGTTTGTATAATAGCACGTTAAATATTACCACATTAAATAACTGCAACAACAAAAGTTATTATTAAATTAAACGTCAACGTTAACATATTATTTAAATACAACAACATCTACTACATATGAAGATTATTCATCTCGTTTAAAAGATCATGGAGCCTTGCACCCGACTGACAAGCGTGATCCTCAGGATTCCTTGCCAATTCTAACTCCATCTCCAGCGTCTTTATTTTTGTCTTCAACAGCTTGATCTCATTATCTTTAGCAACGCAGTTTGAGCACTGCGTTGAAGATGAGGCTCGACTTAAGTACCGTCTTTCAAATTCATCTTTCCAACTGAAGTATCGACAGCTATAGTCATCTGTACCTGGCTGTTACATGTTAAGAAAATAATAAGAAATGTATTTTTAACAAACAAATTATTTACATAAAACCCCTAAGCAAACATATGATTATTTACCACTGAAAGAGGACATGCATAATACGGTCGGCCCGGAAAGGATTTCTTGGATTTCCGTTCTATAATAAATCCTCTATTACATCGACACCAGAAAGGATTTCCTTGGCCCACCTGACAAAAGAATTTGCATAAATCAGTAATCAATCATTTACAACATAAAACATGTATCATTTACAATGTTATTATTAATTTAAATATAAACAGTAATCAATCATTTACAACATAAATCAGTAATCAATCACTATGTTTACAACATAAATCATTAATCAATTATTTACAACATAAATCAGTAATCAGTCACTATGTTTATAATTATTTACAACATGAATCATTCACTATGTTTATAATTATTTACAACATGAATCAGTAATCAGTCACTATGTTAGTCGATGCCTATATAATGATTCCCACTGGGATGCAGCTTCGGATCTGTGCCTCCTCCATTGTGGGTGGAGATGCGGAAATGGATAATGTTCGTCTAGCGTCAGAACAATGTAATGACCTACTTCGTCTCCCACACGGGCTATCACAAGGGGGTCAGTTCTTTGTGAGAAGTCTGGACCACTGAGAAGCGGAAAACACGTATTCCAACCCTTGAGAGATATAAATGCAATGGGTCGTCTAATCAGTTCTGCAATAACCAACCCCATGTTTGGCATTTCCATGTAGCGATCAGTCGGTGCATTTCCATGTCCAGACCAGTCTATTGTACGGCGAAGTTCGTTAAAACCAACTTCCCCCCACAAACCCATGTAAACCTGCCAATGTAGGTCCATCTGTTGCAATAACATCTGCCTAACTTGGCGCCACAAATGTTGTTGTTCCCAAACACCATGGGCAACGCACCGAAACCCACAATTTCCGTCACCCACCACATTATATATACTGATTATGTATGGTTGCCAAATGACTGGAAGCATACCCATAAGCATTTCGCTTTCTTCATCTCCATCGTACAACCTGTGTCTTATTTTTGGTTGATCACTAGGACCCGTGAAAGAACTATGTCGGGCAGGTTCTTTGTTGAAGTTCGGGACTTGTGTAGATCTTGTAGCGGTGCTTCTTCGGTGATCTATGGTTGGAACTTCATTCAAGTCCGGGACTTGTGTAGCCTTGCCCATTTTGTCCTTTGCGCTCGAACGTCCACGGGTATTTTTCTGAATAACAGGGTCCCGTGTGTCATCAGATGCAGGTTGGTATATCGATCTCAACTTCGTTAGCATATTATTCTTGACAAACGAAGATGCTTTGGTAAAAACATTCTTGAATTGCCGAATGTCATCTCTAAACGAAGTATCATGATGATGATGATGATGATGATCATCATCATCATCATCATCATCATCATTACTGGAAGAGCCATCTTCAGGCGGTGGCCTATTGATATTAGGCCACGGAACATGTAGGGTTCTCCGAAAAATATTAAGTTCTTCCGATTGGAATGGGGTCCGAAATCATTAAAAGTAGTATATTACAATGCCGCCAGTAAATAAATCAATGATATTAATGGGGAAAACAACTTGATAGTTATAAATTTACTTACCATGATATACATAGTATTGCATCTCGTGAAAGCACGGCAGTCCGTAAATTGTACGCAACTTATGGCTACAATCTTCTACGGTGATAGACAGGTGGAGTTCTTTGTGCATGAGTTTGAAAGCATGATGAGAAACTTTATACCACAATTCTTGAAATAGTAGTATATTACAATCATTTATTTTCTCGCCGATGCTTCTATTTAAACTCTCTTTTATCGCATTTTCTTGCGCAAATACAATCTTATCGATTGCACTCAACAACTGCCTAAATTGGACTGTGTGTTGCCCAAATATAATTTCAACAACGCGTGGTGAGCCTCAACTCTACACGTTGTTGTCTGGCCGAAGGAGCGATATTCATCGGTGATGTACGAGACAAACATTTGTCTGTAATCTCGCAGCCAGTTATCCGGATACTCAGCGGTAGTTGAAAAAAAAACAATGAATTAATCAAAGGTCATTCGGGTGCTTATTAATTGAATAATAAAAAAAATATATAATTAACAATTTATTACGCGCATGGTTGACCAAGCGTTGTTGTAGGCGCTCATAATGTTGCTCGAACAAGGGGCGTGTCGGAGCTTTAACCAACCGATCCCATCTCCTTTTAATGGAGTCATACTCATCTATCCCACTGCATCTGTTTCTCATAAACTTGAGCAAATTTTGCTCTATATGCCATCGACAGAGTAATTTGTGAGCGGTAAGAAATTATGCTCTACATGCCCCAACCAACGCTAAATCTCTGTCGGTGACAATAACACGTGGGTAGTATCTTTCGTCTATCACCTCTTTCACGCGTTGCAATACCCACTGAAAATTATGCCCCTTTTCACCGTGTATAAAGTTGTACGCAATTGAAAATGTTTTATTCGTTGGAGTTACTCCAACAATTTCCAACAATGGCAATTTAAACATGGTGGTATTGTACGTGGAGTCCATCAGCATGATTTCAGGGAACGTACGCCATAGAGCATACGGAGTGGGGTGAACAAAAAATAGCTCCTCAAGCTCATTATGCTCATTCACCCTCGGGTAATATGCATAACCCTGAATCCGTCCGATGCGAGTAAAGGACTTGAATTTGAGTTCTATCACCTACTCTGGCTCTCCGGAACTTATCAAGTGCGTTATATATAGTTCTAACGCTAGACACGTTATCCGGATTACGTCCCTTTATTGTCGAAAGTATATTACTTGGTCGTACACTATACTCTGACAATTCTTTGACCAAACTCAACTCATCATCTTTTAATCGCATTGCATATGGCACACCATGCAACGACTCTAGCAACTCATGATTATGGCTATCACACTTCACCCTCAAAATCCAATTATATCGTGTTGGTCTATATTTTGCAACTAATCTGAATGGACAATTGCTTTTTTTTGTTTTGGTTTTTCGTTTTCCACTACCGTGATATTCATAAATCCCGCCCTTTGTACACCTATAATTAATTTCGAACATTTGACCATTTTCTGATTTGGTTCTCTTTTTAACAATGACAAAACCGAGCCCCGAGGCTATATTTTGCACCCACTCAGTTACTTCCTCGTGAGAACGGAAAGCCTGAAAATACATAACAAATTTTATAACACACTTTTTTTTAACTAATACTTTTTTAATACTTTTATAACGGAAATCCCCGAGGCTATATTTACCTCTTGTCTGATAAATGGGCAATCCTCTGATACTTCCTCGTGAAAACGGAAAGCCTGAAAATACAAAAAAAAAAATTTTCAACAAATACTTTATATTTACATTTTACAACATTTTTTTTACTTTTCTTTTACAACTTACATTATGTTTCATTTACAACTTAAATATACAAAGTACTTTTTTTTTACAAATTTCCTTCTTTTTTTTACAAAATGACACATTTTTTTTACAAAGTGATACTTTACAAATTTCATTTTTTACAAAAAATACTTTACATTTTAAAAGAAAAAAATAAAAATAAAAAGGTAAAACGCGTTTAAACGTTGACTCTCTCTCTCTCACTTATCACATACTCACTCTCTCACCTCACACACAATCGTTTCTCACTCTCTCTCTCTCTATCTCATCTCTTTTTCTCTCTGATTATATGTTGTTTGAGTTCTTACTCGCTGATTATATGATGTTTATCACGCGTTTTATGTGATGGTGAGTATGTTTATGTTGGTAAAATTAAAAAAACGGCTAAATTTTTTTTAGGGTTTGGGTATTTGGGTTCTGTGATGGTGAGTATGTGATGTTTGTATGTTTTATGGGTGATTTGTGGGTTTAATTAAATAGATCTGGTATAAAAATTAAAAACGCCTAATTTTTTTTTAGGGTTTGGGTATTTGGGTTCTGTGATGGTGAGTATGTGATGTTTGTATGATTTCTGGGTGATTTGTGGGTTTAATTAAATAGATCTGGTATAAAAATAAAAAACGCCTAAATTTTTTTTTTAGGGTTTGGGTATTTGGGTTCTGTGATGGTGAGTATGTGATGTTTGTATGATTTCTGGGTGATTTGTGGGTTTAATTAAATAGATCTGGTATAAAAATAAAAATGCCTAAATTATTTTTTTTAGGGTTTGGGTATTTGGGTTCTGTGATGGTGAGTATGTGATGTTTGTATGATTTCTGGGTGATTTGTGGGTTTAATTAAATAAATCTGGTATAAAAATTCAAAACGCCTAATTTTATTTTTTAGGGTTTGGGTATTTGGGTTCTGTGATGGTGAGTATGTGATGTTTGTATGATTTCTGGGTGATTTGTGGGTTTAATTAAATAGATCTGGTATAAAAATTAAAAACGGCTAAAATTTTTTTTTTAGGGTTTGGATTGTTTGGTTCTGTGATGGTGAGTATGTGATGTTTGTGTGATTTCTGGGTGATTTGTGGGTTTAATTTAACAAACCCTATGGTAAAAGCAGTTACAAACTGCTTATGTGAGTTGGTGATTATGTGATGTTATGTGAAACTGCTCGAGTTGTGTGGGTGCAAACGGGTAGGTTAACACCTTGATCTGCCACCATTGAGTGGTATGAATACCTGCTCTGGCCTACCCCAGTCCACAGGCTCTGTGTGGTTTCTTGGCAAACTGCTTATTGCACACAAGCAGATTGCACACAGGCTCAGATTAGACCCCGTTCCAATAGTACTTTACGGGTTGGGTTATTTCGACGGTACCTAGTTTTTTAGATTAACCCTCCCTAGTTTTAGAGGGTTTGGAGATGAAATTGCTTATGAATCTGAAAATAACAAACTACTTATATGCTTGATAAGCAGTTTGTTATTTTAAGCTGATTTGAAAATTGTTTTTAAAAAAAAAAAAAAAAAACTGGGATAAGGCAATGATGATTTAAAAAAAACATGATTTTGGCTTGGCATTTCCGAATGGACGGCAAAAAAAATTATTTTGCAACCTTTGATGTTGCAGCCATATATGATAATATGAAACTTAATCTGAGCCTAATGTTATCTCTATTATTAATGTGTAAAGTTGTCATTACCTATGGTGATTGAGACATATCGGCAGCCTAAGATATTTGTTGTTTCTTTGTGGTTTGTTACTTGCGGCTTGTGTTTCACTTGGCTTGTGTTATAACCCGGTATGTACTAGAGAGGGTTAATCTAAAAAACCTGCCACCGTCGAAATAACCCAACCCTATCTGTAACTTGTGGAATCTTCACTTGTTGTAACTTGGTGAACCTGCTTGGGTAACTTGGGGGTACTTTGAAAAACCCTTTGTTTGTGGCTATGTTGTAAAAATCGTTCCAGGCGGCCGATTAATCCTCGCATAATCGCTGATCGCTCACTAAACGCCTTGATTTATCATAATCGCCCTATTTAATCGGTTTGGTCAAAGATCGCTTAAAAATGGTCAATAAACCAATTAATCGGACAAAATCGGTCTTATCGGATTAATCAGACAAAATCGCTTAAAAATTGGTCAACAAAATTGCTTAAAAATCAGACAAAATCGCTTGAAAATGGGTCAACAAACAGATTAATCGAACAAAATCGGTCAAAGATCGCTTAAAAATGGTCTACAAACCAAATAATATCTATGTTTCACTTTAAACTTTGAAGAATTATATATTATGTTTGTATTTGAACACTTGAAATATTTGAACTTTGATGCCCTATGCTTATCTCATACATATAATATAATATAATATCTAATATTACAATTTTGTGTATAAAAATTTCAATCCGATTAATCCCCGATTAATCCTCGCCTAACCGATTAATCGCTAGGCCCTACCCAACCGCCTCACTAGCGCCTAGCGATTTTTACAACCTTGGTTTGTGGTGAGAGTAACTTTGTGGTAATTTGTGAATGTGATACTGCCTTGTGGTGATGAGGCTGAATATAACATGGGAGGTTTCACTACCTACCATTTTGAGATTCTTCACTTGTGAGTTCCTGCAGTTTGGGAATCTTACTTCTGCTTTTGGTACTTGCTTGTGAACATTGTGAAACATGTGTTTCACTTGGGCAATCTAACTTGGTTGCAATCTGGTATTGTGCAATCTGATCTGTGCACTTGTGTGCAATCTGCACTGTTCTTGCAGTTTGGGAATCTTACATCTGCTTTTGGTACTTGCTTGTGAACATTGTGAAACATGTGTTTCACTTGGGCAATCTAACTTGGTTGCAATCTGGTATTGTGCAATCGATCGTGCACTTGTGTGCAATCTGCACTTGGACAAAAAAAATTCAAAAAAGGCGATGACGATTGGTTTTATAACCGAACGGCACGGCAAAGTGATATTTTTATCACTTTGCAGCCTTCATATCCGAGCCTAACACTTTTTATCAATTGTGCAAATGGTTTTCTAAATCGGCGATGATGTTAATCTGAGCCTTTATGCAATCTGCTTGTGTGCTAATGCAATCTGCTTGTGTGCTAATGCACTTGGACATTGGACAAAACTGTGCTTATGCACTTGGACAAAAATATACTTTTGGGACAATAATACTGCTTGTGTGCTTATGCACTTGGACAAAAAATACATTTGGGACAAAAAAAAACTTGGGACAACAGCAACAGACAAAAAGGGACAAAAAAACAGAAAAAGTACCCCTAAAACTAGGGAGGGTTTGCAGATAAAGAGGGTAGACCCCGTTCCAATAGTAGCTCCCTTTCAAAAGCATAAAGAATGACATGTATCTAAGAGCAAGGGGTATGGTGGCTTCCCCACTTCTCTTCACTTGGGCCCCACGTGTGCCACATCACCTCCACATCACTCCAACACACTAACAAAAAAATACCCCCCAATCACAACATACTCACTTCTCTTCACTTGGGCCCCACCTTCTCCTATTTTATTTCTTTTCCATATTTTCCAAACACAATTAAATTCATTTCATTCATTTAAAATAAAAATACAACGTACAATACGAAAAATAAAAAAAACATACGATAAATAAATAAAAACATACGAAAAATAAAAAAAAATACGAAAAATAAAAACCATAAGAAACTTAAAAAATATAACATTTTTCGCCTTTTATATGTTGTATTTTGCTATTATTTGGTCTTGTTTCTTTTTGATGAGTGATTTTTTTGGCTCCGGTAACCCCTCCACATCAAGCATGAGAAACTGCAATTCTTGGCACTCTTGAGCCGACTTTTCTTTAGCAATCCTCGCCTCGTACACTTCTCGTGCTCCGTCAACTTTACGTTTATACTCTTGAGCTAAAGCTTCCGCAATAGCATCCGATTGACTCCCTCCGGTGCTCGTTGACGACTCCACTGATCTAGATTTTTTTGCCGGACGAGGCTTGCCGGCGGGACGAGCTCTAGGATCAGGGCCGAATAATTCGGCGATATTATCTGCATTGATCCCATCCGGCGCGTCCCATTTGGGATATTCTTTCAAAACCTTCCATGCCGAAACCATATTAAAGTTTTTCCCCGTCCCATTTTCGTAAGCAAGTCTTGCATTCTCAATGTGATCAACATCATTTTCCCCGGATCTACGCTGCAAATGCTTGTAAAAACCATGAAACTTTTGACAATCACCGTTTATCCGAGTCCATTTTCCCATGCACATATTTTTTGTAAGATAAGGCTCTGGACTACGAGCCTTGAAGTCCTCCCAAATCTGAGTCCAAAACGCATCGTTTAGTCGGTCATTACCGATAGCGGCGTTTTGGGATACCTCGACCCAACACTCGGCTAAAAATTTTTCTTCATTGTTTGACCAACGAATTGTCGTGCGACCCTCTTCATCAACATCCTCCTCCTCGTCGTCAGCGTCCAAGTTTACAACGGCCTTCTTTTTTTTCTTTGTCGCTTTGGCCGGTTTTTTTCCTTGACGACGTTCTTCACGTGTTTCGGTTGGTGGTGGTTGAGGCACTTTGAATTGTGATTCAAAGTAATGTTGTTGTGAATGGTAGAATTGCGTTGGTGGTGCTTGTGACGGATAAAATTACGTTTGTGATGGTTGTGACGTATAAAATTGCGGTGGTGATGGTTGTGAGGGATAAAATTGCGGTTGTGATGGTTGTGAGGGATAAAATTGCGGTGGTGATTGTCTTGGATATTGAAAAGCTTGAAATCCGACTTGCTAAGAAGTGCTTGAGGTTTGAGACGATGGGGTGGACGGGTTTGACGAAGACGAGTTGAGGAGATTCATAAACGACATCTCGTTGGGATCTTGAGACATTTTTGGTTGTGGATTAAGATGAGGATGATCATATATTTATGGTTGTGAATGAGAAGTGTGAATGTTTTGGTAAAAAATGAGTATTATTTATAGAGAAAAGGGGGTATTATTTGGGTTTGATATAAGAAAAAAAAACAAAAGAGGGTAACCGTTTGAATTAAAACGGTTGGATTGCAACGTTAATATTTCAAATGAACTTTGTCTTTTTGCATGTCGTTTGAACGACGAAAACCACATTGGCGAGGCTTTGTGGTGTCACGGCGAGGAACGAATTCGAGTGGCGAGCTGCCACCTAGGCACCGGCGAAAAGTGGCGAGAGCCATACCCCTTGCTCTAAGAATATGCAGTGAATCAAAACAGTACCAAAAACCTAACCAACATCAGTCACAAAGCAATGAGAGGATTAATAAAGCGAATGAGAAAATCAAACTAACTGTGCATAAAAGGACTGTAAAAATGTTTAAAACAAAAACCTAACCAACATCAGTCACAAACATCAAGCACCAACCATCCACAACTAAACTAACTTCTACTTAAAATCTTTTCCCAAAAGCAAAGCCTGCTAATGAAATAACTATCAGCATTTACATTAGACAGAAAAACATAACACTAACCCCAACTAAACAGACAGCCTAAGAAATTAAAATTACGAACATCAACTCAGCCCCAGGGCTTCCACAGCTGTCCGCTTTATTATCTTTGGCCACTTGCAACAAGCTAGTCCTCAATCTCTCTGCAACAAAAAAAAAAAAAATTAACAAATAAAAAAAATTTGTTCAAGACCTCATGGGTTAGCGGTTAAAAAAACAAAATGATTATTAGAGTGATGATCCTTGTGGCTTGCTCAAAATTAAGACATTGTTCCCTCGCCCTTGATTAGAGACAAAAGCAAAACCAACTACATTAACTGATGAACCAACCGTGACATTAGTTCATGCTTGAGGGGCCAATTGTTAAAGCAGACATTTTAGGAACCATATATGTAATTAGTATTAATGAGAAATCAACTCCGTAATTTTAAGCCAACCACAGGGACCGTATCTGTAATTTATTCCAAGTATTATAGTCAGAAAAAAATAAATAAATAAATAACGAAAACACCTACTTGCACGATCGCTTATTATGACCGAGCCCTTTACACTTGCCGCACTGAAGTTGGCGTTTAAGGAAATCAGAAGGTCCAATGCGACCTCCAGGTGCAACCTTCCTTATCTTGGTCCTACCAGGAGTCCTCATAGTGGGTGGAGGGGTTACAAGAACCGCACCATCTTCAGCTTCACTATCCACTAGCCGTTCAACATTAGGTATAGGGTGAATAGAGTCCGCATACGTCAGCTGGTATGTCTCGACATGGAAGTATCTAGAACAATGGTCATATGGGCTCCTCCCATATGATTCCAAAACAGCAATAGCATGGCAACAAGGCAAACCCGTAAGCAACCATCCCTTACAGCTACAATCCCAATTCTCAATGTCAACTACATCAACAGTTTCACCGTATCGAACCTCAAACTTGCTTCCATGTGACCTCAAAACTTGGACTGATCGAGCTTTAATGACTTCATTCTTTAGCTTATCTTCCATGGAAGGTGTTAACCGAGTGATCCACTGACTCGATTCAACTCTACGTTGATAAATCAACTGCATCATCTTACCCCTCAATTCATCAATCATTTGAGTTATTGGTAACTCGTTTGCCTCCGAAACCCATGAGTAAAAAAGATGCCCAAAATTAGACGTCATATGGTTATACCTTAACCCACCAAAAAACGTATTTGCCCAATGCTCAGGTTCACTTCTAATAACCCAGTTGTAAGCTTCTGGAGAAATGGCTTTGATGTCTTCGGTGCACTTTTCAAAAGCCTCTAGTTTCGGTGCATGTGCAGCAGCATAAAGATCTTCAACCATGAGCCGTCTAGCATCATGCGAGAAGTGGCCCTTTAAATCTTTATTAAGTTTTTCTGCTAAATACCCGAGGCAATAAGCATGATAACATTCCCCACCGAATATTTCCCGTAAAGATTCTCGTAAACCCTTTTGAAAATCAGCAACGAAAGTAATTTGACCAGGTGTTTGCACAACAACTTTGAGTTCCGTTAAAAACCAATGCCAATTATCAGCATTTTCCTCATCAACAACCGCAAATGCCACCGGGAACGCCCCATCATCACCATCGGCTGCAGTTGCAGTCAATAACATGCCTTGGTATCTTGAATTCAAAGGGGTACTATCAAGAAAAAGAAGGGGTCGGCAACCTTGCAGGAAACCAGATATCGAGGCATGAAAAGAAACAAAGAGACGATGAAAGCTTGAATCTTCCTTTGTGCTAAAAGTAGCAAGACTTCCGGGATTCGTTTCCATTATTTTATCACAAAAGAATGGTAACTCACTGTATGCATCTTTATATGATCCCAACAGCTGTTCCCTTGCATATTCCTTAGCACGCCTTGCTTGAGAATAGTTCAAATCAATCCCATAATCTCTTTTAAGCTCAGTAGCAATGTCTTTAGGCTTAATTTTAGGAGATTCTTTAACTTTTTCTTTGATGAGATTTCCAACCCAGCTTCTTTTAGCTCGAAAAGGGGCCTTTGAGGTAACTCCTTGGCAATTATGAGTGGGTCTCATTGTTTTAATACATACTAATTGAGTAGTTGAGAGTTTTGAAGCATGAATCCGCCACGGACAACCTTCCGCTTTGCATTTCACAGTTACTCGTTGATTCTCGTTCTTTTTGTACACAAAGTTAAACGCATGCGCAATCGAGTATTTCCTTAATGCCTCCCGAAACTCAGCTAGAGAGTGGAACCTTTGGCCAACACCAGTTATAAGATTTTCCCATTGCCTTGCAGCTATGCGCTGATCATTGTCGATGACCGCCATAGGGAATGGATTGGAGGAAATTGGAACAGCAACTGGAGTGATTTCATTGCCCATCTCAACGTCGGTGGGCTCATTAAGAGCGACTGCATTATTTAAGGTAGGCATCAGAGAAGGGGCTGTGGCAGATTGGACAACTGCTGCTGTTTCCGCCGCTTTTTGTGGTGTCTTTTGTGGCCTACACAAAAATCAGGCAATAAGAAACCATCCGAAGATAATCTCCATAGAAGTTATGTTTTAAGACGCGATGTGATTATTTAAAAATAACTGAACCACGATGTTTCATCCAAAAACCAAGACTAATTATAATATTTAAAGATAAAAAGACCAAATGGATGATTGTGGAAGGAAGTTGGTGACAGTCTGTAAAAAAAGATGTAAAAGAATCTCAAGTTTTAAGTGATTTTATTTTACTCTTAGATAATCAACTCGGTATAATAAACTGTTTTGAATGCTTGGTAAACTACAATCATGAGAGCAAATCAATATCTATATAAAGTTTTGGGTAACGACTCTATGGAAGTTCCTAACACAGATATCTAGTCCAGCTATAGTCAGGCACTTGTCCTACAATGCCTCTTGTTTTACTTTCAAACGAGAGACTGAATCAAACATTCAAACCATTTAATAGAGCAAGGGTCTTATAGCTATATAAACACCGACTTGGAATTGGTTTCCCATAGATATTCTAGAAAATAAAGAGAATTATAGATGAAATGACAAAACGAGAAGAACACTTTATTTGTGAACTTAGTAGAGAGAGATCCTAAAAAGAAAATAACTTAGTGTAAAGGACACTGTAGATAAGTTAAAAAGATTTCATCATCAGATGATGGAAAACAAAATCTGTCTAAGTAAAGTTTAAAAAACAGATTACCGCGACCCCATATCACACTAATTAAATAAACAGTTTGAAACACAATAGACAATCAGGTGAATCATATTAAGGAATTTACCTTCGAGCGGGCTGCTTTTTCTTGGTGTTTTTACCGGGAGGGGCTTCTTTCATGATAAAGACCTCTAGTTGATCAGCTTCTTTGTAGTAATTCACCATTCGTTGAAAGTCCTTATCTTTAGATACAGTAATGAGATTCTTCTTGTTCCCCGGCAAAAAGTACTTAATGATCATCCCGTCTACAGTTGAGTCGATAGTTTCAGCTATTTCTTGCTTAAATCCACTCAACTGCATATTCTCATCAAGATCAACAGCATAAGCCTCCCCACCAATATAAGTCATAAACCCATCATCATGGGTGTCAAAATCGCCTCCGTATTGGCAGATTGCTATCATCTTCTTTGATGGAACTATTGCCATCTCTGTAACAGTAAATAAATAAAACGTGGATATCGGTGACTGAAAGAATATTACAATTAGCCTGAACTTAAACTACATCCAAATGTATGATTTTGTACAGAAAGACTCATAGCCATAGATACAGCAACAGACTAAAATTGAAAATCTCCGTGGCATTTACAGCTTAACAAACATGTTACTATCAGAATCGTATATAAACCACAAGTTGACATATTTCAGAATCACAAAGCATTAACAATTCAATACGAAATTAAACAAGTCAACACCAATAAATCAGTAAAGCAAAGACACAGCCATGTTCCCGAGGCCTAAATTATTCAAAATCAAGCTAGAACTTACTTCATGTCACTCATAGCGATGTAAAAAAGAAGCCCATTTCATAATCACCTTAAACCAAATAACAACAGAAAGCAAAAGACTAGACATATTTATACATAACAGTATCAGAATCCAAACGATTATACATAAAACGGTCTGCTCATCTAATACAAACCGGGGATACAAGCCAAGCTAAACAATCAACAAGTAACAGAAAACCATAAAATCAAAGTAAAGATAACACATTATGATACACCCATCATCAAATCTACTCACAAACTAACAACAGTTGCCCTAAAAATCAAATCTATAAACAAACAAATACAAAAAAGTCAAACCCTAGAAACCGAAATCAAGAAACAAAAAAACCCATATGTCAAAACTCAATCAAGTGCATAAATTGATAAAGAAACGTGAAAAAATTAATAAAGATTGATATAATGATAATAATAATAATACAACAGGGGTGAAAGATGAAAAAAGATAAAGGGGGGAAGAAAAGGGGTATACCTGGAAAAGATTAGGGTTAATAAACAAAAGTGAAAGAAATTTTTTGGTTTTGCCCTTGAAGATTGCAGGTGATTTTAAGGGGTTGAAGAGAGGAAAGAGATAAACAAGGGGGGGACAAACAGAGGCTCATATGCTGAAGATTAGGGGGCTGCGGCAATAGGCCAAACTTCTCTTCTCCACTTTTTACATTTTTATCATTAGACGAGTATCCGTGCATAGCAAAGGGACCTTATTGCGATAGATCATTTTGTGTTAAAATAAGTTTATGGGTTATAAACAAAAAATAATAAAAATTTTAAGATTTGAAGATTAAACATAATGTTTTGAAACCCGGTTCGACCTAGGTGGTTCAACCGGTTGAATTGTTCCAGTCGAAAATGAGTCGATTTAAACCGAGTCAACCCGAAGGGTTGGGTCAAAAAGGGTCAAATTTAACCAGGTCAACCCACCGGGTTTGAAGCGTCACGGGTCAACCCGTTTTCGATATGTATTAATAGTTTCCTTTTGAAATATATGTTTTCAACATTTCCTTTTTTGGTTTCAACTTTTCACTTTTTACTTTTTGGTTTTTCCTTTATATATAGTATAGCAGGGTACCCGCGTGTTGCGGCGGCGGGTACCCTGTGACGATTAACCAGAGAAATAGATCTCGATGAGACCTGATTCACCATTTTGTATCGGTTTCAACGGGTCCTCTTTGGTTCGTTTTCGAATGGCTTTTATTGGTTAGCCGAACCGGTGGCGACACCGGTTACCAGTTGAACCCGTTGGTCCGATCCGATTTTCAAAACTATATGTACCACCAATTTGTTAGCTTGTATTACGCTTTGTATGTTTTATTAATTTGTATAATGTGTATAATAACATGTACTTTTCATTTTAGGGTGTTTTGAAAATAACATTAATTAATGTGTTTAATTATTTTATATTTTGGATTATGTTGTAGCTTGTTTAAATTGTACATTATGAAAATTTTATTGTACTTTTTAGTAAGAGGTGTTTTAATTGGTGGTTTTTTAATTTGGTAGATATGCTTTTAATTGGTTATACAATGAACAATGTGAATAAATTATTGTAACTTTAAGTAATGGGGTGTTTTAATAAGAGTACTAATTACACCATCCATTTCTCTCACATTTGACTTTCAACATTTCACTCACATACTTGCCAGCATATGTTCTTTTTAGTAAGGGGTGTTTTAATTTGTGGTTTTTTAATTTAGTAGATATGCTTTTAATTGTGGTGCTCTGGCCTGATGCCAACAATGCAATTGCAAAGACCTTACAGCTCCACTTGCCTATAATCAAAACAACAACAATTGTTAATCTATACTACATATAAAAGAACATATGGTGGCAAGTATGTGAGAGAAATGGATGGTGTAATTGCATATGTAGTATAGATTAACAATTGCAAAGACCTTACATATGTAGTATAGATTAACAATTGTTGTTGTTTTGATTATAGGCAAGTGGAGCTGTAAGGTCTTTGCAATTGCATTGTTGGCATCAGGCCAGAGCACCACAATAACCCGAACATATGCTGGCAAGTATGTATTTATGCTTTGTATAAAAAGATGTTACATCTTGATCTGAATTTCCTAGAACATCATGCAAGGTTATGTACTTATGTTTTGATACATGGTTTTATGGATCTGTGTAGATACATATTTGCACTGTTACACCCTTGCCAACAGAAGCACCTAGATCTTCAATTGTCGATGTAGCGATGGCAACAGTAGATGGTATACATTTAGGTTGACTTCCAGTGGTATTAAGCGGATTTTTTTTTTCTTTTTGTTTCAAATAGTCGTTAAGAAGGTATGCTTTCTGTAACATCAACATCGGTAGCAAATGCACCGGCAGTATGATAATGAACACTCTCATTAACGCATTGTTTCTTATGCAGACCAGTAGGAGTAGTAGATATATGAGTTAATTACATAATTGTTCCTTAAGGTTTACCGGATCTTACATATATTGTCCTTGTGTTTTTTTTACGGGTCATGTCCTCGTGGTATGCAAAAATTACGGGTCATGTCCAATTTACTAACAACGTTTAAACGATCGTTAAAAAAAGACTAACGTGATATGTGATAAGGATTTAAAACGTACACTTTTAAGGGGTCATTTAAGCCCTTAATTGCCCACTTTTATATCCGTTACTGCTTAATTTCGTTCCTTTTCACTTTTTAGGTCTCTTGGAAGCGAAATGTTGGAATGATGCATATTTGGACGAAAAGGAGTGAATATATGAAGAAAATGACAAAGTCAAGATCGAAGACACTCAAGCTGCTGGAATTGCACCTGACGGCGTCCCAATTAAAGGGCGACGCCGTCCCTTTATACTAATTAAAATATGTGACAGCTCAGTAGACTTTTTGCTAAATTACACCTGACGGCGTCAGGCTTTAAAGAGGAAGGGCGTCACGAAGAATTTTCATCCCAGACGGCCTAGATCCAGAATCAGACGACGTAACTACTGAAGCCCGACGGCGTCACAACTACAACGTGACGCCGTCCCAACTATTACTTGGCCAAGACGAAATCCTAATGAAGGCGATCTGACGGCGTCCCACCTATAAGGCGACGTCGTCGCAAGTGTAAAATTAGATATAGAAATCGAATTTTCAGAATTTTGGGAGGTAGACGTGGAGTAAAAACCCTAAACGTTTGTAGTCCGACTTGGACAGTATCTTAGGGTTCTCATACCCTATTTTACATCAAGATAAGTGTTTTACTTCATTGATTTCATTATCTCTTCGATTGAATGTGTGTATGCTTGAGTGTTTAACATGTCCGGCTAAATTTCTTGTGTGTTTGCTTAGATTTATGAAACCTAATTATTAATTATTGATTGGTTGTCTCTTATCTAAATTGTAATTGGCTTAGGAGTGTGCTAGGCTATCGTTGTGTTTAAATGCTTGAGTAATCTTTGTGAACTTTAGTTTATAAATCACTTAGCGGATTTCGTAGGCTAAACATCCAAAGATAACCCTTAATGTTAGTTTATGAATCTTAGAGAATTTCGTAGGCAATAACCTTAAGGTAGTCTCAAAGAGTTAGGGAAAAAGGCATACCCTACGACCTTAGAAAACACAACGCGTTAAGAATAAGGACGTGAAAATTCAACCACCAATAAAAGATAACTAGGGAGTAATAGCATCTAGGTAAGCACATTTTTAATCATCATATGAGCACACATAAAAAAGACATAGACTACCCATAGTTAGATAATTAGATAGTAGAAGTAATCGGTAGAAGTACCGCCCCCAAATCCAAACCCCGAGATTTTACCCTTAGCTTTCTAAAAAATATAAAAAAATATAAAAAAAAAATAATCTTCCTCAACCCCAACCTTAGCGTGTACACTTCTTACTAGCATTCCTATTCCCCTAGAGAACGATATCAATACCTGAGGCTTACCCAATACTACACTACAACGATTAGGTTCACTGCCTAGGGTGTTGAAAAACTTGCTCGACGAAAAGGAAGTTTTTTTGACCCCGAACACTCCTTGTACGCACATCAATATGTTTGCATAACGTGAGGGGCTAAAATTGTATATGTAAAACCCGGTAAAACTTAGGAACCATTTAAGTAATTAACTAAAAACAAATAGGAAAATAAAAAAATAAAAAAACTTTAAAAAAAACGAAAAACTGTTAAAAAAAGCTTTTTAAAAAAAACAAAAATTGTAAAAAAATAAAAAAATAAATAAATAAATAAATAGAAAACTTTGAAAGAAAAAAAAAATAAAACTTTTTTAAAAAAGTTTTTATTCTTTAATTTGGGCTTATTTATAATGTGAGGGCCTAAAAAACCCTTTTCTTTCTTTTTTTTTAAAAAAAAATTATTATACTTAAACTTTGAGCTTATGTTCAACGTGAGGGCTTAAAATTTTTTATTAATACTTTAAAAAAATATATATATTATACTTAAATTTTGGGCTTATATACAACGTATACGCTTTAAAAACTTTTTTAAAACATATAAAAATTGATGAAATCGTATAAAAACATACAAGAAGCGTATAAAAATTGATGAAAACGTATAAAACTTATAAAACAGACGAAAACGTATAAAAATTGATGAAAATGTACAAAAATTGTACAAAATACGAGTTAAAAATGTTTTTTTTCTTTTAAGTTTTTTTTTTTTTTTTTTTTTTTTATTTCAGTTTTTTAGTTTTTTTTTTCTTTTAAACTTTTTTTTTAAAACCGTTTTTCGTTTTTTTTTTAACTTTTTTTTTGAGTTAATTACGTAAATGGTCCCTAAGGTTTACCAGGTTTCACATATACAATTTAGCCCCTCACGTTATGCAAACATATCACGTTAGTCCTTTTTTAACGAGCGTTTAAACGTCGTTAGTAAATTGGACATGACCCGTAATTTTTGCATACCACGAGGACATGACTAGGGGTGAAAACGAGTCGAGTCGAGCCTGCCAGAGCTCGAGCTCGGCTCGTTTATATATAAAAAGCTCGAGCTCGTTTCGAGCCTCACATTTTAAGCTCGAGCTCGGCTCGTGAAATTTTTCACAAGCTCGAGCTCGGCTCGAGCTCGACTCGTTAACACAAAGCTCGGCTCGTTGACACAAGGCTTGAGCTCGTTAACACGGTTATACGTATAGAAAATATATTATACGTATATATTTTTAAGGCTCGTTTAGGCTCGCGAGCCTAAACGAGCCTTTTGTATAGAGCTCGGGCTCGAGCTCGATTATTAAATGAGCCCAAACTTAGGCTCGAGCTCGGGCTCGAGCTCGTTTAGGCTCGGCTCGTTCGAGCTTTTTACCGATCCGATCTCGAGCTTTTCACGAGCGGCTCGGCTCGTTTCCACCCCTAGACATGACCCATCAAAAAAAAACATAAGGACAGTATATGCAAGATCCGGTAAACCTTAAAGACCAATTATGTAATTAACTCTAGATATATAATCCATTGACAATTTATCATCACAAAGTATAGGTAGCCTCCTTTTATTATTATCGAAAATGTCCATACAACTATTTTAAGTGCTACTTGCACCATCTTAACTGTACAAGGTTGGTATGCATTTTTTAAGAAGACTTTGTTGGTAAATATTTATACGTACTTACTTCAGGTTCACCATGCTTAGCATCCAATATTGAATATTGGTTTATTTAATTCCATAGGTGGCTATGCTGATTGCCAAAGAAGTTTCAGTGGCTTAACATGTGGTAGTTTAACTTTCATAACCCATCATTTGCTCTTCATAGGTTTGTTCGCATTGGTCGTCAAGTAAAAAAAATTTGTTTTATGATTTAATGTAAGCAAGTCGTTACCATTTGCTTCAGCATCAAAAACTATCATGATGTCTCAGCTTTAACCATCATTTGATCCTCTTTTAACCATCTCAAATTGTTTATACTGTTTTAACAATTTCATTGTATATTTGTATTCACATGTGTATCAATTTTTATGGAAACTGTACTTTTTTAATTCAATTATGTACAGTGCTATTTCTTTTTTGGTATCCCGGATAGAAAAATATTCGGGATGCGTCACTGCATACAAGTGTCCCTTATGGGACTTCCACAACCTAGGTTTAGTAGAACACCTATGGTTTCGCTACCCTAAAGGCCTATTAGTAAGATAACACGAACAAATCCTAGACTGAGATGTATTGTTTAATCCTTTAACTCCTATTTCTTATCGGTATATTTGCAATTTCTCGGATCTAAAGCACCATTACCAGTGTAGTATATTGGTATCCAACTGCAATTGCAAAGTTGGTATCCACATACGATCTGTAAACCAATTTTCATTTGGAATCAGGTTTGGATTAGTTTTGATTAAAGGTAATAATTTTGTTATTATTTTTGGGTTTTTGATATTTCAATTTTGATTATTTGTTGGTGATGAATTGGGAAATTCGAATGACATTGAAGTTGATGCTCAAGGTGTTGTATTATGTGAACAAGTATGACCAACATTAAATTTTTGGCTACTCTATCCTTTTTATTTTTATCATTTTATGTTATGTTTGATGATTTAGAAAACTATATTGGTTATACTTTCACGAAGTTCAGATGCAGAAAGTTATAGTCAATCAAAGGTACGACTGTCTACATAAGTGCTTTTGAAAATAGTGGTTGAATTTACTTATTTTGTTAAAACAAAAAACATACGCGAAACATTTTAAGATATATATGTTTGTAAAAAAATATTAATTTGAGCAAATATACATTCCTTGAGATAAGCACTTGCGTATCAGAATCTGCTTATTTTACCTAAAAATAAGCAGATGAAGCAATTTGGAGCACACAAAACAGTAAACACCTGCTGGTTAATAATAAGCAGAAATATAAGCAATTGCAAACACCCGCTATTGGTAGTACTTGTGTTTTTCATTTTGTAAAAGTTGTAAGTAATGTAAAAGGGTGTTTGAATTAGCTTATTAAATCAGATAAGCTATTAAGCTTGTAACTTTGGGATGTCTAAGAATATTAACTTGAGTTTATGGCTTAGTTTTTGCTTGTATAATCCTACTTTTCTTTATTCTGTTAGTTTAACTGAGGATCTTGCTGTTAATATAGCAGATTTATATGATATTTTACTACACTATTAGATGTTACTTTTATTGTTCTAAGTTTTTGATTAGTATATGTTAATAAGTTATGCCAGAGGGTGTTTGGCTTTGCTTATCTTTTTTAAACACCTTAAATAAAAGTGATTGGAATGAAAATGAGCTGATATATAAGAGGGTTTTTGGATTAGTTTATGTTCTAGATGATGTGCATGTTAGCTTGAAAGATAGAGCTTATTGATTTTTACAAATCTGAACAAGCTGATAAGCCCATAAGGTCATCCAAACACCCCAAATGTCACTAACATAGCAACTTTGGTGTCTTAGTACCAAATTTGTGTCTGAAGGTGACGAAAAAAACAAGTCTCAACTATGTCATTTCTCTCGCTACAGGGCATAGTTTATTTGTTTTATTACCTTAGTGAGGTCAACGAAACAAATAAAATACGTAAATGGTTTGAGCCAATAGTTTACTAACACACTTACGTTTTCACATAAAACACTAAACAAGTAGTAGTGATTTTATGACTTAGTAATACATATGTACAACAACTAATGTTTACATATTGGGTAGATATATAAATAACTAGTATGTATTATAATGGGTAATACAATGGGTAGAAGTTTAAGTATTGGAGCTAATGACTAAATACATTGAATGTGGTTGGGTAAAACCCAAATCCATGACCCATACTCATGGAGCATGATAAGGTTTTAAAATGTACCTTTTTGAGGGGTCATTTAAGCCCTTATTTGATCACTTTTGTCTCCGTTATTACTTAATATCGTTGCTTTTCACTTTTTAGGTCTCTTGAAGGCAAATTGCTGTAATGGCACTTATTTGGACGAAAAGGCGCGGATATACAAAGAAAATGGCCAAAGTCAAGAAATCGAGACACTCAAGCTGCTGAAACACAAGGTGACGGCGTCACTGCTTAACTGCGACGCCGTCGGAGCATTTTGTGACGGGACAGAAGTCAAATTTCTTATTTTCAAGTGACGGTGTCAAGCTTTAAAAGAGTAGGCCGTCGCAACTCAGACGACCTAGATTTGATCCAGACGACGTCATAGGCTAAAGAGGACGGCGTCACAAGAACAAGGTGACGCCGTCGCAAGACTAATGTGGCCAAGACGAAACCCTAATGACGGCGACCCGAAGGCGTCACAAATCATAAGGTGACGCCGTCGCATATGTAATCTTATATATAGAATCCGAATTTTTTAGTATTAGAGAGTAGTCTTTTGGAGTAAAAACCTAAACCGAACCAAGGCTGTCTTGTACAGTATTTTAAGGTTCCAAACCCTATCTTACATCAAGATAAGTGTTTTACTTCATTAATTCAATTATGTCTTTGATTATTTGTGTGTATGCTTGCATGTTCTCCATGTCCGACTAATTTACTTGTGTGTTTGCTTAGGAATTATGAAACTTAATTATTGAATATTGATTGGTTGTCTCTTATCTTAATTGTTAATGATCTAGTAATGCGATAGGTCATTCGTTGTGTAGTTAATGCTTGATTAATCTTTGTGAACCTTAGACTATGACACCTAGAGTAGTTGTAGGCTAAATCATACAAAGAGTGCCTTAGAGTTAGAGTGTATAAATCCTAGATATTTTGTAGACGAGACCCTTTGGTAAGTTCAAAGAGTTAGGGATAAACGCATACCCTACGACTTTAGACACACAATGCGATTAAGAATAAGGACGTGACAATTCAACCATCAATAGGAGATAATTAAGGAGTAATAAAACCTAAGTAAACACATTTTTAAACTATCATACGAGCACACAATAATTAGACATAGACTACCATTACCTTAGATTAGATAATTAAATAAGTAGAGTAATCGGTAGAAATACCAAACCCCCAAATTCAAACCCTGAGATTCGTACCTTTCCATTTCCTAAAAAACATAAAAAAGATAAAAAAAAAAATAATCTTCCTCAACCCCAACCTTAGCGTAGTACTTCTCACTAGCATTCCTATTCCCCTAGAGAACGATATCAATACCCGTGGCTTACCCTAATACTACACTACAACGATTAGGTTCACTGCCTAGGGTGTTATAAAACTTGCTCGAAGAAAAGGAAGTTCCTTTGACCCCGAACGACGCGTGTAGCGTTATCAGAGCATAACCCATAACCCATTGCATGACATCATGTATAAGTTATAAATAGATATTATCCATGACCCATGGATTTAACCCATGACCCATGGACTAGATGCACTGCATCTTGTAGATAGATTGTATCTACTTGGGTACTCATGGTCCAAAGTCTAGGACCCATGACCCATAACCCATGACCCATGACCCAAAACCCATGGGAAAAGAGGAGCATCCCACGGATCCCCAGGAATACACTGGACGGATCCCTCAAGTGAGGGATCCGTGGGATCTGTGGAACAGTAGCACATTTTCCTCTATAAATAGTGAGCCATTTCTTCATTGTAACTCACCCCTTTCATATATATTTTCTCTCTGAGTTGTAAACTCTCTAACCACAGATCCAAGTGATCTTTGTATGTAGCTTTGTTTTTGTGTGATTCTCTAGGTTCCTCTTAAAGGCGAGATCACCACCTTTTGAAGTCGAGCAAGCTCAAGTCCATGAGTTGCCACACTTCGTCATCATTAAGACTACTGAGTTTCTCTTGTTGATAGTTCTTTGTTCCTCCATAGAAGTGTTGTGTCAAAGGCATTAGTGAAGGATACCGAAAGAGTCAAGACGAAAGCATTAGTGAAAGGTGCTTAACGTCCGTGTCAAAGGCATTAGTGAAGGATGCCAAAGGAGTCAAGATGAAGGCATTAGTGAAAGGTGCCAAACGTCCGTGTCAAGGGCATTAGTGAAGGGTGCCTAGAAGTCAAGTCAAGTGGCATTAGTGAAAGATGTCAAGGGTGTATAATCGATGAGGTGCATTGATGTACAAATAGAGATAGGTTGTATCCAAGGATATTGATATCCTTGATGATGTTGTAATAAGCAGTGGGTCTCCTTTGGGTTAGGTTTTTTGTAGTGTTGGGTAGTAGTTCCTCCATTGTAATGGAACTCGGTATCTAGCCTAGTACCGGATAAAGGGTAGACGACGTTGTGATAGGTGTGGTTCTACCTTATGGAAGAACCCGGTGTCTAGCCTAGTACCAGAAAATGAGTAGGCGACGTTGTGAAGGCTTCTCCGCCACAAGAAGTTGGTGTTGTGTAGTGATAACGAACTCTCGAGTAGGTGACTTGGGGAGTGGAGTAGGGCAATGAAGGTGTCCTTGTAGCCGAACCACTATAAATACTTGCGTTGTGGTTTTGTGCTTCTTACTCTTTATCTTAGTTTTTATTTATCTATATGCTTGTCTATCAACATCCAACATAGACATTCAAATAGATTGACATAAGTCGATCTAAATAGTTTAAAATCAAGTTTTAATCGGTAAAACTATTCAACCCTCCCTTCTAGTTTTCTACAATTGGCATCAGAGCTTCGTTACCAAGTTTCTTAGAGTATGTTGTACTTTAAAACTTGATACGATCCGTGTTTAATTGAAAACTACAAAGAATGTCTTTTACAAAAATAAACACCATTAAAAAAAAAACACTTTTGTAGGATGTTGATTAAGATGACAACTATTATTTTTCCTTTTTCTCTTTCTCTTATTCATCTTGCTAAATTGCACTAACCTTCCTTGTCATCTTGCTTAGTTAGCTCATACTTATCAAGCCATAGGAATTGCTTGGTAAAAAGATTACCTTTCCTAAGAAGGTATCTTAATCACGAAGGAACCGGAGTTGTCTACGGACATTTCTTTTGTCAAAAGAAAAGACACTCATAAGTGCATTAGAGGTATGACTTCCTACTTTTTTTTTTGGGTAAAAGGGTTAATTCACCCCGGTAAAATTCAATTACACCAAAAAACATTTAAGTACAAATGACATGGGTGAATCCCATGCCCTCAGCCTGATCAGGGCGACAAAAAATGCACAACACGTGCAACTTACATGTAACCACTATATAAGAATGACAATCCATTCTTATAACTGACAACTACAACGACTATACAAGAGATATAAACAATCTAAGCAAAAGTCATTATAGGACTTCCAAATAAACTCCATGCGATCCAGAGAGCTTGTATATAAAGAGTAGCATTATGCACGTCTGAACGCCGCAATGAAGCTTTAAACCACACGAAGAAACCCTAGCCAAGCATAGGAACATCTTCAACCTGAAATGTGTTATTAGTTAAAACACCAAGCAACACAACTTCCATGATGCATTTAACCTTTGACCATTCTACACCTCGACCATAAACTTGAAGCACTAAACCACGAGCTTAGAAACCAGCCAAAGACCCACAATACATCGAACCAACCCATGTAAGTAGATAATAAAGATCCAAAGACCAATAAAATCCAACATGGAAACAGCATCTTCATGAAACCACAAAGATGAAAGAGCCATCATGAAGACCCTAAACACCCATGCGATCCAGTTGAAACCACAACTTACAATTACCTGCACTTACAAGCCTGGCTAAGATGACACATGAATTCAGCAAATTAGACCCACCATTATAGCCACAAATCACCCCCAAATGGTGAAGAAGGAAGTCAAACCAAACTGTAAAACTAAAACGCAGCCAACCTGCATAGCAATCTTACAAGCATTCGAATACCACTTCCCAATCACCATACAACTCAAATGAAAAATCAACATCCAACTCTCTACAACCCACTTTCAATACACGCACAGTAACTACCAGATATAATATCACACAGTAACTACCAGATATAATATCACACAACAGATCGTAAAAATCCAAGCAACGTGGTACTTACATCATGAACAGGATAGCATATCTCCAACCAAAATAAGCCTAAAAATTAGATAATAATCGATGAGAGGCATACCAGATCGTACCAAGTCAACCCTAACAAATCGGATTCCTTATTGTTAAATCAGTAATCCCAAAAGCGAT
Source organism: Chrysanthemum makinoi (assembly GCA_910596185.1). Classification (NCBI taxonomy): domain Eukaryota; kingdom Viridiplantae; phylum Streptophyta; class Magnoliopsida; order Asterales; family Asteraceae; genus Chrysanthemum; species Chrysanthemum makinoi. The sequence goes on along the minus strand of OU343217.1, from coordinate 159,495,793 downwards.
TAAAGAAAAAACAGAGTAGATAGGAAGAATGATGGGCAGATTTGTTAAGGTTAAGGAGGCCGGATCTGATAAAACAATAGGCAGTAGGTTGGTGTATGTGAGAGACGATTTCAAAGGAATAAAAAGAGATAAGAATAAACACACCCCCTCCGAAATCGTATCAACCCATCAAACCCGATTGCATATCACTGATGATAGAGAGGCGGGAAGATGGATGGATTTGGCCGGAAAAATTATGACTTCCTACTTATCTCTAAAGAACATTAGATTAAGAATAAGTATGCTTACATAGGAACTTATATTATTATCTTTTCATACTCACATATTACACGTAGCTTCGTTAGGAAACTTTTCTTGCATACGTGTTACTCTTCCGTCTATAGTCTAGGTTTATAAACTTGTGTCTTATTTTACTTAATCCAAAAATCAAATCTTTTTAATAATAAAACAAAACACAAATCTCAAAAATTCCTCCTTCCCCATAAATATCCCCTCCGATCGTCCACTTCCACCAAATTCTCACTTTTCAAATCTTCCACTTTCAAAAATTACCTCTCATTCAAACTTCATCTTCCCTCTCATCTCATCCCATCTCAAATCAAAACCAAGGAAGAACTTCATCATCATGGTTTACATCGCCTTCGTACTCATCGTCTTGACACTCATCTCTCTCGTGTTCCCCATGATTAAGTTTTCTTATGGAGACATGTACTTTGTGTTGTTAATCTACATTGGTGTTATATACCCAATCCTTTGTATCATTCTTAGCATTGAAATGAAATATTACTAATGTTCTAGGTTATCTAGTTTATTTTTCATAATGTGTTTTTCATTTCTTTTACTTTTTATCTTGCGTACTTTTGGTCTTGAGATACATTAGAAACCAACAATGCATGCTAAAGTACATATTGGCTGCAGAAATCTATTTTTCATCAAAATCCTTTTTCTGTCACTACAGATCCACGGATCCCTGTAGTTAAACTAGCCGGATCCCTCTTGGAAGGGAACCGTGAGAACCGTCTTTCTGGAAAACAGTTTCTCATGCAACATAAAAACAGTTTTCTCCCTAAACTAGAATGTTAAATACGAAGTGAGTTAATTGTCATTGTTAATAGATAACTAGTAAAAATGTTAGGTGATCATCCTTTTGCTTTAATACATCTCATGATATTAAATTTTCACTTCCATAGGTCTCATCATGTCTCATGAGTATGAGTTCGACTTTTCACTCACTTATGTCTACATTCCTAACATCTCTCTTGAGCCCAACACACCTAGCAATCATGTCCATGGGTTCAATAATCTCGAAACTCGTCACTTCCATGAAGGACGTATTGTCGACACACCTCTACTATACGAAGAGGGTATCAATACCTCTTTCTGAACCATAGGACTAGAATGCCTTCTCGGAATCAACGAGAAAATCTGTTCGAGGTTTGTATTGGAATTCTTCTGTCAAGTTGAACTCGTTCGTAACGAGGATCGCTCTCTATCTCTTTGGTTTTGGATCAAAAACCAAAAGTTTGTTCTAACCCTTGGGCAATTTGCTCACATTCTCCGAATTCTAAATCATGGACAATGTGCCTTCACTGAAGATTGGTCTCTTGATTCTCTCTTCAACCATTGTGAAGAAAATAGTCCATATTGCTCACACATACCTTCCCCTCAAGACTTAACTCGCATGTTATGCAAACCTCGACCCTATTACTCTGATCCAAACATTATCTATACACGGGATATCCGAGATGAGTACAAGCCTCTCGCACTCATCCTACGTTAAAATGTTTGGAGTCTTAGGGGAAATCGAGAAATCCTTCCTGCTTGTTGTGCTCACATAATGTATTGTTTGCTAACACAACAACCATACAATCTCGCCTATTTCTTCGCAAGGCGAATTGTAAACTTTCAAGGCAACAAGAACAAACTAATCCCTATGGAATGTTCTTGACACGCCTTTATCATCACATCATGTACTTCCACCCTCAATTTCAAAGTCCGTTGTACGTACTCGTGAATAAGATGATGGAATCTCTTAACACATCTCTCATGAAGTCTTTCTTCATTCCTGAATCGGCAAATACTCATCATCCGTTTGACGATCCATATAGCGAAAACACTCAAGAAACTTAGTTTTCTTTCCAAATTGGCTCCATCCTTAGATTTCATTTTTTTTAATCATTGTAATGTAATTTCTCTCATGAAATAAAACATTTAACGTTTGATGTCTCGATTATAGTGTTCTTCAAACTTCCGAAAAAAACACTAGCCTTGAAATACGATGCCTTGTGCAACTTTTGCATACCTTTTGTAAAGGTACTGTTTTGCATGAGCCGGATCCCTCACCTTGTACTAGACGGATCCCTCCACTTAGGGAACCGTGGGATCCGGGCAAACAGAAATGCAGTTGCAGTCTTATGTACTTCAAACCATGTTCCTAGACTACTTCACATTAGCTGAACATAATGCCTTAGGATCTCTTAAGTCTTCCTCACGCTTTGTAATATTCACTCTTACACATAACTCATTTAGGATCACACTCAAGGTGCTTTTCGATTTATCATTTCACCAAAACTTATCATCCTTCCACTCCTATACTCACACATCATCTCTCACATGTCAACACATCTAGTTTTGTAAATCTATCAATTTTAGCAAATTGATCCTAGTCATCCATACCTCAAAATGGGTCAAATACTAGTTTTCCCATTTCTTATAAACTTTTAAGATATTTTCCAAAATTATCTTAAGTTACTATCAGGTCTTTAGGATCATTTAGCTCCACTTGAGACTCTCAAATTTTCTAGTGTCATCTTTGGTCTTTCATTGGTACTCATAAAAGTTCCATTTTCTTCCATAAAAGGCAATCATTAGCTACATCACTCATTACCCTTGATCATTTAAGTACCTTTTCATCTAAGACACTTAGGAAGACTGAAACACTCAAGAGGTATAGGTATTAGACCTTACAAACATCATTTTTCTCCTTTCTTAGCTGCTGAGAGCCGGATCCCTCATTGGAGGGAACCGTGGGATCCGGGTGATAGATTCATCTTAAACTCTAGCTAAAACAATCATTTCAAGCTCTTCTTGCTAACTTGAACACTCCATCTTATCTTAATTAAATTTCTAGATCAGTACAACTCTGAAGTTGACTCTTGTGCATGCTAATCATCACATTCCAAAGGATCTTAGTGGCTTAAGTCTTGAATGCACTTACCAAATCCTCTCTTTTATAAACCATCTTGTTAAGACTCCTAAAGTCATCATCTACATCCTCATTCTCAGCACTTAAAAACTTTCACAAACCTCTTTTAATCATCTCATCATGAGGAAAAATCCTAGTGGTAACTCATCCACCAAAGGACCACCCAAGAAAATTGCTCGTGTTGTTCACGAAACTTCTTCAACCGAATCATCTTCCGTTAAATCCACAAATGATAGGATCTCCCCTCCACCTATCGAACCAATCCCCAAAAGGATTGTTCCCACAAAACTACCAATGTCAAACACCACCGTACCTCCTAAACCAAACAACCCCATTTCCACTAAACCATCACCCTTAGTGCCTAGAGCCATATCATTCACCACCTCACTCTCATCATCACACCTTTACAATCTAGAGGACTTGCCTCCTAGGCCATCCCATCCTCCACCATCACCAACATTCTCCTCTTTAGAAGGAATAGCGCAACAAAATCAAGGTGTTGAGTCAACACTAGCTCCGGCTTCTTTTTCTCCGTCACCTTTAAATAGTCCATTTTGGATTATGAGGAATCATCAAAGTCAACCACCCGACCACATGGAAGTTGGCACCTCTCTACCTCCGCCATCATCCTTAGTTGAGCCATCATCGAATGTGCCTCCGCCAATTCCTCCTTCTTTTGAGGCTCCTCAACCCTCTTCACTTGATCCTCCACATCAAGGCATTTCCTTTCTACCACCACCACTTCCGAGCCATGACAAAGATTGTTATCGTTGTCAACATGTTGAAAGCTTGATACATGAAGTACATGAAGATCAACGTTTCATGTTTTATCACTTTCTCGAACGTTTCGACGAGATCAACAAACCCAAACAACCTTGAGCTTAAAGTTTCAAGTGGTGTCCTTGTTTTAAGCTTAATCTAGATAGTCTAGGAATGATACTTCATGTTTAAATCATTCTCTTAGTTTTAGAGATTTGTAAATCATGTCTCGTATGTTTTATTGAATGAGATTACATGTTATATGCCATATTGTCTTGACAGTATCTTTGTTTCCTTGATACATATCTCATTTTGATGTTAACATCATTTGTTACATCACCATTGCTGTATTTTTCTTACAGACATACGAATCCCTCTATTTTGCCTAGACGGATCCCTCCAAGGAGGGAACCGTGGGATCCGTGCAACAGAAGACTTGTTTACTACTAACATGAGTCTTATTTGCAGGAAATTATGCATTATATACTTGTTTTCTAACCTTTATTTTGCAGATTTTCAATTTACACATGAAGACTTTGACACCCTAAGCTAGGGGGAGTTTCGTGTCAAAGTGATACATTGCAAAATCATTTGCAATATATGTTAGGATTACGTTACATGACGTTCCTTTGCAAAGTTGCAATCATCAAGGGGGAGCATAATCGTCACAAAGACGAAACCATTTGCAAACATGGTTGCAATGCACTAGTTTAGTATTTCATCTTACTTGGCGTCCTCACAAAGGGATGGACTCGTCAAGGGTAACTGAGACGAGAACACTTCCCGTCACTTGCTATCTATACTTTTATTTTCCTTATTTTTACATGTTTTTCTTAAAACAAGGTGTTAGTTTCTTTTCGACGCTCTTTTTGTTTCGACAAAAAGGGGGAGAAGAAAGTAAAAACTACAATTCAAATTTTTACGAATTTTAGTTTTCCTTAAAATAATTTTATGTTTTGTCATCAACAAAAAAGGGAGATTGTTAATACAAATAAGCCGTAAAAACGTTTATTTATATTTTACGATATTCTAATGTTTTGTCGATAACAATCGTAAAATCATTTTAAACGAAACAAATAAAATACGTAAATGGTATGAGCCAATAATTTACTAACACACTTACGTTTTCAAATAAAACACTAAACAAGTAGTAGTGATTTTATGGCTTAGTAATACATATGTACAACAACTAATGTTTACATATTGGGTAGATATATACATAACTAGTATGTATTATAATGGGTAATAATTTGGGTAGAAGTTCAAGTATTTGACCCATTGACTAAATACATTGAATGTGGTTGGGTAAAACCCAAAGTCTGTGACCCATACCCATGGAGCATAACCTATAACCCATTTCATGATATCATGCATAAGTCATAAATGGATATTATCCATGACCCATGGATTTAACCCATGACCCATGGAATAGATGCATTGCATCTTGAAGATACATTGTATCTACTTGGATACCCATGGTCCAAAGTCTTGGACCCATGACCCATGACCCAAAACCCATGGGCAAAGAGGAGAGTCCCACGGATCCCCAGGAATACACTGGACGGATCCCTCAAGTGAGGGATCCGTGGGATCCGTGGAACAGTAGCACATTTTCCTCTATAAATAGTGAGCCATTTCTTCATTGTAACTCACCCCTTTCATATATTTTTTTCTCTTTGAGTTGTAAACTCTCTAACCACATATCCAAATGATCTTTGTATGTAGCTTTGTTTTTGTGTGATTCTCTAGGTTCCTCTTAAAGGCGAGATCACCACCTTTTGAAGTCGAGCAAGCTCAAGTCCATGAGTTGCCATGCTTCGTCATCATCAAGACTACTGAGGTTCTCTTGTTGATTGTTCTTTCTTCCTCCATAGAAGTGTTGTGTCAAAGGCATTAGTGAAGGATACCAAAAGAGTCAAGACGAAAGCATTAGTGAAAGGTGCTTAACGTCCGTGTCAAAGGCATTAGTGAAGGATGCCAAAAGAGTCAAGAAGAAGGCATTAGTGAAAGGTGCCAACGTCCGTGTCAAGGGCATTAGTGAAGGGTGCCTAGAAGTCAAGTCAAGTGGCATTAGTGAAAGATGTCAAGGGTGTATAATCGATGAGGTGCATCGATGTACAAATAGAAATAGGTTGTATCCAAGGATATTGATATCCTTGATGATGTTGTAATAAGGAGTGGGTCTCCTTTGGGTTAGGTATTGTGTAGTGCTGGGTAGTAGTTCCCCCATTGTAATGGAACTCGGTATCTAGCCTAGTACCGGATAAAGGGTAGGCGACGTTGTGATAGGTGTGGTTCTACCTTATGGAAGAACCCGGTGTCTAGCCTAGTACCAAAAAATGAGTAGGCGACGTTGTGAAGGCTTCTCCGCTACAAGGAGTTGGTGTTGTGTAGTGATAACGAACTCTCGAGTAGGTGACTCGGGGAGTGGAGTAGGGCAATGAAGGTGTCCTTGTAGCCGAACCACTATAAATACTCGTGTTGTGGTTTTGTGCTTCTTACTCTTTATCTTAGTTTTTATTTATCTATATGCTTGTCTATCAACATCCAACATAGACATTCAAATAGATTGACATAAGTCGATCTAAATAGTTTAAAACCAAATTTTAATCGGTAAAACTATTCAACCCCCCTTCTAGTTTTCCACATGGGTTTTCCCAAGTAAAAACAAATCCACTATGGTTTAGTTGGCTCCAAATAGCAACATAGTGATGAGTTTTTTCAGTATTTGTTATTGATTGCTGGCCGAAGGTATGAATTATTGCAATAACTTTAGGTTGTTGCACTTTTATCTTTCATGTAGCTTAAGACCCAAAATTTAGACATATGAATTAATGTGTCTAATTTATGAAATTTTGTTGGGTGATCACAAGAATATGGGGAATAGTATCAAACAATTCGTGACAGTAACATACATTTTATTTTTTAATACAGAAGTTAGATGTGTTCAAGGTCAAAATCTGTGCTGCAACAAAGATTTTGATATTATCGATGATCTATATGTTGGACACAAAAAGGGAAACCCTAATGGGGCGTTTGGTTGGGGCAATTTGGGGGATATTGGAGGCATTTGCATTTTAATTCCCTTCAAATGTCATGTTTGGTAACTCAAATGAGGGAAATCGAAGCAATTTACAATTCCTCGAATTGCCAAAATGAGGAGAATCAGAATGCCTCCAAAAAGTGAGGAATTTTAATTTGCTTGAAAAAAAATTTATAAACTTTTTTTCTTATTGTTTTTTTTATAAACTTTTAAATAGAATATTTATAATTTTTTTTATAAACTTTTTTTATAAATTTTTTATAAACTATTTTATAGATTTTTTTAAAACTTTTATTATAAATTTTTTATAAACTTTTTTTTATAAATTTTTAAAAAATTTCTTATAGATTTTTTTAAACTTTTTTTATATACTCTTTTATAAACTTTTATGAATTTTTTATAAACTTTTTTTTTTTAAATTTTTTATAAATTTCTTAGAAATTTTTTATAAACTTTTTTTATAAACTTTTATAAATTTTTTATAAACTTTTTTTATAATTTTTTTATAAATTTCTTATAAACTTTTTATAAACTTTTTTAATAAATTTTTTATAAACTTTTTCATAAATTATTTATAAACTTTTTTTTATAAATTTTTTATAAACTTTTTTTTATAAATTTTTTCTAAACTTTTTTTATAATTTTTTTTATAAACTTTTAAATAGAATTTTTATGAAATTTATATTAAAAAAAAAAAAAAAAAAAATTTATAAATTTCTGTGAACCAAACATGCGAAAGTATTTTAAATTCCGGAATTTTAAATTCTCAAGAATTTAAATTTTCTAGAATTTAAAATTCCGGAATTTCAAATTACCCCAACCAAACGTCCCTAAGAAGAAAACAACTGAGATATTAACAAAGTTAATATCTAAGCTACAACATCAATAGCCTTATCCAGAAAATATAATGGCAGTTGCTTATGATGTTCCCATACCAGGGTATAAAACAAAGACAACTATCAACTTATGGTTATGGTCAACAGAAGTTGCACCTGAATACTTTGACTTAAACACTTTCAAATCCGGAGATCATCCTAGAGCATATGAAGCTCTCAAAAGAGCAGAAAAGGTTTAATTTTTCTATGTTTATTCATTAATGTCGTATCCCATTTTTAATTAACTAATGTTTTGTCATGGTTATATTTGCTACATCTTTTACCCAGGAGATGAATCATATTGAGGGTAAGACTCTTAGATTGAAGCAACAATATACACTATGCTCTGCTTCACTTCAAGATATAATTGCATGGTTTGAAAAGAGATCAGGGGAGGCACTTAACTGGAATGAATTTCTTGACAAAGTGGTAGTACAGATGAACAATACTCATCCGACACTATGCATACCAGAATTGCTGAGAATATTGATAGATTATAAGGGTCTAAGCTAGAGAGAAGCATGGGAAATCACTCAAAAGTAATGTTTTATTGTAATCTGAACATGTTCTATTTTTTTCTGTATTTGCCTCATTTAGTTTATTTATATACCTGTGGCAGAACCGTAGCATATACGAATCACACTGTTCTACCCGAGGCTTTAGAGAAGTGGAGTTTGAATCTTCTTCAACAACTACTTTCACGACATGTTGAGTTAATAGAAATGATTGACAAAGAGTTAAGTTTAACCTCTTTATATATCTATCTTCAGTGATTGTATAACTCTTCATTTCTGGAATCAATTTCTTTTTCCCGGTTTTCCCTTTACTTCCTTAGAAAATCACATTTGGTGCACCTCTTATCCAAAATATGTTGTGTACTATTATGATAAATGAGTATACAAACACAAGAGAACCGCAAAGTTACACTAAGGAAATAAGGCTAACACCTTTTATTACCGATATGTTACTCAGTTGATTGATACCATTATTGCCGAGTATGGTATTAAAGACCTTGAGTTGGTTAAAGAAAAACAAAAGCAAATGAGGGTTCTAGACAATGTCGAACTACCTGCATCTGTCTTATATATTCGGCTTATTGCCTTATATGTGTTTGCATTTGCATCTTGAAACTGTTTAGGAGTTCATAATGTATTGATACTTTAACGTGTTTGCATTTGCCTTAAATTTGCGGCTTATTGCCTTATATGTGTTTGCATTTGCCTTATATGTGTTTGCATTTGCATCTTGATCGTCTTCTCTGGTGCTTTTGTTATATCTCAGATACAGTCAACACTCTTATGTCATTCTTGGTTTTCTTATATCACATCTTACTGGATTATTTCAGGCCCGCCAATCGAATATAAATACTTTAATGTTGGATTAAAGAAATTGAAGAGTTTAGCCAAATTTTTTTACGTACATCAGTACATGATACAGTGTTTTACGAAAGGTTCTACTAGCAACTTCAATGCTTGTGGAGATCAAAGGTAGCAAGGAAAGAACTGAGGATGCTAAAGATGGTGAGTACATATCCTTTTCCAAAAAACAGAAGTATCATCTACTCAAACTTGACAAAATAAATAATTGATTGCAGGTTGTGCGAGATTTTGGGGCCTTAGAGAAGCTAAGGACAAGCTGGAGAAGCGTGTTGAAGAGTTAACATGGAGATTAGACTTTGAAAAGCATCAAAGGGTACATGTTTAACATGCTCAGACTGTAAATGCAAATTGTAGTTAAAAACTGATTTTTTAAATGCTTTTGTTAGAATTTAAACCAAACTAAAGGGGTGCTTATTGTAGGCTACTCTTTTAGTTAGTTAAAGCCGACCTTATACTATATGTTTAAGTTCAGGATGAAATTGTGGACCTGGAAAAGAGATTTGAGGAATTTGAACAGAAGTACAATGAAGTTGAAAATGAGAGCAAAGAAAGGCTTAAAGTGTTGGAGGAATCACAAGTTAAAATTTCCAGACTTCAGGAGACCATTGACAGGTTAGATGCAAACTTGTCCAACGTGGAATCAGAAAATCAAGTATTGCGCCAAGAAGCATTGGTTGCGTCAACCAATAAGGACATCGCTGAAGAAGCTGAACATAAGACCACATAAAATATACTACTACATTTTTGATAATATTTGTATACTCGAAAAGTCTCAGATGTTATTCAATATCGAATTCGAGACAGTGAGGAAAAACGAGTCAAGATATTCATAACATCATAATTATATATTTAATCAAAAACATTTGTCCTATTAACTTGTGAATGGGTCAGTTTGGGTTACGTTTTATCTCTTATTGTTGTAAAAAGTTGAATTTGAGAATTTAGCTTAAATGTAAACAAGTAGAATAGGTTTAACAAGCTGTAAGCCCAAATTTCTAACCTCTGATTATTTATAAAAAAAAGTATTCCTTTTTTATCCCATAAACAACTGTTTTGCCAATTTATAATTGACATGAAACTGTTTTGCCACTTTAGCGAATTTAAACCTTTTGAGTTTATCAATGCATGAACCTGTTAAACAAATGGAGTTTCTGTTAGACATACGATCAAACTGTATCAGAGTATTAATATTATAAACGCCGCTTTTCTATATTTTGATCACACCAATAAAAGTTTCAATGAAGGCATATATCTGAATTTGAAAATTCGTCCAATTTATGTGAAATTGACGTGACTGCACAAACAATAAGAGCCTAATTTCTTAATATATAGATGATTTAACAAAGAGCAACAATATACAAGAGCATATGAAACCATTCAGTATTACCGTGGTTTCAACATCATCGGTGACAATTCGTGAGCGGGATACTCAACGTAACGAGGACCACGTGGCTAACAAGGTGGACAGGGTAGATAACCACAAGGAGGAAGAGGATGGGCTCCAAGGGGACCACCACCACAAGAACGAGGTGGCGTGGCTCCTTAGCAATATCCTGGTGGACAATCGCAGCAGCGAGGGCAATGTAGAGGGTCTCAGCCATCATAGAGCTATCATGGATGTTAATTGAGCATTATTTTAGGCTCAAAATTTGTAAAGCCCTTAAACATGTTATATTTAAACAAACAAACTGCATTTTTTTTGTTCTTTATTGATTTCTCAGGAAGATATGAAAGTCTCTCACTTCACACATGTAAGTGAAATGGAAAAGAAGATAGAAACGTTAACAAGGATCACAACTATACTGAAAGGTTTTATCAAGAATAAGGTAATATGGTTAATTTTAAAAAAAACATGCATTTTTGTTGTATTTGCGATTCTTTTTGCAAACATGTTTGGCTATTAGTTAACAATTTTGAGGTCATAATTACCTCTTTACACATCTAGAGCAAGTTAAACATATGTTATGTAAAAGTGTGCAAAATTGAGCTACTAGAGTAGCTGATTAGAATTGGGTGCAAAAATACAGGGATTGAAGTTTATATGTGTGTTTCGGTTCAAATTATGGTGGATGACACAAAGAATGGGGACATGTGCGTGGAAAACTATTTAAATGTGTGTGTTGGATGTTGATAGATAAACATGTAAATAAGTAAAGCAAAGATAAAGAGTAAGAAGCACAAAATCACAACGCGGGTATTTATAGTGGTTCGGCTACAAGGACACCTTCCTTGCCCTACTCCACTCCCCTAGTCACCTACTCGAGAGTTCGTAATCACTACACAACACAAACTCCTTGTGGCGGAGAAGCATTCACAACGTCCCCTACTCTTTTTCTGGTACAAGGCTAGACACCGGGTTCATCCACGAGGTAGAACCAAACCTATCACAATGTCACCTGCACTTTATCCAGTATAAGGCTAGATACCGGGTTCCATTACATAGGAGGAACTACTACCCAACACTACACAAAACCTACCCCAAAGGAGACCCACTCCTTATGGCAACATTAACAAGGATATCAATATCCTTTGACCCAATACTAATCTATTTTGTACATCGACACACCATATCGAATGTACACCCTAGGCACCTTTCACTAATGCCTTTGACATGACCTCTAGGCACGCTTCACTAATGCCTTCAACATGGACTCTCGGCACCCTTCACTAATGCCTTTGACACGGATCTTCGGCACCTTTCACTAATGCCTTCGATACGACTCTTTGGCACCTTTCACTAATGCCTTCTATACGACTCGTCGGCACCTTTCAATAATGCCTTCGTCTTGACCCTTTAGACATCTTTCACCTATGTCTTCGACACAACACTTCTAATGAGAAAGGAAAGAACTATCAACAAGATACCATCAGTAGTCTTGATGATGACGAAGCTTGGCAACCCATGGACTTGAGATTGCTCGAATTCAAGAGGTGGTGATCTCGCCTTTAAGAGGAACCTATAGAATCACACAAATACAAAACTACATAGAAAGATCCTTTGGATCTGAGGTTAGAGAGTTTACAACACTAAGAGAGAATATGTGTGAAAAGGGTGAGTTATAATGAAGAAATGACTCACTATTTATAGACAAAAATATGCTACTGTTCCACGGATGCCACGGATCCCTTGCTTGAGGGATCCGTCTAGTGTATTACTAGGGATTCGTAGGACGCTCCCCCTAGATGGGTTGTGGGTCATGGATGATGGGTTGTAGGTTTTGATCCATGGGTATCCAAATAGATACAATGTATCTAGAAGATACAATGCATCTAGTCAATGGGTCATGGGTTAGCTCCATGGGTCATGGATAATACCCATTATGACTTATACATGATGTCATGCAATGGGTCATGGGTAATGGATCATGCTCCATGGGTATGGGTCATGGACTTTGGGTTTTACTCAACTACATTCAATGTATTTAGTCAATGGGTCAAATACTTGGACTTCTGCCCATTCTATTACCTATTATAATACATACTAAGTATGTATATATCTACCCATTATGTAAACACTAGTTGTTGTACATATGCATTACTAAACTATGAAAGCACTATTACTTGTTTAGTGTTTTATATGAAAACGTAAGTGTGTTAGTGAACTATTGGCTCAAACCATTTACGTATTTTATTTGTTTCGTTCAAATGATTTTACGTTTGTTATCGACAAAACATTTGAAGATCGTAAAATATAAATAAACGTTTTACGGTTTATTTGTATTAACAATGTGGTCAAGATATACCTACCGAGACTCAGTTTCTTATAGTCAAAACAAGGGAAGGTTCACATTTTGGTGAAGATAATGAAGTTGATGATGGATGTCACCAATGTGCTATGTACACCGTCTTCTTGCCTATTCTTGAGGGCGATTTTAGAGCTATTATACAAGGAAATTCAAATAATGAATTGGAGATTGTTTTGGAAAGTGGTATGAAAAGATTTCTGTTCATCTTTTAAATGTTCTTATGTTTTGTTATTAGGGGGTGTTTGGGATTGTTAATATCAAACTGCTTAACAGTTTAAAATATTGATGGTCTACTTATTTGAACTACTTATATACTAAACTATAAGTAGATAAGCATTTCTATTCAAACACTCAAAACTGCTTATTTGCTTTGGAAATTAGTTGATAAGCTTATAAGCACTTAAATGAGTTGATAAAAATGCTATATTATGGTAATTTGTAGGAGATCCTGATGTGAAAGATTTTGAATGGAGTCATTTGTTTTTTGTGGTTGCTGGATCAGACCCTTTTGATGCTATCAACAACGCTGTTAGTATCTGCATTTGCACATTATTATTAGCTATAACTATAATTAGAACTATGAGTTGATGAGTTTAAATTACAGAAGCGTGGAGAGACATCTTTAGACATTTTCTCATCGCAAAAGAAAGAAGGTAACTTGACCGAGTCTCTAAAATTGACTATTTTCTAGGAAATTAATTGATGAATATTTAGTTACTAATCTTTTATGTATCATAACTGATTAACATGCTAGACATGTTAAATTGGTTCAGCTGGTGCACGTGGGATGCTTTATAGAAATATCAAAAGACATACCTTTAGTCACAGTATGATTGAAATTAGTAGGAGGAATGGCCGGAGGGACGTTGCGATGAGCTTTTTTCAAGATTGATTTGAGAATAGGAGCATCTCCTAATAAACCTGATCCCTTACCACCATCAGCAGCAATAGGCGAACCCTTAGAACCCTTGTTATCCCCAGACTTCATAGAATCCATGACCAATAAAAAAACAAGCGACAAAGAAAACCCTAAAAACGAATCCAAAGACAGCAGCAGCACGACCAAAAGAATGCAATGAGGAATGTGTTGAGGGGGCGCATGTTACTATTCCGTTACAAGCTATTCACGAGGTTTCCTCTCGGTTTACACATACTCTTTATGGTTACTTTATAGGGAAACGACTTGCTTTCCCTATAGTAGAGAATTATGTTAAAAATACTTGGGCGAAATTTGGTGTGGAACGGGTTATGTTGAGCAATGGTTTTTTCCTATTTCAATTCGCTACTAAGGAAGGTATGGAACAAGTCCTTGAATCTGGCCCGTGGTTAATTCATCTTGTGCCTATCCTTTTGAACATTTGGACTCTAAATTCCAAGCTTAAAAAGGATGAAATAACTTATGTTCCAGTGTGGGTTAAGTTACATAATGTACCAATTGTGGCTTTTTCGAAGATTGGATTGAGTTTGATTACGACACAAATTGGTCGTCCAATCATGTTGGATTCGTACACAAGTACTATGTGCATTAAGTCGTGGGGTAGAAACTCGTATGCTCGAGCTCTAGTGGAAGTATCTTCTCTTCATGCGTTATTGGATTAATAGGTGGTGGCAATCCCGTTTCCTAATGGGAAAGGGCATTCTTTGGAACGGATCGACGTCGAGTACGAATGGAAGCCCCCAAGGTATGATACTTGTAAGATTTTTGATCATAAGGATGAAGCTTGTCCTAAAAACATCATGACTAACGTTAAACAAGTTGTTGATGACTATGGTTTTGTGGAATTCAACAAGCGTAAGGGTAAAGGTAAGTAAGTTAGTAGGGAAAAGCATATTGATGGTCTTCGTCTTAATAAACCAAAGGTTGCGTTCCATTATCGGTGGGAGCCTAAGGTGTCAGTGAAAGATGGGGGGCCATCTACTTCGAGTGGTACAACGTTGGGTTCCCAACCTGATGTTGATACTAATAAGAATAATCTTTCTCCTAATAATATGGGCAATGGAAGTAATAAGGGTATTTCCCCTAGTATTCTGGCCAAGAAAAGTAACAAAGGTGCGAGTGGAGTTCCTTTTGCTTCTCCATATTCGACTACTCATAAAGGTAATGTTGGTTCTCATGTAAATGTTGGTTCGGGTCCTTATCAGCCTACTACCCATAATTCGTATATTAATGATGATACTTGCTTGGTCTCATTAAAAAATTCTTTTGCGGCTCTTAGTGGCGGGGATTATACTTTTGAGACTGGTAATATTGCTTATGGGACGTTAAAGGACACATGTAATTCCAATTTGGATAGTGATAGTGAAGTTGATGAGGTCATGGATATGTTTGATAAGTCGAGCATTAACACGATTAATCTTAAGGAAGCAAGCACTTCCTCTGGTGATGTTCCTCATGTATAGTATTTCCTCTTGGAATATAAGGGGAATGAACCAATCCCCTAAACAAAAGGAGGTCGTCAGGTTCTCGGTGAGAACAAGCTATCTATTTGTGCTATATTGGAATCTCATGTTTCTAACTCTCGTCTTCAGAATTTATGTGCAAAGGTTTTTCATAGGTGGGATTGGACGTCTAATGGTAACTTGTGTGATAAAGGGTCTTGTATCATTCTAGGGTGGAACATGGATGAAGTATACCTGAATGTGATTAGTATGACAGACCAAGTTATTCATACTTTTGTTCAGTTTAAAGAGGATAAAAAGGAGCTTTTTTGTTCTTTTGTTTATGCTCATAACAGGTACACTCATAGGAGACCATTTTGGGATAATTTTTGTACTCATTAGCAGTTTGTTCATCTTCGCCCATGGTGTTTGCTTGGTGATTTCAACTCGGCCTTGAACTTGGAAGATAAAGTTGAGGGATCATCGGTTATTGAAATAGCTATGAGGGAGTTTAAGGAGTGTGTTGATGAGATCGAGATGTCTGATATTGTTGGGATTTAGTAAATCCAGTTATTAAAGAGTTGGTCACCTCAAGTATATGTAATCGTTAGAAAGCTCGTATTCGTAGATTATTTAGTGTTAAGTAGTATTTAGTTTTGTAACACCATGGAGGACGGACGGGTCTTTACCCACTGTATGCCTGATCCACAGCCCGTAGGTGGCGATTTATGTAAGGACTATAAATACTCTCTACCTCCCAAGGTAGAGAGTTGGAGCTCATAATAAGATTTTTCTTTCTCTCACTAAAGTTCCCAACCTCTAACTTTCTCTCTCTAAAACCATATTATACGCCTACTTGTGGTTATGATCTAGTGTGTTTGTGAAATCCAATATGTTACAAATGGTATCAAGAGTCATGGTTTGATCATCTCTTACATATCCTTGGATTTCTAGTGGTTTTTAGGTGGTTTTTGAGTTTGAAAAAGTTTAGTGGTTTTTGCATCATTTGGATCATTTCTATTGTTAAAGTTTGAATTTTGGATGTACTTTTGTGTTTAGAATCATTGTAAGTGCTTGGTTTTTGATTTGGTAAGCTTGAATCACTGTGGTTGAGCTTGTTTTGGATTGAAAAGTGTGTTTTTGAAGTTTTTCTTGGTAGCGAGTTGGTTCTCGTAGTGAATTTCATCTTAGCGACTTGCTTCAGTAAAAGGTAGCGAGTTGTAGTGCTTTTTGGTAGCGACTTGGTCCTAGCGACTTGTCTTTTGAGACAAGCCGACAAACAGTACACTTAGTAGATTCTCCACTACGGGTAGCGACTTGGTGAAGGTAGCGACTTGCTTTCAATTTTGTTAGCGACTTGTACTTAAGTTTCTTAGCGACTTGGTGTTAGCGACTTGGACCTTAGCGAGTTGCTATTTAGCGACTTGACGACTTAGCGACTTGGTGCTTAGCGACTTGTTGTCATAATTCTCAGCGACTTGGTGTTAGCGACTTGGATCTTAGCAAGTTGTTATTTAGCAACTTGACTGTGTCTTAGCGACTTGGCATTATAGCGACTTGATTTCATAATACTTAGCAACTTGGTGCTTAGCGACTTGGTTCAAGGTTTCTTAGCGACTTGGTTGAATTTTTGTTTGTAATACGGTTTTCTCTTGATTTAGTAAAATCCCGTGAAAGAATCTATTTCCCGGTTTAATCATTGAGTTATAAAATCCCGTGTAATCTTTAAACATGTCTACCAACGTACCTACAATTATCTCCACTGTTGCCGAGGATGTTCAAGCAGCTGGTTCTGAACTTCTGATACTCGTCCACCCATGCTTGACAGAACTGACTGACTCTTGGGCTCAACGAATCAGATTATACTGTCTTGGAAAAGAAAATGGAGTCAACATTCTCAAATCCATTGATGAAGGACCGTATCAGATTGTGACTACAAGAGACATAATTGATATTGCTGCAGATAGAACCATGATCTTTGGATTGGACAGACCAAAGACGTATGATGAGCTCAGTGATAAGGAGAAAAAGAGATTAGATGCTGATATCAGGGCCTTAAACATCACACTACAGGGTCTTCCAAAAGACATCTACAAGCTGATCAATCACAACACTGAAGCCAAGGCAGTATGGGATAATGTCAAGATGCTTCTCTCAGGTTCTGAATTAACCAAGGAAGACAGAGAATCACAACTGTATGATGAGTTTGAGCACTTCAAGATGAAACCAGATGAGAGTATCTATGAGTACTACGTGAGATTCTACAAACTTGTGAATGACATCAGGAACATCAAAATGACCATGCCAAACATTCAGCTGAACTCAAAGTTTGTGAACAACATGAATCCCGAATGGCACAAGTTTGTCACCTCTGTAAAGCTAACCAAAGGATTGAAGAACACCAACTATGAGCAACTATATGCCTTCCTTCTCCAGAATGAGAGACATGCTATGTTTGAGAAAAGGATTCTAGAACAGTTCAAAACCAACCAGGGAGAAACAAGTTCCTCAAATGACTCAACAGCCTTTTACACAAATGTTGGTATTACTACCAAAGCTTCTCAAGTCATTCCCATGGGTGATGGTAATTACAAACTCATCCCTGATCTAGCATACAAGCCTCCAGACCCAAACACATTCATGGAAAACTTCATCAATCAACTGTCTCTCATGGTCAGTCAAAACATGAACTCTCTTCCACACACCAACAATAACCTCAGAACAACATCCAATCCACACAATCAAGCAACTGTCAGAGATGGGAAGGTTATGGTGCAACCAGTTCCAGAAAGGCAGTATGAACAGGGAAGAGGAGGAGTTGGTAGAGGATATGGGTTAAATCAGAATAGTGGAAGGAATGGGAATCAAGGTCAAGCAAAGCCAATTAAGTTCTACAATTGTGGTGGTGAGGGACATATTGCGAGGAACTGCACATCTCCAAAACGTCCACAAAATGCAGAATACTTCAGAGACAAGATGCTGCTTGTGCAAGCTCAAGATAATGGAGCAACTTTGGATGAAGAGGAGTTGTTGTTCCTTGCTGAGGGAAATGCCTGAACCTATGATGCTGATGTTGATGAACAGCCAATTCAGGAGATAGGTCATAATCATCAAAATGCATTTCAAGTAGCTGACTGTGATGCATTTGACTCTGATGTCGATGATGAACCTACTGCCCAAACAATTTTCATGGCTAGCATCTCACCTATGGTCTCTTCAAAGGTTTCTCCACCACAACATGCTGGTCCATCAAAAGACAAAATCATTTCTGAGGTATTAAAACTATATGATAATGTTGATGGGCAAAAGATGCATAATAAAGTACAAAATCTTGAAACTTATGAATCAGATATTGATGATGAGGGTAATAGAAATATTGTCGCATATGATCAATATGTGAAGCAAAGTGAAAGTGAGGTTGTACCAAGTAATGCATCTTCCGCAATCAATGAGGACTATGTCTTTGATGAATACACTGCTTGTGCCCCTGATGATTCTGTTATCTCTGAACTGAATGCCTATAAAGAACAAGTTGCTATTTATGAACAACGTGCTAAGTTTGAGCTAACCACTCGTGAGCAGGAAATGGATGACCAAATGCGTACAATTATTAGAAAAATAATTTTAGAGAAGAAGTATTGAAACAAGAGTTAAACTCCTTACAAGAAAAGCTTTCTAAAACTGCTAAGCAAAAACAGGAACTTCAAGAAAATGTTAAAATGCTTAAGCAAGAATTCAATGCTAAGGAATCAAAACTTTTGAATGAATTTTCCAATCTAAAAACTTTGAAAAACAAGCTTGAAAATAAGTTGTAAGTACAAGGGAATACCATTTAGACTGCTCACTTGATCACTAAGCATAGAGTTTTAAGCGATAAGCATAGCATTCCCCTTGTTGTGGAACCTAATCCCGAGGTTGTTAAAAAGGCTAGAGCTGCCCATAATGTAATCTATGATGGTAATGAGATTCTTAAACCTAGACAGAAACCTAGTTACGTTGAGTGCACTGAGGAAGATAGAAAATTAGATGATGCATCTAGGGTGAAAATGAATAAGAAGCTAGAAGATCCTGAATGTAAAGAGAACAACATAACGATCAAACCCCATGATTACAAGAAGGAAAATTGGATTTCCTTGAACAAGTTTAAGCCTCAAACGTTTTTAACACCCGAACAAGTGTTCTGGAAAAAGGATTTAGATAAGCAAAAAGCAGACAATCTTGTTGTAACAAACCCTCCCCTTAGGAAAATGCCTTCAGCGACTGTGTATCCTCCAAATACACCAATGCATTTAGTTCCTAGAACTATTGCCACTAAAAGCAAGACCTTAATCAGTCAATATGTTATTTTTCAATTATTTGTGGATTTTGAGAAAACTTGTAAGAAAAGGATCACACCCACTGGGATAACTGAAGGGGAAAGGGGTTTTGAGCAAACTAAAGAATGTTATTTAACTGAGGTCATGCCTTTCTTTAAACAACTAAAAGATCAATTTGAGAGTCTTAAAAAGGGGATGGATTTAGATATTAAAGAAATGGAAAAGGAATTTGATGCAATGATAGTTGAGGTTAGTGACTATGAGCGAGAATTAAAGTATAATGAGATTGAGAGGAAGAACTTGCATACCTTGAATGGGAATCTTATTTCTGAATGTATTACTCAAGATGTGTTTTACACTGCTACGAATTGTTCAATTAATGCTTCTCAATTTCATGAATTATTTGTTGCTCTGAAATTCTCCCATGATCGTGTCATTGAGCTTGAAAAAACTAACTCTAAACTGCACGACAAAGTTGAACAGGATGATCATGATAACCTGGTGAAATAGTTTTCTAAATTAGAAGTTGAACATCTTGCTTTGCAATTAAAATATCAACATATGAAAGAAAATGTTAAAACCTCAAATATCAAGACATCCTTGGATGCTCCTGAATTTGATGCAGTTTTTGAAATTAGCAAACGTGTTGAACATATTCGAGCTCATTGTAACACGATCAGAAAGTTGAAAGCCCAAATCTCTCAATTAAAGGGTGAAAAGAACAATGTGACTAGCTCCCAAATGCCTCCTCCTTTAGATTCTCAGTATTCTCAAACTTTTCATCTTTAAAACTTGGTTAATGCTTTACAAAAGGAAAACGAGAGTTTTCTAGAAGAAAATGAAAAGGTTAAACGACACTTTAAAGAGTTATATGATTCAATGAAAGTCACTCGTGACAAAAATAACGAAAAAATAACGTCTTTACAAAAAGAAATTGAGAATCTGAGGAGTCAGGAGAAAAGGGAAACTGCCACTTGTTTTTAATGAGAATGTTGCATCAAAGTCATCCTCAGACTGCAAATATACTGTGACTGTTAAATACATTCCTCCTCATCTTAGGAATAATGAACTTGTGTTTCATCACTATTGTGCTCACCTTAAGGATAGTCTAGAATGTCTCCGTGAGATTGTGGAAGAGGATTTCATAAATAAGCCTCTGGATAGAGAAATTAGGTTTGCTTGCATTCAGGCCAAACGATCTCAGGAGCTGCTAGAATGTTTAATTGCAACATGTCCTAAATCCTTAGGTGCGAAAGGAAAAGCTATGATGCCTTGTTCTATGCCTAGTGCCAAGCATTCAAATCATTCTATGCCCAGTTTTAAGAAAGTGAACACTATTGTGCCCTCAAGTAGTTCAGATCCCTGCACATCTAGTTCAGGAATGCAAAAGGTAGATCAACCAACTAATGTTCCCATAATTCCCTCTACAGGAGTAATCAGTGACATTAAAGCAAGCGGCTCACAAGCTAAGAATGTGCATTGGAATAAAGTAGAAGATCACCCTAGGAATATTAAGTTTGAGTTGAATAAAACGAATCGTGTTGATTCTAGTATTAGCTATAACCGTACTGTAATTAATTCGAATTCTGCTACTATTCGCAAACCATGTAATGATGACTGCTTGATTTCTGTTACTAATCATGAATGTGCTGAGAATGATTTGTCTAATGTTGTCAAATGCCCTGATAAAACTGTTAGTGTTAAAATTCAAGCTAAGAAGGCTAAAAGGCAAAGGCGAAAGAAAGTTAGAAAACAGTGGAAACCCACAGGAAGGAAATTTAGTAATATAGGTTATCAATGGATACCTACTGGCCGTAAGATTAATGAGCTTTGCCCTAACGTTGCTAAATCAATGCCCCCTAGAAAATGGATGCCCACTGGTAGAACTATTCCCTTAAGAAGCGAACATACTTTGAATAGGTCAAATACGGACACTAGCACTGCATCTATTTCTAATGAGTCCATTGTTTCTACCTCTGATGTGGGTGTTCCAATCACTGTTACTAACCAAGTAGAACCCATTCTTGCATGGGGATCCCAATTATCCCATTATCCATTCTTGTCTGTGTTCAACTGCAGATCGTTCAAATCGTTCTGTGGTACTTGGAGTCAGGCTGTTCCAAGCATATGACTGGAGACTGGTCGCGGCTCATGAACTTCGTGAGTAAATTCATCGGGACTGTTAGATTCGGGAACGACCATTTTGGAGCAATTATGGGTTATGGTGATTATGTAGTTGGCAAAAGTGTAATCTCCAGGGTATATTATGTTGAAGGTCTTGGTCATAACTTGTTTTCCGTTGGTCAATTATGTGATTCTGATCTAGAAGTGGTATTTAGAAAACATACTTGTTTCGTTAGAGAACTCGACGGTGTGGAATTACTAAGAGGAACTCGTGGTTCAAACCTATACACCATCTCTATCGAAGATATGATGAAATCTTCACCCATCTGCTTGCTGTCAAAGGCTTCCAAAACTAAGTCATGGCTATGGCACCGTCGTCTCAATCACTTGAACTTTGGTACCATAAACAATCTTTCCAGAAAGGACTTAGTAAGAGGATTACCCAGATTAAAGTATGAAAAAGATCATATTTGCTCAGCATGCCAATTGGGAAAAAGCACGAAATATGCCCATAAACCGAAACCCACAAACTCAGTAATGGAAGTCCTTCATACCCTTCATATGGATTTGTGCGGACCAATGAGAGTACAAACTATAAATGGGAAGAAATACATTTTAGTCGTTGTTGATGACTACTCTCGATTCACTTGGGTAAAGTTTTTGAGGACAAAGGATGAAACTCCAGATGTCATCATCAAACTTATCAAACAGCTACAAGTTCGACTCAACAATACTGTTAGAATTGTTCGAACAGACAATGGCATAGAGTTTGTTAACAAAGACTTAATTCAGTTTTATGAAAGTGTTGGAATCAGTCATCAAAGAAGTGTTCCACGAACTCCTCAACAGAACGGTGTAGTTGAAAGACGAAATCGAACTCTTGTGGAAGCCGCAAGAACAATGCTAATTTATTCAAAGGTTCCAATGTTTCTATGGGCTGAAGCCATTGCCCTGCTTGCTACACCCAAAATCGTTCCCTTATTCATACCTCTCATGGAAAAACTCCATATGAACTTGTTCATAAATGAAAACCTGATCTCTCCTACCTTCGTGTGTTTGGTGCTTTGTGCTATCCAACGAATGACGGTCAAGATTTAGGTAAATTAAGAGCAAAGGCAGATATTGGAGTTTTTGTTGGTTATGCACCAAACAAGAAGGGTTACCGAATCTACAACAAGAGAACCCGAAATATCATGGAAACAATTCACGTTACGTTCGATGAGCTAACCGGTCAAATGGCTCCAGGACAAACTAGTACTGGACCCGCATCTCAACTTTCATCAAGTAGTCCTATCAGTTCTACTCTGGTTTCAATTACCTCACCAGTAACTCATTATGTACCTCCTTCAAAAGATGATTTGAAGAAATTATTTGATCCTATGTTTGATGAACACTATGAGCCAAGGGCTAATGATCTATCAATTCCATC
Source organism: Chrysanthemum makinoi (assembly GCA_910596185.1). NCBI lineage: Eukaryota > Viridiplantae > Streptophyta > Magnoliopsida > Asterales > Asteraceae > Chrysanthemum > Chrysanthemum makinoi. Next base: position 159,472,538 of record OU343217.1, on the reverse strand, counting down.
AACAGAGGCTGCTCCTATCTTTGTCAATGAAGTTAACCCTTCAGTTTCCATGTCACTAAATCAAGAAGCGCCTTCTGCTGATCGCTCGGTATCATCATCAATGCCTCAATCATCAAGTGTACACAATGGAAATGTTTCTGCTGTTACAGATGATGAAAATCCTTTTGCTACTCTAGAAGATGAACCTTTTGAAAACATATTTGCTCCTGAATCATCATCAGAACCATCTTCATCAGGAGAAATCGACTCTGCTAATTTTTTTCCTCAACAACAACCACATGAACACCTTAGAAAGTGGACACATGATCACCCATTGGACAACATCATTGGAAACCCTTCTCGTTCAGTATCCAATCGTCGACAACTGGCAACCGATGCCTTATGGTGCTTCTTCAACTCCGTACTCTCTAAGATCGAACCAAAAGATGTCAAAACTGCTATGAATGAAGACAGCTGGTTCAGTGCCATGCAAGAAGAAATTCATGAGTTTGATCGACTTGATGTATGGGAATTAGTACCTGCTCCTGACTGTGCAATGATCATTGCTCTAAAGTGGATCTTCAAAATAAAACTTGATGAGCATGGTGATGTTTTAAAGAACAAGGCTTGATTGGTTGCAAAAGGATACCGTCAAGAAGAGGGTATTGACTTTGAAGAATCATTTGCTCCAGTTGCTCGCATCGAGGCAATCAGAATATTTTTGGCTAATGCTGCAAGTAAGAACATGGTAGTCTATCAGATGGATGTAAAGACAACTTTTCTTAATGGAGATCTGAAAGAAGTCGTATACGTCAGCCAACCTGAAGGCTTTGTGAATCCAGAGCATCCTACTCACGTCTATCGTTTGAAGAAGGCTCTTTACGGTTTGAAGCAAGCTCCAAGGGCATGGTATGATACGCTATCAAATTTTCTTCTATCTACTGGATTCAGCAAAGGAGCAGTTGATCCGACATTGTTCACCAGAAAGTCAGGAAAACATTTAATTCACGTTCAAATATATGTTTATGATATTATTTTTGCCTCGACCGACCCCAATGAATGTGATCGTTTCTCAAGTGAAATGGGTTCCAAATTTCAAATGTCAATGATGGGACAAATGTCATTTTTCTTGGGATTACAAATTTCACAAATTCCCGGAGGCATTTTTATAAATCAATCTAAATATGCAAATGAGATTTTAAAGAAATTTGGATTTGATTCTAGTGACCCTGTTGACACTCCCATGATAGAACGTACTAAACTGGATGAGGACCACTCAGGGATCATGGTAGACCAAATGAAATATCGTAGTATGTTCAGATCCCTGATGTACCTCACAGCCAGTAGACCAAACATTCTATTCGCTGTGTGCATGTGTGCTAGATATCAGGCTAAGCCTACCAAAAAGCACCTTGAAGCGGTTAAACGGGTTTTTCGGTATCTCCAAGGAACCATCAATATGGGACTTTGGTACCTGAAGGACACCGGTATGTCACTAACGGCCTATGCAGATGCTAATCATGCAGGATGTCAAAATACACGTCGAAGTACGTCTGGAGGTGCTCAGTTTTTGGGTGATAAGCTTGTGAGCTGGTCTTCAAAGAAGCAAATGAGTACTTCTATTTCCTCTACAGAGGCTGAATACATAGCCATGTCATCTTCTTGTGCTCAAATCCTTTGGATGAGATCCCAATTATCTGACTATGGCTTTGAATTCAACAAAATCCCTCTGTCCTGTGATAATAAAAGTGCTATTGCTCTCTCATGTAACAACGTACAACACTCAAGAGCAAAGCACATCGACATTCAACATCATTTCATCAGGGAGCAAGTAGAAAACAGTGTGGTGGAACTATACTTTGTGAGGACTGAATACCAGTTAGCAGACATCTTCACCAAAGCCCTTCCTAGAGAACGTTTTGAGTTTATCCTTCCACGACTTGGTCTTAAGAGCCTACAACCGGAAACACTCAAACGTCTTCAAGAGGAAGAAGAGGAGTAAAAGGTCTTTCTTCATCCTTATCTTGTAAATATTTATTCGAAAAGCAAAATACAAAATTTCAAAACCTTCAAAAAGCAAATAGAAAATTATAAAACCTTAAAAAATCCATAAAAATCTGAAAAATCTTGAAAATTTTCAAAAAAAAAAATCATTTTGTCATGTTTTTCTCAATTCGAAAATATCTACGGTCTTTGTGTTGTTATTCAAAGAATGACACGGGACTTTAGATATTGTTCGAATGTTCTCCAAAAAAAAATCAAAAAATCAAAAATATTTTTGGGAGAAAGTGAAACTATTGTTTATTGTCATTTCAGGCAATAACCCGCTTTTCAAAGAAAGAACAGAGCCATGCTTTATCTTGTTTTTCAAAACTCATGCTCTGATTCTATAAACAATTACTTACTATCTAATGAAAACTAATTGCTCTGAAAAATAACTCGGACTCTATTTTTGAAAATCATCTGGACTTAACGTTTTGTCAAAATATCTATCTTTCAATCAACAACTTATGTCATTGATTAAGGGGGAGAATGATTTCAATTAAATCAAAAGGTTATTTGTCATACAATTATTTTCAAAAGATAATCATGCATGTTTAATCAATGGAGTTTAAAGTCTCAAAATCCGATCCTTATCAGTTAAAACGTTTTCATAATCAAGTCACAATTCTCCTTAAAAGCTTTCTAAATCAATTTAAATCTCAGAGATCACAAATCTCAAATGATTTGATAATTGTGATCGGGGGAGAATGTGTGATTTAAATTGATTTAAACTGATAATTCGGTAAATGGTTTTATAAGGATGTACAAGCTCTCCTTCCCACATGTGCCAAACGATTTCAAATTTTCCATGCACATGTTGAGGGGAGCATCTATCTTAAACCACAAAGATTTGAAACGTGATCAATTTATTTCAATGTGCAGTCTTTTCCTAATATGTGCAAAACATCTTCAAATATCTATGCGCATATTGAGGGGGAGCAACTATTTTGAAAACCACATTCTTTATATAACTACTCTTAGATGCAAGCCAACCCCTCAAAGATGAAAATTATTTCTATTACAAAATGATGCTTGATGCACATGTTGAGGGGGAGCTCTTGTTCTAAAAATATCAAAAACAATTCAGGTACAAAATGCTTTGATAATATATCATAAGTATCTGGATTGATTTTCAAATGGTTTTTTCAATTGGTTCAAATGGCAGATGAAAAATACCAAATAGACTGACCAACTTTACTTTATGTATGGTGATATAAGGACGATAAGGTTAGGTATTTGTTCCCATGATCCGCCAGAACCGAAGGGATCCACCCAGGGATAATCCACTAGATAGTGTAGAAGTCCTTAGGTATATTGAAAAAAGGAGAAAAGTGATATATGGGAAGAGTGCATCGAGACGAGCTAGTACTGGAATAAACCCAACAAGGTTCTAGTTATGAAGTCTCGGTAAGCACTGAAGGGGTTGAAGAATGAAAAAGAATTGAATGTGAAACGGGTGAAAATAAATAGCCCTCCAACAATTCAACCTTAGGGCAGATACCGGGTTCAATTCATATGCTACTGGTGGTTACCAAGGTAACATCGGTATTGAAGACAAGACGTCATGGACCCAGTGATGCACTGCATTACAACTTTCCAAACTACTCAAGTTCCTCTTAAAAGGACTTGTTTCATTCTCACGGGGAACCGACATTATATATCGACTTTCCCTTAGAGATTGTTGATATTGAAGAAGGAGACCCTCTCCCTAGTCTCCGGCATAGGAACCAAATATGCACAATTGAGTCTAGAGCCACGAGATCATCTATAAATCTCATTAGGACACTTTCAATGAAGACTCTCTGTTTCACACAATGTGGAAAGAGAGATTATATCTTATGAGTCCTACGCATTATCCTTGTGGTATTGCCAGAACATCTGAGTGATATGCAAACATATTCACAATGAAGATGGAAAGCCTTCTGGAGCCAACATCAAACAAGCTCCTGGTGGGTGGCATGTGAGATCTATTCAATAGATCAACCATGTGACAACTGAACAGAAACAATGGGGCGATTCAATCTTTTGAATCAATCCTAGTTCAGGTTATGGATTGACGGATACCTTTGAAAAACCGGCCGTTGTGCTTAAAAACTCGTTTCTTTAGCACATCGACTGTGTACTAATATTTCAAAATAAAAGGTGTTTATGATTGATAATTGATTTTCATTAAAACCTTCGTTGTATTGCAAAAACAATTTCTATTGAGCGTTACACGATTGTTTTTCAAATCTCTTTTTATCAATCAGTAAATCTCAATTCGCTGGTTCACTCACTCCGTGTTGTCTTCTTTGAGACATTCCGGTTTGAGAACAGCTAGAGCAGCTGGAAACCCCCGTCAAGGAAATTCTTCGAATTTTACCGATCACGGCAAAGATTTGTACCGATCAACGAGGAACCGTCGGCCGTGTACCTCAATTCAACGAAAGTGATCAAAGACACTTTCGTGCGCTTTATTGCTAACTGTTGTATGCAAGTACGCCCGATGTTTGCATGATCAATGAAGCGTCAATCCATAGCCGCATGCTCACACAACACATTCATATCTAAAGAAATCATGATTATGTGCATCAATGACTCTGATATTTCCACTCCATGCTTCGCTATCTGCTGCCAATATCATGAATCAACGAAAGCTTCCGCTACTCTGATGAGAAGAAATCATGATCCCGAATGTGAGCATGTCGGTCCAAAAGTCACAACATCACATTATACCAACACCACAAAAGATGAGTCGAGATTTATGATAGTGATGATCTCAAAGCTGGCTCAAAACTCATTATCACGTGGATCAGTAAAAGACCTCCACTTGGTTTAACCAATCATGCAATTATGAAGAATCAATGACTACGAGCTCCTGTGCAAAGAACTACATCAAGAATGCAAGAACCATTTAAAATATAATATCTGTTTGTATTCAATGTAATTTTGAGGTGATCTTGAGGTGACCTCCCTTAGGGGGAGATTGTTGGGATTTAGTTAATCTAGTTATTAAAGAGTCGGTCACCTCAAGTATATGTAATCGTTAGAAAGCTCGTAGTCGTAGATTATTTAGTGTTAAGTAGTATTTAGTTTTGTAACACCGTGGAGGACGGACGGGTCTTTACCCACTGTATGCCTGATCCACAGCCCGTAGGTGGCGATTTATGTAAGGACTATAAATACTCTCTACCTCCCAAGGTAGAGAGTTGGAGCTCATAATAAGATTTTTCTTTCTCTCACTAAAGTTCCCAACCTCTAACTTTCTCTCTCTAAAACCATATTATCCGCCTACTTGTGGTTATGATCTAGTGTGTTTGTAAAATCCAATATGTTACAGATATTAATCGGACCGGGCTGCAATTTACATGGAATCAAAAACCTAGAGGTTTGGATGGAACTTTGAAGAAGATTGATCGCACTATGGCCAATCTCGGTTTTACGGATTCCTTTGTTGGTGCTCATGCTATTTTTCAGCCTTACCGTATTTCTGATCATTCTCATGCTATTCTTAATATTCCTACATCTTTTAAATCTAAACCTAGGCCTTTTAAATTCTCTAATATCCTTGTGCAGAATCCTCGGTTTAAATTGCAAGTTAAGGAGTATTGGAGTAAGCCTATTAGTGGTTTTCATATATATCAAGTGGTGAGTAAACTGAAATCTCTTAAGAAGCCTCTTCGGAGATTGCTATTTAATGAGGGTGATATTCATGAAAAAGCTGTGAAACTTTGCCATGAATTAGATATGGCTCAACGTGCGCTTGACTTGAACCCGTTTAATGTTGATATTCGTGAGGAAGAAACTTGTTATCTTAATGCTTATAATGAAGCTATTCTTACGGAGGAACATTTTCTTAAGCAAAAGGCTAAATTTGATTGGCTTTGGGTGGGGGATTCGAATTCTGCTTACTTCCATAAAGTGGTTAGGAGTAGGAAAGCGAGGAGTCGGATTGATTCTATTTGTGATGGTAATGGAGTTACGTTTATGGATGATCAAGTTCCTAATTCTTTTGTTAGTCATTTTACCTCATTTCTTGGTCAAGAGGGGTTAACAATTTCGTTTGAAGCTAGTAACCTGTTCTCTACTACTCTCGATCCGCATGTTGATTTGGATATGGTTCGTGATATTACACCCCAAGAGGTTAGAGATGTTATCTTTTCTATGGGGGATGATAAATCTCCTAGTCCGGATGGTTTCTCTATGGCTTTTTACAAGGGTGCGTGGGACATCATTGCTGATGAGGTTATTAGGGAGGTTTAGGAATTCTTCATCAATGGTAAACTTTTGAAAGAGGTTAACCATACTATCATTGCCCTCCTGCCTAAGGTTAATTCTCCTACTCGGATTACTGATTTTAGGCCTATTTCTTGTTGCAATGTGTTGTTTAAGTGTATTAGTAAGATTATTGCCAACCGTATCAAGGAGATTCTTACTATATTGGTTGGGTCGAACCAATCTGCGTTTGTTCCTTGTAGACTGATTTCGGATAATATTTTGCTTACTCGGGAGCTCATGCATAATTATCACCTTGATCGTGGTCCTGCTAGATGTGCTTTTAAAGTGGATATTCAGAAAGCGTATGATACTGTTGATTGGCAGTTTTTGTGTAATGTTCCGATCTGCTTTGGGTTTCATTCGCGTATGGTGCATTGGATTATGGAATGTGTGTCTACCACCTCCTTTTCGATTAGTGTGAATGGTATTCTGCATGGTTATTTTAAGGGTCAGCGTGGGCTTAGACAAGGGGATACATTGTCTCCTTATTTGTTTACGCTTGTTATGGAGGTTCTTAATCTTATCATAAAGCGGAGGGTTAGTGATTATGGGTTATTTACTTATCATCACAAGTGTTATCAATTACATATTATTAATCTTTGCTTTGCTGATGATTTGTTTTTGTTTGCTCATGGGGATGCGAGCTCAGTCGGGGTTATTATGGAGGCGTTAGAAGAATTTAAGCATGCTTCTGGTCTTACTCCCAGTTTTCCCAAACGCACAGCTTATTTCTGCAATGTTCTTAATCATTTCAAAATTGCTATTCTTCAAATTCTTCCTTTTGCAGAAGGGGTTTTTCCTGTTAAGTACATTGGTGTCCCTTGGTTACTACGCGATTGATTTTTCGAGATTGTAAGGAATTGGTGGAGAGGTTAGCTAATCGTATCAAGGACTGGTGGAACAAATCGCTGTCCTTTGCTGGTCGGCTTCAGGTTATTCAGTCGGTTTTGTCGTCTATGCATATTAATTGGGCCTCTATATTTATTTTTCCTTCTCGTATTGCGCATGACTTTGAGCAGCTTATGAGAGGGTTTTTATGGTGTTATGGTGATGCTAAGAGATGTAAATCTAAGGTTGCATTGGAAGTTGTCTGTTTACCCAAGCAGGAGGGCGGTCTTGGTATTCGTAGGATTGCCTCATTTAATAATGCTTTAATTACTTCTCATATTTGGCACTTGTTTACGTGTAAAGATTCCCTATGGGTTAAATGGATTCATATGTATAGGTTGAGGGGGCACAAATTTTGGGATACTCCATGTCAGGGTAATATGACATGGAGTTGGCGGAAAATCCTTCAGATCATGCCTCTTGTTCGTAGCTTCTTTTGGTACAAGCTTGGTAATGGGTCGTCGGCTTCTGCTTGGTTTGATCAGTGGTGTCCGGCAGGTCTTTTGTCACTTGATATTTCCTCTAGAGATATTCATCGCGCGGGCTTTTCTCCTAGTTCTTCTATTCGTGATGTTATTAATGGGAATTCCTGGTCATGGCCTAGTGATTGGGGAGATTGGTATCCGGGTATTAATTATATTACGGTCCCTAATTTGATTGACAATTTGGATGATAAGTTACTTTGACGTTATGGTGATTCCATAAAGCCCTTCTCGGTCTTTATTGCGTGGGATTCTATTCGGCTGAGGGGTTCTGATGTAGATTGGTATCACCTTTTTTTGGTTTTCTCATCGTATTCCGAGGCATGCATTCCATCTTTGACTAGTGTTGAAAAGAAGGCTTCGGACTCAAGACATGTTGAGATGTCATGATAGCCATCATGATCTAAATAGTGATATGTTGATGTGTCCTCTTTGCAGGGCCCAACCGGATTCTCATGATCATCATTTCTTTGATTGTGTTTTCTCTTTTAAGGTTTGGTTCTCTTTGAAGATGTTGAAGATGTCCTCTTTGAAGTGTTGTTTCCAAGCTCCTTTTTACGGCTTCTTCCTATTTCATTTGGCAAGAAAGGAACAACAGAATTTTCAAGCAACAAAGAAGATCGGAAGTTCAAGTTATTGATATTATCAAACCTACGGTTCGATTTAAGCTCCTAACATGAAAATTCAAGAAGACGCCGAATACCAAAGATTTGTTGCGGGTTTGGCAGCTGCCTCTTTCTCTTTTACATTCCTGAATAGCAGGTTCTAGTTATGTTGAAGATTATTGGCGCGGGTGGTTTGAGGATAGTTTTGTTTTGTTGGCTTATGCTATTGGAGGTCGTGGGTGTTCGTTGGAGATCCAGGTGAGTGTTGTACTCTTTTCCCCTACTCTAAGGTTTTCCCATTGGGTTTTTACTTGGAAAGGGTTTTTAAGGAGGCAGGCTCATCTGATTCATTAATCTCCTTCGAAGAGGTGGGCTGATATGTGTGGTCATTCTTGTGTTATTAGATGGATGTTCCCAGTTGGTGTTTTAGCTTTTGTATTCTATAGCTATTGTAACTCTTAGTGGTCTGTCACTAGCGATTTCTATTGGTTGTTTAAGCTTAGCTTGAGGTTAATGTGGCACGTCAGCCACATTCCATTGTACTTATTTGGTTGATTTTTTAATATATTTTACCAGGGTGAATCGTTTTTACCCAAAAAAAGGCCCTGAGAGGTAAAATATGTATCTTTTGTTGTTTATATATTTCTTTTTAATAAAGTGATAGTAACTCATGATTATCTGATAAACTAGTTTCGAGAAAGGAGGGGTTTCACCAAAATTTGGTTATAATCAATGATGGATGGCAATCAGTTGGTATGGATCTGACCAGTTTTGAACCTAAAGCTGAAAATACAGCAAAATGAGTACTCAATTGTGTATAAATATGTTTATTGATATCGTGATTTTTTTTCCAGTTACTAAGAAAAACTGTGTGTCTTGTATAGTTTTACAAATAGGCAAACTCATATAAAAGAGAACCGTAAGTTCTAGAAAGACGGTAAAGAAGGTCACATTGTGGAAATTCCAGCCATGGGACTTCGTTACGTTGTTACAGACATTAAAGACCACCTTAACCTCAAGTACATTTTTTTCATTATTTCTTATCAAGGGGTGTTTAGATTTGTTTTTACGAACTGTATCTGCATTTTTAGCTATATGATTAGCTTTTGTATGTTTGGATAATAAGATTTATTTTAAATTATAGACATCAATTTAATGGTCACATGATCAATTTAAAAACAGATGCAAATAGTTATCTTTTATAATAATGATAATAATAGTACTAATACGCTTGATTTTAGTAACCCACCTGGTGGTAATAATGACAGTGGCATTAATGGGTCGAGTTTAGCGAAACGGGAGCCGGGTAGGCCGTCTAAGCTTAGTTTGGTACCTGTTGGGCCAGGTTTACATAATGTGCAAGTAATGAATGATGCTAAAAAAATAAGCTAATCTAAACACTCCCTTAATTTCAGTTTGTATCCCATAGTTTTTCATACAATTTCAATTGCGTTTTAAAGAATATGGACGACTCATTTCTATATTATTTTGTAGAGATCTTAGTGTTTGCCACTACGAAGAGTTATGAATAATTCATATGATAAAGCATTTGCAATGATTTCCCGTATAAACATGGTAAGCCACTGATTAAATTGCTTCGATTTTGATTATTTTTTTGGGTCTAATTTTTTAGTAATGTTAGGTGATTGTTGGGACTGCAGTAATGTTGTTAAAATCTTAGCACTTTTTGATTTTGCGAGTGTGGTGTGCTTTAGGAGTGTTTGGATATGAGTTTTATGAAGTTATCATAGGAATTTAAAGAAGCATAATTAGGTATAGCTGAAGTTATTAGAGATATATTCATTTATCTAGAAAACATTTATAATTGTTCCTAAATATCTTTATTTGTAGAGGCTGTGTTACTTTTGAGTTCAAAGGCTTCTCAAGTCTGCAATGTGTATTAATCTTATAGGAGATATGTTATTACTTACTATGTATTAGTTTTCACTTCATAATGTATTATCACTGATAATAAACTTATAGGGGCGAGATCATCTAACATTGTTGTAATGGTCTCGAATGTGAACACGAAAGTAGATTCACCACTGGATGATTCTGGCCATGGGATACATATCGCAAGCACTGCCAAAAAGTATTCACAGAGAGTGATTCTTCATGCAGGAGATGCATTTTTCATTCCTGAAGGGTGGTAAGTTTTTCAATTTCATGAACTTCTCATTCCTGAACGTGTACCACCTAAAGAACTCTGGAATCTTCTACTTTTTATCCATTGAGCATTCATAATTTTATTTTCAGTATTTTGTACTCAATTACACAGGTTTCACCAAGTTGACATTGAAAGTTTAAATGTTACTGTTAACTTCTGGTGGCACTCTGAAATGATGTCTGACATGTCAGAACACATCATCTTTCCCACAAGCATTATTCCATCCTTGCTTTCTAGAGTCCCATGATGTTTTGGCAGCTTCTCTGGCCCCTTCCAACAAAAATTTCTCATAGGAGATAGATGTCTTTTTATGCATCTCACTGTAAGTTTCAACTATCAATTGTCCATGTGGCAACCAGTCAAGGGGCGCAAAGTTGGCTTTCTATTAAACAATGAAGCAAGTATCAAATCCCAAATAGTATGCTCCAGGAAATATAAGAATAAACTGCTTTGGATTTTGTACACATCGGTATATAGGTACACCTTCTGATTTTAAGATAGATGGTGATAGTTGACTGATCTTTACACATTAATGAAAACTTATTTTCTCAGTGAACGCTATGGATACGATGGAATCTTTACGTGTGAGATTGTGAGTTGAATTGCAATAAACAAATACTAATCACTAATCAGTTATATGACTATATGTAGAACAAAATATCATATGTCTCTAGCCATTATATTTGGATGCTATAATGTTGAGCTTTTTCTGTTTGAAATACATAGGAGGGTAAAGGAAGACAAAAACTGAAACTTGCAATGGCTTATCGTAGACATCACAACGAAAGATCTGAATTCATAATTGCTTAGAATACAAAAGGCATCTTAGGTGGAGCACTAAAGCTATGACAGTTATGTAGGGAGTCTAACTACCAAATTCACGGGCTCCAAATACCATATATGAGATCAGGTCCAATTTCTAAGCTGCTCTTAGAAATTTAACTTTTTGTCTCCAAACGGGTAACGAGGTCATTTCGCCCATATACTTGTGAGTCATTAAGATTGCCTACTATCGAAGGAGTCAAATTTAAGAATGAATTTAAAGCAAATGGGTCCGGCAAATTACTGTTGAGACAAGTAATGTAGTTAGACTCAGTTCCAGTAGTGATTCTATTACAGAATTATGATAAAGTAGTAATGAATTCATTGGTGTATATTTTTGTAATTAACTAACAAGTAACGGTGGACATCTATTACTATTATAAGTGAACATATGGGTAGGGTAGGTTAGCAAGTTGGGTGGGGTGAAAAATTCAAAATGGGCAATTTCTGTGCGGGTGGAACGGGTCAAAATGACCAGATACATAAAAGGTCAAAATGGGTAATCTCTCTTTGGGTAGAACGGGTCAAATGACCAGCAACCTTTCTGCACAAGTGACGGTGTCTGATATGAAAATGTTAATTAGTAATTTAGATTTCATTAATGGTGGAACTTTTATTTATTTTACACGTGTTTTAGCAGCTTTACGTATAGAAGAAAGTTGTTATTTACTTCTTAAGATATGCTGTTTGAATGGAACGTCATACTTTGACATATCACTAACTCGAAAAAAGTGACACTTTATGTTATTTTTAGACTTCCTTATGATCCTAAGGTCCAGTTATCATGATTGGCCGCACGTGATTCTGCCTGCTAATAGTAATGAGTTTGTTCTAAAAGGGTATATTTTTAGCTTATATATTTGTTGTATTACATTATTGAATGATGATGCTCATGACAAGTTTATTTTTTGGCAGGCCAAGCTTGATTTTGCTATTTCTTATGTGTTTGCATGTTTTAGGACGACCAAAAATGGGTTTGGGAAGTCGGGCCCCGGACATGAGAACAAAACTTATTAGTTGTCACGTCGCTGTGAGGTTACAACAATTCTCATTTTATATGACAGTTAAGTTACATTGGTATTTATCTTAACGGTTTTATCTTATAATTATCATTTATGTTAGCAAATCGTTTATTGGTTTTGCACCTTCGATTTGTAATTATGGGTGTTATGGGTGTTATTATTTGTACGGTAGGTTATCAAAAAGACTATGGCATTGGATGTGCCTGATCATCCCGTTGCACTTGAGATATCCGTATGTTTATTATTTGTCTTACTTTTGAATTCAAATATGTGATAACTGTTTCTCAGGGTTGAAATAGCCAACTTTAATTGCATTCAATGTCCCTCCCTTTGACTGATGCATTTTTTTTTCCAAAAATAATGACTCCATTTTATTCCATGTAACAAGCACTACAAGTTTTTTTATTTATTTATTTATTTATTTTATTTTTTATTTTTATTTAAAAAAACAAGCACTACATAAGAACTGGATTAGCTTATGCAAGAGAAAGCATATTTATGAGGATTTGTGATATTTTCCAACTAATTTGTGTGTGAGTTAAAATTTGTGTAAGAATTTACAAAAGACGAGTGACAAATAACTTGCTACTAACTTTTAATCATAGACAAGTGACAAGTAACTTCTGATATGTAAGAATTTACAAGAGACGAATGACAAGTAACTTGCTACTGACTTTTAATCATAGACAAGTGACAAGTAACTTCTGATGTGTATGAATTTATAAGAGACGAGTGACAAGCATCACGTTACTGACTTTTAATCATAGACAAGTGACAAGTAACTTCTTATTTGTAAGAATTTACTAGAGACGAGTGACAAGCATCACACAAATGAATAACATGTGTTTGAGCATTATTGTTTTTTAGGCCCCCTTATAAATTGTTAAACTGCTAGTCCTTTTATTTTATGGTTGATAATGTGTGTGCGATGATTGTTAAGGTGTCATGTGATGGACATAGAATCATTTAAGAACGACAGGGTTGCAAAGTTGCTTAACGACTTATTTCTTAGTATCAAGGTGAGTGACTACATGGATAATGTGATTAGTCTTCATAAGTATGTCATTTTTATATTCTCCTAATTTAAATAGCTAAACATTTTACCATGTGCTCATATAAAGGAAGTTTATTGATAACCCCATATAACATTTTGTTGCAATTGATTACCTTATTTTCCATCAACAATTTCCCCAAAATGATAGTAAGAATTACTTTGAAGCAAGGATTTAAGCAAGTGAATATGTTAACTTTATTTAGAAATTGCTATTACAAGGAGCTTGTAACACCCCAACCCGACAAGGGTCCGAATGTCACATTATGGAGTCATATCAGAACATACTAATAAAAATGCAAGCGGAAGTCTTATTAAATAAAATACCAAGTCATATAATAGAATAACTTACAAAGGAGAAATACATAATCCAACTTGTCTAAGAGATACGAAATATCAAAACATATGTTCTTCCAAATGAGTCCAAAATAATAAGGGAACTAGGGTCGGTTCACTCAAAAGCTCCTACTCTCAGCCCATCAAAGCCCAACATCCCACTTGGTACCTACCGCATGGGAAAGAAATGCGGCTGAGATTAAAAAGCCCAATGAACAGATATAACAAAACAAAAGCTAAACATAATCAAAATACAAAAACGAATCAGAGGAGACTGATAACAAAATCGTAACGTATGAGCACAATGAGTCTATGAGTCAATGGGGAACATGAAAAACACAATATTAACAGATATCCAGAAGGAACAGAAATCCAAGACCAAAGTAAAGCAAAGCAGCGAATCATTTAACAAATATAAGCTCATATAAATAACCAAACCTACAAGTATCGAAACATAATCATATAGGAGTTGATGAAAATTATCATAATCAAACAAGCAACTAAACAGTGTATAAGCATATCAGTCAGCCGATCAACTATGGCAAACAAACAAATAAGATAATTAGATATACCTAAGCTAAGCAAAATTCTATAATCAGGCAAAATCAATTGAATAGAATGTAAGCATGGGAATCACACAAGTCAGAAAATCAACAATTAATAAACACAATGAATAACATAACAAGCTGAGACACTAATAGAGTATAAGCATATTAGTCACAAGTATAGGTAGAAAATACTAAGCGATCATCATAACTAAATGAAGTAGCTGAACAAGAATACAGTATGGCAAACTAAACAAATCAACTAGATTGATAACACAAGTTGTACCATACTCCTTCATCAACCAGTAACATGAACAGAAGTGTAAACATGGTGGATCAACAAGTCAGGTAAACATCCATTACTATGCTGAACCGATAACACAAGCATCAGAAACATCAAGCAGAAGTACAAACATGGAAATCACAATTTGCAGGTAGATTACTAAATGATAGTCATAGCCCTCGACATAACTGAACGAAGTATAACATGATCAACGGATAAATCAAATGATTACATACTAGCATGGCAACCAGACGAATCAAATAGTCACATAACAGCATGGTAAGCGGATAATCAGATATTAGCATGATAATAGATGAATCGGGTAACCACATACTAATACAGTAGACAGAGAAATCATGAAATCATAATCAGCATGGTAAACAGATGGACCAAATAATCATAAAATAGCATATTCAACACTTGAATCCAATAATCATATAATAGCTCGGTAAGCGGGTGAAGTGTAAATCTGAAGTATATGCTTGGCAACTACCGAAATAGAGTGAAAGCATAGTAAATCAAATGAACTGAAGACTGAGTTTAATAACCAAATAAATTGAAGCATGAGTCCGATAGTCAAACGAATCATATAAGAATACTGAGTGAATAAGTAGTCAACTGAATGACTGAATAGGCATAGTAAATGAATGAATCAGAATATCAGATAGTCACATAATAACCAAAATCAGAATATTGCCATGAGCACCTAATACTAAAGGAGATACTCCAATAGCCAAATCTAACAAATCACATATCGTAACCCAAATCTGCCAAATCATATCGAATCCGTCAAATCATAAGTTCACAAGGAGGGGAGACCTCTCAAGTACCAAATGGAGTAGCTAGCTCCCAAATGTGAGGGGGTATATTGCACACACGCACCACATCACCGAAAACTGAACTGAGTACCTAGGATGCATCTCCATACGCTCCCTACAAAACAAATCAAATACACATATGCCAGTACGAGACTGTACATACGTATTCATAATGGCCAAGTGCACACATATCATAATCATATCAAAAGGGAACACCGGGGACTAATCACACCGCCCCAGATAGTGTCATGCCATTGGTGCGTCAATGACATGGCCATGGTACCTCCATGGCTAGTTAGCTCGGGCAACCAAATAAAAAAAATCATATCATATCAAACTGATCATATAATGGAATCCTGTCAATAAGGGATCTCAAACGGATAACATATCAAACGAATAACTAATTGAATATTAAATCAGAGGATCATACCAAAAAGAATCATATCAAATGGATCATATAAAATCAAAGCAAGGGGAATACGAATCAAAAATCAAAATGGACAAGAGTCATGAGAGAAAAGAAGTGTCATTACTAAAATGATGGAATATCTGTACCTCAAATGTGTGTGCGTAAGAGTAAGGCACACAAGCAAGCTCAACGTTCCCGCTTCACTAAATCTACATTAGGACATATCATAAATTACATATGTGTTCCATTTATAAATCATGTTTAACTTATCTCCCATTTATACTTAGTTTCAAGTTCATAAATTTCTGTCTTTAGTATTTCAAATCAGGACCAGACTTTAGCAATTTTTTACAGAATTCTTAATTAGCTCAAATAAATATAAGAAAATTCCCAGGGGTTCCCATATGAGTTCAGAGACTCTCCAAATTTTGGGGTATTTTATTTCCAAGTCAAATGGCCAATGGAAAATCATAAGTCCAGACCTGTCCAAAACTTACCTAGAATTACACACACCAAAAGTATAGCCCAGAAAAGCACACTCACACTACTCTATAAATCAAACCAAAAATTATAGGTGTCGCACAATATATAAAAATCATAACCACCAAAGGAAAATTTTCAGAACCTCATGGTTTTAATACCAAAAATCAAATACTACATCATAAATTTAAACTCAGAAACTCAGATTCAAACACTTTAACTCCAAAAACGTAAAAATCATACTTTCAGGTTTGAAAATGCTACAAGGCATATATTTCCAGAAAGCTATCTCAAAGTACTACAATTTAGGCTCAAGAATAACTCAAAAACATGCAAGTATCATTAGTTTACACCTAGATGAATCCAACTCAAATTCTGGACAGCTTAACAAGCAATCGTAACCAAGCAACAAACAAGTCACCAATCATCTCTTAAGCATGCCAAATAACAAAACTCATCATACATCAAGTTTAGGGTCTAATAACATGAATTTTACAGAGGTGTCATCAATTTAACCAATGAAGCATAATAGCAAACATTTAACATATTATAAGTCTATAATTTCATGTAGAAAGCTAATAACAAGTCCTAAACACGTTGTAAACCTATCCAACATCCACCAAATCATATCCACAAGGAAACCATCATCAAATCACTACTACTTATAATGCACAAACGACTCTCTCTCCTATTTAATTTTCAGAATTTTCAGACTTGAAAGTAATAAAGCATAATGTACAACACATTAAAGCACAAAATTTCAGACTTACAACCACATATGCATAATATAAAACACATTGATACACATATTAAATATAGAAACCACATTAATGCATACAATTAATACACCCCATCACCAATTAATACAAAATGTAAAGCACAATGTACAAACCTATATACTACATCCTACTTATAAAGCATGTTGAAATATTTGAACCTTTAAAAAAAGAACAAAACTAAATAAATTTCATTCTATCTTTCGTTCGTATAAGACCGAATAAAAAATATAATACCGTCATTTTGCCGCAAGCATAACTTTTATTAGCTACTCAAATCAAGTTACCAAATGCTATATTTAAATATATAAATACACATTAACTTGGAACATCATTAGCTATTGACTTGAAATATTTTTCACTACCTTTACTTGGTGCAAAAATACAAACCCACGTCAAGATTTCAACGGGCTGACAAAAAACTTTCTTTCATCTACACGAAAAAATATCTTCACATATCATTTTCGAAGCTAAAGCTTCCTTTATATTCGAAAAAGAAAGAAAAGATTCATAACAATTATGTTATAATCTCTCTTTGGTTCGTTCAAAAATAACAACAAAAATGAAAACAACACAAGATGAACCTACCCAAGACCCTCCAAAGGATCTTGAAGCCATTAATATGCTTTCTTGATTCGAATTGAACTCAAATGAAGAAAAGTTCATGGATCGGTTGTGCTTATGTTTGTGTCGTTAAAATTGTTGGATTTGTGATTTGGTTATAATTCATGATGGTGAAGACGATTTGAAGAGGATGAAATCGTGAGATGAGATGAGTTTTTGATGGGGGTTGTGAAAAGTTTAGGTGAAAGAGAGGAGGTGGGGGCAATGATACAAATGTTTAGGTATTATTTTGGGCCCGGGTCTTTCAATTCATATGACGGGCTCAACATCTACATTAAAAGAGACCGGACTGGGCTTTCATTAAATATCCAAAAATGGTTGTTATTGAGCTATTGTTATAATAGTTTAAGTTTGTTTCCGGTTGTTGGGTTAAATGCTATCCGTATTTTTACTACTTGAGCTGAAAAAGTTTTCTTCGCTGCAGTAGTGTCGGTCGCTGAGGGTCGAGACGCAACTCCGCCTCCTTTTCACCGCAACAACACGTTGACAATCACATAACCTTTTAACTACTTGCAATTATACTATTGTCTTATATAATTTTATTGTTATTTGTAATTTAATTGTTAAAAAGATATGTCCGCATAACATCACACTGCAAGAAAATATAGTCACAGGGTACCCGCCGCCGCATCGCGCGGGTACCCTGCTAGTATCAATAAATCACAGAGATAAAAGTCTAACCATCCATCTCATACAATTTCCCATCCTATCTCACAAGATTACAAGTTTTAGTCAAGTAAACATCACCATAACCTTCACATAAAATCATGAACTTCTAAGTTATCAAATTCATCAATAAGCATGTTATCACCCATCATTGAAAGTTCATGTACTGATTCTATATGACATATAAACATGTTATGAGAGCCGTTTCCAAATTCTCATATCCTAAGTACCATCTTTAAAGCTAACATGTCTACATAAAATCATGAATTCACAATTAGAGTTTAACATGAAAATGGTTTATGAAACTTCACAATGATTCCATAAGCAAGCATACATAACCTATATAAATCTAATAACATGTAAGGATCATTACATATTCATACTAACATTCATAACCATAATCATTTAACAACATAATTCATTCACATAAAATCATAAATCAATAAACTAATACTATTCGTAGAATATGATACACACTACACAAAACCCTTATTCCAACACACCATACACGACCCAAACCCACACGCAACTGAACCAACACACCCTTAACTCACCCAAGCCGATCCAAACAGCCCCGAATCTCTATTTTTGAAACCAAACAGCCCCTATATGAAGCTTTAATCTTTTTCTCTTAAAAACCCTAACCCGAAATAAAAAAAAAATCCGAAAATTTTAAAACCATTTTGTTTCTATTTTAATTCTCGGTAAACTTATTATGTGTGTATGCGTGTGAATACAAGTAGGAAACAAAAAGGGAATTAAGAGGTACCACAAACCGAACCAAGGGAATTACAAGAGCACCAAAACCACCTTTAAGGAAGACCGAAAGCCTCCTAAAGACCTTCACCGAAATCCTTTAAGCTTGGAATACCGAAAACGATTTGAGAAGAAGTGTATGCCGTCACTCTTAGATTTACTTTTAGGTTTTGGGAGTTGTTTTGTGATGTTCGACATATGGGGAGAAAGAAGTGGCGATTTCCAGGTGTTTTTTTTTTTTTTTACCAAATCAGTATTAAGTTTCAAATGGGCTTAAGCCCTAATATCTTAGACGTTTTTAATTGGGGGGGGGGGGAAAGGGAGGACATGCATATTGGCCGAATTTTTATAATTGTATATGGACATGTATTATTTTCCAATCTTTAAGTATTGTAAACATTACAATTTATTTAGTGGTGTAGTGTAGTTTTTAGTTTAGGTAATTCTTAAACGCATAAAATAAAATTTAGTAACCATTTATATCGTATACTCATTAATCATGTGAAATAATTAAATCTTCATATTATTAGAAATTTTAATTAGATGCAAAATTCATGATTCGAAAATGAGGGTTTTACAATTCTCCCCCCCCCCCTAAAAAGAAAATTTCGTCCTCGAAATTGAAGTCGTCAAAGTTAGACGGATACGTACCAAATCACAATTGAAAGGACAATAATTAGCGTCACGCTTGGAGAGGTTCGTCCAAAAGAATCTTCACAAACGGAAATAGTTTTATCTCTAATGACTCGATTCCGACAAATAGGATAGCCGCAGGCTTTTCACAGAATACAAATCATAATAAATCTGATCCAACGAATATGAAATAAATAGGTGACAGATGATAGTTGAAATTCCTCAAAGAATTACATGAAGCATGCATACACATGACACAAATACTGAGGTAATGTTAACGGCAGGAAAACTTCATCAACTCAAACCAGATTCTGAACGGATCAAAGAACTGGCTAATCATCAGAGAAGCAAATACCGAATTATCAAACATATCAGGATTTTCATAAAGGGATAACATATTCGTACTGACGATCAATTGGGCACATGTCGGAATATCAAAACGTATCACAGTGTGAAACTGAATGGGTATGATACCCGCACAATCGAGAATGACGTAAAAGCCGACGCACATATATAATTTTAATTCATCCAACTTACTAAACTCAGGCACTTCTCAAGACATCGTATGATCCAAATAACTTCAAGTCATATGATCTCGGTATTATCATGTTGTTCAGGTGTCATAATACTTGCATCATATGAACATGTCCTTATTGCCATCATATTCTATTCTGAGTCGTGACAAATAATCTACTAATATCAAATCAAATCAGATTCACATACAGGTGACAAGCATATCATCAACCCAAACTCCAGAAAAATAAAAATTTAGAAGACTAAACGAAAACTTACCAATCCACGGAAAGAAGGAAGGCGGCCTTCTTACTTGAGAAGGTCCCTCATGACTAATTTCTGACGATCCAAAACAATCTCAGGCACACCAACAGTGCCAAAATATCACAAATCTGATATTGCTGATACGAATCACATAAACAAACTAGATGATAATCGAAATCTCTCAAAGAGATATGAGATATAATACAAAGCTGAAATATTACCAAAATGCTAAATCATAAAACTTCACAATTCAATCCAAGTTCTCAACAAATCAAATAAAAGTAATACCGATCAAAATCACATAACAAAATATCAAACTGTCTCAAAACACGTGACGAAATAAATGAGAGGAAAACGAATCGCGGTAGCTCTATCTTCCACTATTTTCAGGATAATCATGGGCCCGATGCCCCACAAACCACACGGAGTGGATGCAATCTTCTCAGCATCTCTTCTTTGATACAACATCCTAGTAGCTCTGCTGAACTGCTGACCATCTATATGCCCAAGCTCCTAGTAGTAGTTTCTCTGCCTATCTGCAAATATTCCGGTCATAGCTCTTTTGCTCGTACGCCTTCTGTGTGCCTGCTCGTCGAATTTTTACCTCCGTCTTTGCTCCTCTTATTGTTCTATCCAGTTCTCTCCTGCAGCATCTTGATGTTTCCTGCAGCGTCGCAATACTTCAACGATCTTCTCGACACGAGCAATCCTGTCTTCAACTTAACTGGAGTGGCAGCTGTACTAAATGGATGTGGCTTCTTCACGAACCTTTCTATCTCAACAACTATTGTAGCAACTCAGGATCCAAATCACCATATTCGATTCTACGAGTAGTCACCATCTAAACGATCGACAAACTAATCCGCGAAGACAAATAGACACAATCAAATGTGGGAGGATGAAGATCAAATCATCGAAGACAAACGGATATCGAAATCAAATCTGAACGAAAAGGTCCAACCAAACAGAATAGGTCGAAACAAACGGAAGCCTAATGTCTACCCAAATCCTCACAGGTCATAGCCTAAGCTCTAAGGGTCTCAAAACCTAGGCTCTGATACCATAATTGTAACACCCAAACCGACAAGGGTCCGAATGTCACGTTATGGAGTCATATAAGAACATACTAATAAAAATGCAAGCGGGAGTCTTATTAAATAAAATACCAAGTCATATAAACGAATGACTTACAAAGGAGAAATACATAATCAAACTTGTCTAAGAGATACGAAATAACAAAACATATGTTCTTCCAAATGAGTCCAAAATAATAAGGGAACTAGGGTCGGTTCACTCAAAAGTTCTTACTCTCAGCCCATCAAAGCCCAGCATCCCACTTGGTACCTGCCGCATGGAAAAGAAATGCGGTTGAGCTTAAAAAGCCCAGTGAATATATATAACAAAACAAAAGCTAAACATAATCAAAATACAAAAACGAATCAGAGGAGACTGATAACAAAATCGTAACGTATGAGCACAATGAGTCTATGAGTCAATGAGGAACTTGCATAACACAATATTAACAAATATCCAGAAGGAACAGAAATCGAAGACCAAAGTAAAGGAAAGCAGCGAATCATTTAACAAATATAAGCTCATATAAATAACCAAACCTACAAGTATCGAAACATAATCATATAGGAGTTGATGAAAAGTATCATAATCAAACAAGCAACTAAACATTGTATAAGCATATCAGTCAGCAGACCAACTATGGCAAACAAACAAATAAGATAATTAGATATACCTAAGCTAAGCAAAATTCTATAATCAGGCGAAATCAATTGAATAGAATGTAAGCATGAGAATCACACAAGTCAGAAAATCAACAATTAATAAACACAATGAATAACATAACACACTGAGACACTAATAGAGTATAAGCATGTCAGTCACAAGTATAGGTAGAAAATACTGAGCGATCATCATAACTAAATGAAGTAGCTGAACAAGAATACAATATGGCAAACTAAACAAATCAACTAGACTGATAACATAAGTTGTACCATATTCCTTCATCAACCAATAACATGAACAGAAGTGTAAACATGATGGATCAATAAGTCAGGTAAACATCCATTACTATGCTGAATCGATAACATAAGCATCAGAAACATCAAGCAGACGTACAAACATGGAAATCATAATTTGCAGGTAGATTACTAAATGATAGTCATAGCCCTCGACATAACTGAACAAAGTATAACATGATCAAGGAATAAATCAAATGATTACATGCAACCAGACAAATCAAATAGTCACATAACAGCATGGTAAGCGGATAATCAGATATTAGCACTACAAGTTTTTATTTATTTATTTTTTTTTATTTTTTTTTTATTTAAAAAAACAAGCACTACATAAGAACTGGATTAGCTTATGCAAGAGAAAGCATATTTATGAGGATTTGTGATATTTTCCAACTAATTTGTGTGTGAGTTTAAATTTGTGTAAGAATTTACAAAAGACGAGTGACAAATAACTTGCTACTAACTTTTAATCATAGACAAGTGACAAGTAACTTCTGATATGTAAGAATTTACAAGAGACGAATGACAAGTAACTTGCTACTGACTTTTAATCATAGACAAGTGACAAGTAACCGATGTGTATGAATTTATAAGAGACGAGTGACAAGCATCACGTTACTGACTTTTAATCATAGACAAGTGACAAGTAACTTCTTATTTGTAAGAATTTACTAGAGACGAGTGACAAGCATCACACAAATGAATAACGTGTGTTTGAGCATTATTGTTTTTTAGGCCCACTTATAAATTGTTAAACTGCTAGTCCTTTTATTTTATGGGTTATAATGTGTGTGCGATGATTGTTAAGGTGTCATGTGATGGACATAGAATCATTTGAGGACGATAGGGTTGCAAAGTTGCTTAACGACTTATTTCTTAGTATCAAGGTGAGTGACTACATGGATAATGTGATTGGTCTTCATAAGTATGTCATTTTTATATTCTCCTAATTTAAATAGCTAAACATTTTACCATGTGCTCATATAAAGGAAGTTTATTGATAACCCCATATAACATTTTGTTGCAATTGATTACCTTATTTTCCATCAACAATTTCCCCAAAATGATAGTAAGAATTACTTTGAAGCAAGGATTTAAGCAAGTGAATATGTTAACTTTATTTAGAAATTGCTATTACAAGGAGCTTGTAACACCCCAACCCGACAAGGGTCCGAATGTCACATTATGGAGTCATATCAGAACATACTAATAAAAATGCAAGCGGAAGTCTTATTAAATAAAATACCAAGTCATATAAACGAATAACTTACAAAGGAGAAATACATAATCCAACTTGTCTAAGAGATACGAAATATCAAAACATATGTTCTTCCAAATGAGTCCAAAATAATAAGGGAACTAGGGTCGGTTCACTCAAAAGCTCCTACTCTCAGCCCATCAAAGCCCAACATCCCACTTGGTACCTACCGCATGGGAAAGAAATGCGGCTGAGATTAAAAAGCCCAATGAACAGATATAACAAAACAAAAGCTAAACATAATCAAAATACAAAACGAATCAGAGGAGACTGATAACAAAATCGTAACGTATGAGCACAATGAGTCTATGAGTCAATGGGGAACATGCAGAACACAATATTAACAGATATCCGAAGGAACAAATCCAAGACCAAAGTAAAGCAAATGAATCATTTAACAAATATAAGCTCATATAAATAACCAAACCTACAAGTATCGAAACATAATCATATAGGAGTTGATGAAAATTATCATAATCAAACAAGCAACTAAACAATTGTATAAGCATATCAGTCAGCCGATCAACTATGGCAAACAAACAAATAAGATAATTAGATATACCTAAGCTAAGCAAAATTCTATAATCAGGCAAAATCAATTGAATAGAATGTAAGCATGGGAATCACACAAGTCAGAAAATCAACAATTAATAAACACAATGAATAACATAACAAGCTGAGACACTAATAGAGTATAAGCATGTTATTCACAAGTATAGGTAGAAAATACTAAGCGATCATCATAACTAAATGAAGTAGCTGAACAAGAATACAGTATGGCAAACTAAACAAATCAACTAGATTGATAACACAAGTTGTACCATACTCCTTCATCAACCAGTAACATGAACAGAAGTGTAAACATGGTGGATCAACAAGTCAGGTAAACATCCATTACTATGCTGAACCGATAACATAAGCATCAGAAACATCAAGCAGAAGTACAAACATGGAAATCACAATTTGCAGGTAGATTACTAAATGATAGTCATAGCCCCTGACATAACTGAACGAAGTATAACATGATCAACGGATAAATCAAATGATTACATACTAGCATGGCAACCAGACGAATCAAATAGTCACATAACAGCATGGTAAGCGGATAATCAGATATTAGCATGATAATAGATGAATCGGGTAACCACATACTAATACAGTAGACAGAGAAATCATGAAATCATAATCAGCATGGTAAACAGATGGACCAAATAATCATAAAATAGCATATTCAACACTTGAATCCAATAATCATATAATAGCTCGGTAAGCGGGTGAAGTGTAAATCTGAAGTATATGCTTGGCAACTACCGAAATAGAGTGAAAGCATAGTAACTCAAATGAACTGAAGACTGAGTATAATAACCAAATGAACTGAAGCATGAGTCCGATAGTCAAACGAATCATATAAGAATACTGAGTGAATAAGTAGTCAACTGAATGACTGAATAGGCATAGTAAACGAATGAATCAGAATATCAGATAGTCACATAATAACCAAAATCAGAATGTTGCCACGAACACCTAATACTAATGGAGATACTCCAATAGCCAAATCTAACAAATTACATATCGTAACCCATGTCGGCCAAATCATATCAAATCCGTCAAATCATAAGTGCACAAGGAGGGGAGACCTCTCAAGTACCAAATGGAGTAGCTAGCTCCCAAATGTGAGGGGGTGTATTGCACACACGCACCACATCACCAAAAACTGAACTGAGTACCTAGGATGCATCCATACGCTCCTTGCAAAAAAAATCAAATACACATATGCCAGTACGAGACTGTACATACGTATTCATAATGGCCAAGTGCACACATATCATAATCATATCAAAAGGGAACGCCGGGGACTAATCACACCGCCCCATATAGTGTCATGCCATTGGTGCGTCAATGACATGGCCATGGTACCTCCATGGCTAGTTAGCTCGGGCAACCAAATAAAACAAATCATATCATATCAAACTGATCATATAATGGAATCCTATCAATAAGGGATGTCAAACGGATAACATATCAAACGAATAACTAATCGAATATTAAATCAAAGGATCATACCTAAATGAATCATATCAAATGGATCTTATCAAATCAAAGCAAGGGGAATACGAATTGAAAATCAAAATGGACAAGAGTCATGAGAGAAAATAAGTGTCATTACTAAAATGATGGAATATCTATACCTCAAATGTGTGTGCGTAAGAGTAAGGCACACAAGCAAGCTCAACGTTCCCGCTTCACTAAATCTACATTAGGACATATGTGTTCCATTTATAAATCATGTTTAACTTATCTCCCATTTATACTTAGTTTCAAGTTCATAAATTTGTGTCTTTTAGTATTTTAAATCTGGACCAGACTTTAGCCATTTTTTATAGAATACTTACTTAGCTCCAATAAAATTAATAAAATTCCTAGGGGTTCCCTTATGAGTTAAGAGACTCTCTAAATTTTGGGGGATTTTATTTCCAAGTTAAATGGCCTATGGAAAATCATAAGTCTAGACCTGTCCAGAACTTGAATTACACACACCAAAAGTATAGCCCATAAAAGCACACTCACACTACTCCATAAATCAAACCAAAAATTACAGGTGTACACAATATATAAACATCATAACGACCAAAGGAAAAGTTTCAGAACCTCATGGTTTTAATACCAAAAATCAAATAGTACATCACAAATTTAAACTCAGAAACTCAGATTCAAACACTTTAACTCCAAAAATGTAAAAATCATACTTCCATGTATGAAAATGCTACAAGGCTTGTATTTCCTGAAAGCTATTTCAAAGTACTACAATTTAGGGTCAAGAATCACTCAAAAACATTCAATTATCATCAGTTTACACCTAGATAAATTCAACCTAAACTCTGGACAGCTTAACAAGCAATCGTAACCAAGCAATAAACAAGTCACCAATTATCTCTTAAGCATGCCAAACATCACAAACTGATCATACATCATGTTTAGGGTCTAATAGCATTAATTTTACAGAGGTGTCATGATATGTGTCTAAATACACATATATTTGTATTATATAAACCCACAAAAACAACCAAAAACACACAAATGACTCTCAAAATGATACAAATTCATAAAAATGTGTTTTTATGTGATTCAGGTACAAAAGATTGAAAAAACAAGTGAAAAATGATCAATTTCACAACAAATGTCGTTTTCAGTCCCTGGAGTTACACAAATTGGCAAAACTAGTCCCTAAATGTTTTAAATGAATGAAAAGTCAACTTAAGTCCTTGGGAAACCAAAAATATTCACAAATGATCCCTGGATGAAAGTTTATACAAAATGGCAACTTTTACCCTTCAAGTTACAAAATTGGCAAAAATGGTCCCTGGGTATTCAAAAATGGAAATTTTACAAAATATACCCTTGTACTATTCATGAATTTACAATTTGGAACTATTTTGATAACTTTGAGGAAATTACAATTTAACCCCCTAAACTTTGGAAAATTACATAAATGGTCCTCGGGGTATTTTAAATTATAATAAAATGCAAAATAAGTCCTTTGGTTTATCTAACTTAACAATTTTAGTCCTTGTGAATACTTTGGAAATATTGCAGGTTCAGTCCCTCAAAAATTCAGAAGTTACAAGATTGGTCCTTGGGCTTATTAATATTACAAACCAAATGGACCCTTGGTTAATTATTTAACCCAAACCCAATAAATCCAAAATCCAGCTACTGGCCCAATCCCAACCAAAGCCCAAACCACCCCAGTGTTTAAATAAAACCGCCTAGCACTGTCATCCCCTACCTCTCGACACCTGCTACCACAACTCCACCGCCACCTGCTACTACCCTTTCCATCTCACCATTACAGCTCACCAACCTTCTCCCTCCACTACCTCTGTCACCCCACCTTTCCATTAAATGCAACCCACACTACTTTTACCTCCAAAACCTCAACCCTTTCCCTGTTTTCTTCCAAACTCTCTCAACTTGCCAAAATATCTCTCATACTTGTTCCCTAAGCCTCTACTACAATCCTAAATGCATTAATTAAAATATATCAGGCTGCAAGCAACCTTTTGGACTTTGGCGCCAAAAGTGTTTTAAACGGTGGAGATCAAATTGGACCATTCAAGGGTCAAGATTGAAGTGGGATTTACTCCTTAGTCACCAAGGAATTCAAAGAGTATAAAAGGAGGAAGAAAGACAGAGAAGAAACCACTTTTGGACTAGCCATTAGTCAAGTAGAATAGTTTTTTAAAGCTTTCTTTAATTTCAATGTCTTTTACAGTTTTCATGTTGTACTTTTCTTCAAATTAGTGTAATGAATCTTTAATTTCAGTTTAAATTCAGTTTAATCTCAGTTTCAAGTTTTTGCTTATTTCCTTTAAATTTTCAAGTCGTTTTAATTTCATGTTATCTAGATGTTTTATGGTTTATTTAGCTTGCATAAGCTCTTGACAAAGCTCAATAAGCTCTTAGAACCATGAAACATGCTAGACCTTTTAAATTCAGAAAAGTACTAAAAAATCAAGAAAATCAATGAATAATCAAAAATCAGAATTATGAAGAAGGTGATGAAGCAGGGTTGGATTTGGAATGCTATGGGGTATTAGGAGCTTATTGGGAAGCTAATAGGTGTAACCTTGTCCTTGGTTTCTATGTCTCAGTCCATTTTCTCATTTGTAAGCATTTTTCTAATTTTTGCATATTACTGTTTTAGTCCTTTAGATGCTATGATTTTCATGTTTCTGTGTTTAATTGTTGTTATTTAGTCATGTTAGAACTTTATATTTAGTTGCTATGTCTTGGATTGGATTGTGGTTTGATATGGCATGTCAACTGTTAATATTTCAATTTTTGAAAATCCTAGACACGACCGGTTTGACATCCGGTTTAGGTTGAATATGGTCCATTTTGACACTTTGGTATCTCTGGATTGGATGGAATTGGGTTAGGCAGTCATTTGCTTTGAAAACTTCAAAACAGTTTCTATTGAAGGTTGTTTGGAATTGCTAGTTTAAACTGTTCTAGATATGGTTTGAGTTGTTGTTTGTGCTTACTCTGTGTTTCTTTAGTATCTATAAACTCATTTCAGTCAAGATAACAAGTCCTTGTTAGCTCAAAAGTCAAAATCTCATATTATTGCTTCTTGTGTGTTCACTGTTAGTTTTTTAATGAATCATGACCATGGATTTGTGTTTACAAGTTGTTCAAATTACTCAAATCAGTCTTATACTACCTTAACATAACATAATCAGTGCTTAAAATCAGATTAAAATTCATTTTAGTCAAACTTTAGAGTTTTTGTTAAAAGTCAAGTTTTTCCTTGTGTCGTTTTTGAATAAAATATATAATTTTGTTGTGTATTCAATATTAGGATTTAGCCTTTAAGCTTTTAGGATAGTTAAGTTTAGTTGCTTAAGAAAAATAGAAAAATACTAGTTCTCATTAACTCAGCTTATAGAGTACTTATTTTCTAGCTTATTTTGAGTACATGTTTGGAAATCATGCCTGCACCACGACCTTGGTGTCAAGTTCATGAGCTTGCATAAGCTTCATGACTTGACCCTAGCTTGTGTACTTAGCCTCTTTATGTTGCCTTTGTGGCCTAGTCTTTATGTGTATGATTATTTTTCAGTTTTCAGCTTATTTACATAGCTTAATCAAACCTTTTATTTTGTCCATTCTCACTCCTTCCACTGAAGCAAACAAAGGAAGTTGAGTAACTTCCATAGCTCATGAAAAGTTCCTCCCACAGCTTGAGCTTGTGATTTTTAGCTTCAAGTGAAGCTAATCAGTCATACTCCATGTTTCTGTGTTTGTTGAGCTCTCATGAGTTCATTTGATAAGTTTATAGGAGCTTATTGTTTGCTCATTCATAACAGTTCACTGGTTAAAACCATGAACTTGCACCATTTCCAATAGCTCCTAAAAAGCTCATTAGAGGTCTAGAGCTTGTGTGATTTAGTCTTTTGTAAAGCTTATCTACCAAACTCTTGGATCCAGTACCTAATTTTCACATTGCAGCT
Organism: Chrysanthemum makinoi; assembly: GCA_910596185.1. Lineage (NCBI taxonomy): Eukaryota > Viridiplantae > Streptophyta > Magnoliopsida > Asterales > Asteraceae > Chrysanthemum > Chrysanthemum makinoi. The sequence goes on along the minus strand of OU343217.1, from coordinate 159,442,817 downwards.
TATTAATAAGGTCTGAAAGGAGCTTGTACTTATCACCAATTCATTGAGTACACTAAGAAATCAGTGAACTCATAGCTTCTTCATAAGCAAGCCAAAAGCTTATTCCTAGGACTTAGCTGGTGATTTTAGTTTCTTTTGGAAGCTAAACCACTAGACTATAGGTTCCTATGCTTAAATTAGATTTTGCACTTGTTAAGCAAGGTCGCATCTAGCTTTTTGGTTGTCCCATTTTCAAGATTCACCGAGAATTCAATGAAATAAGTACCATCTTTATAAGCCTCTCAAAAGCTCATCGCTGGGTCCCACTTGATGAGTTTTGGCTTTTTGGAAAGCCAACCAAGCCATCTTGCAACTCCAACTTTCATTTTGCCATTTTGAGCTTAACCCGTCAGCTTAAATGGTCATTCAAAAAGTTGCGTGCCATGGTTGGGACTGTTTGGATATGTAGTGCACTGGAAGTGCTTATTTGCTTGTATGAGCTTATTGGCTTCTATTCCAGTGTACAAGCTTGTATATTATAGCCTTTTATACTTGTACATGCATACCTTTTGCTTTTATTTCCATTTCATAGCTTTTTCAAGCTTAGTGTGAGCTTATGAGTCCACTGTGAGCCCATAAGCTCAGTTGAATGATCCATAAGCCCATAATTTGCTTATTTCTTAGTTTTAAACTTTCATTTTTGTTTAATTTATATATTATCTGTATATATACTAGTCCTAAAAACAGAAAAGCTCAAAGTCCAAGCTTTAACCTAGTGACAGCTTATATTTAGAAGCTTTTGGCTTAAAAAGCCAACTGTTATGGAAATAAGCTCCCACAGAGCTTATTTCCAAGTTTTGAAAAAGTTGTTTTTGTTAAAGTTCCATATTTTTACTTAATATACAGTTTTGCAAAAAGAAAAATCCAAAAATAAAATAACGTGCAAAAAGGTTGTGTGTTGGATTCGAACCGAGGTTCCCTTGGTGACAAGTTCACTGCATAATCCACCTGGACTAGCTCACTTCTCAGTTTTCCTTTGCACATTTTAGTTTTTATAGTAGTAACATTTTTTGAGTTTTAGATTTTTATTTATTCATTTATCTATAATAGTTTTTAGTAATTAATATTAGTAAATAATTAATAATAAATAGAATAATTGTGTAAAAAATATATTTTCAGTTTTAAAATAAGTTTTATAATATTTTAGATTTTTCTCAATCATAATTTTATTTTCCTAGCTTTATTTCATATTTTCTTCTATTTTAGGTTATTAATAAATAGTTAGAAATAGTTTTTAATTAATAATAATTAATTAAATAGTTGTAAAAATAATTTTCTTTTTCTATAAATTTTCTTTTATCATTAGGATTGTAGAAATATATTTTTCATATTTTTAGGATTTATATTGTGTAAGTTTCACGTTTTTATTTTGTACGTTTACGTTATTTTAAACGTACGTTTTAGGTTTTAAACGTTCATCGATCTGTAAAAATAGTGATAGCGTTTATTTAATATTTTTTTATCTTTTATTTCCTTTAATTTGCATTTAAGTAGCTAAGACATGCAAATCCCTACTATAGTTATATGCGTTTTGTTTTTATACGTTTACGTTTTAGTTAAACGTACGTTTGTATATTTTTCACGTTTTTAGGTTTCGATTACGTTTTTATTGACGTATGTGAGCTATTACTATTCACATTAAGTGTTAGTCATATCAGATTCCTGTTTTCCTATACTAATATTATTTTCAACAATCACAAGTCATTGTATTCAGAACATCACGCCTCACCAGGACATAAACGATCCAAGGATATTTTTAATCTTTGGTAAACTTGCATTTTCTCCCGGGCTGTCGCCCTTTTATAATCTGTTACGGTTGACCGTTCACAAGCGGTTGATTAGTGTGACGGAGAAATAAAAGATGGGTGGTTCGGGAGAAATCATGTCATCAATTTAACCAATGAAGCATAATAGCAAGCATTTAACATATTATAAGTCCATAATTTCATGTAGAAAGCTAATAACAAGTCCTAAACACGTTCTAAACCTATCCATCATCAACCAAATCATATCCATAAGGCAACCATCATCAAATATCAATAAATCACAGAGATAAACGTCTAACCATCCATCTCATACAATTTTCCATCCTATCTCTCAAGATTACAAGTTTTAGTCAAGTAAACATCACCATAACGTTCACATAAAATCATGAACTTCTACGTTATCAAATTCATCAATAAGCATGTTATCACCCATCATTGAAAGTTCATGTACTCATTATATATGACATATAAACATGTTATGAGAGCCGTTTCCAAATTCTTATATCCTAAGTACCATCTTTAAAGCTAACATGTCAACATAAAATCATGAATTCACAATTAGAGTTTAACATCAAAATGGTTTATGAAACTTCACAATGATTCCATAAGCAAGCATACATCACCTATATAAATCTAATAAAATGTAAGGATCATTACATATTCATACTAACATTCATAACCATAATCATTTAACAACATAATTTCATTCACATAAAATCATAAATCAATAAACTAATACTATTCGTAGAATATGACACACACTATACAAAACCCTTATTCCAACACACCATACACGACCCAAACCCATACGCAACCGAACCAACACACCTTTAACTCACCCAAGCCGATCCAAACAGCCCCGAATCTTAATTTTTAAACCAAACAGCCTCTATATGAAGCTTTAATCTTTTTCTCTTAAAAACCCTAACCCCGAAATAAATAAAATCCAAAAATTTTAAAACCATTTTCTTTCTATTTTAATTCTCGGTAAACTTATTATGTGTATATGTGTGTGAATACAAGTAGGAAACAAAAAGGAAATTAAGAGGTACCACAAACCGAACCAAAGGAATTACAAGAGCACCAAAACCACCTTCAAGGAACACCGAAAACCTCCTAAAGACCTTCACCAAAATCCTTTAAGCTTGGAATACCGAAAATGATTTGCGAAGAAGTGTATGCCGTCACTCTTAGATTTACTTTTAGGGTTTGGGAGTTGTTTTGTGATGTTCGACATATGGGAAGGGAGAAGTTGCGATTTCCAGGGTTTTTTTTTTGGCCCTAATATCTTAGACGTTTTTAATTGGGGGGGGGGGGCATGCATATGGGCCGAATTTTTATAGTTGTATACGAACATGTATTATTTTCCAATCTTTAAGTATTGTAAACATTACAATTTATTTAGTGGTGTAGTGTAGTTTTTAGTTTAGGTAATTCTTAAACAGATGAAATAAAATTTAGTAACCATTTATATCGTATACTCATTAATCATGTGAAATAATTAAATCTTCATATTCCTAGAAATTTTAATTAGATGCAAAATTCATGATTCGAAAATGTGGGGTTTTACAAAGCTTCTTCTAATAACGGATAAATCCTTGCTATTTTGTTATCTATGTTACTGCAGAAGTCATGTGCAAACCGAATTTAAGAATATCAGACTTGCAGCACATACCCTTTAGTTAACTAAAGGTATGTTATTTTATATTTGCGTGGAAGTGCCAAAATGGGTAGGTTATGCAGGTAGCGTAATGCGTCAAAGCAATGGGCTAGAAAGATTTTGGCTTAATTTGTTTGCAATAAAATTTATTATTTAACAACAATTTTTGTTTGTACAAGCATTTGATAAATGAATGATAATAGATATTGCCATTAACTAAGCCAGGTTTAATGGAACAATCATAGGGCATTATCACCTTCACACTTGAGTAAAATAAGTGATGCATCCTGAAGAATAACAACGTTAGCTGTTTGTAGTTTTTTAAGATTGAAATTGGAAAGTAAGAGATGTTATAACAATTTCTTGCTATAATGAATTCCTACATATCTTAAAATCACATAGCGACTAATTTCCTAACATAAAAGCTATGTCAAAGTATTTAGGACTTGCTATGCAACAATTGGGCCCTTTTATGTTGGAGCTTGGTCGTACAATTTGTGGGAAACTAGAAGGGGGGTTGAATAGTTTTACCAATTAAAACTTTGTTTTAAACTATTTAGATCGACTTATGTCAATCTATTAAATGTGTATGTTGGATGTTGATAGATAAGCATATAAATAAACAATGCAAAGATAAAGAGTAAGAAGCACAAAACCACGACGCGAGTATTTATAGTGGTTCGGCTATAAGGACACATTCCTTGCCCTACTCCACTACCCGAGTCACCTAATTGAGAGTTCGTAATCACTACAAAACACAAGCTCCTTGTAGCAGAGAAGCCTTCACAATGTCGCCTACTCTTTATCCGGTACAAGGCTAGACACCGGGTTCTTTCACGAGGTAGAACCAAACCTATCACAACGTCGCCTACACTTTATCTGGTACAAGGCTAGATACCGAGTTCCATTACAAAGGAGGAACTACTACCTAACACTACACAACACCTATCCCAAAGGAGACACACTCCTTATTACAACATCATCAAGGATATCAATATCCTTTACCCAACCTAATCTATCTTGTACATCGATGAACCATATCGAATGTACACCTTTGGCACCTTTCACTAATGCCTTTGACACGATCCTTCAACACCTTTCACTAATGCCTTCGACACGGACCTTCGGAACCTTTCACTAATGCCTTCGACATGGACATTTGGCACCTTTCACTAATGCCTTCGACTTGACCCTTTTGGCATCTTTCACTTATGCCTTCAACACAACACTTCTAAGGAGGAAGAAAGAACTATCAATAAGAGAACTTCAGTAGTCTTGATGATGACAAAGCTTGGAAACTCATGGACTTGAGCTTGCTCAGCTTTAAGAGGTGGTGATCTCGCCTTTAAGAGGAACCTAGAAAATCACACAAACACAAAACTACATAGAGAGTTTAGAGAGTTTACAATACTAGGAGAAAGTATGTGTAAAAGGGTGAGTTACAATGAAGAAATGGCTCACTATTTATAGGCAAAATCAACTATTGTTCCCCGGATCTCACGAATCCCTTGCTTGAGGGATCCGTCCAGTGTATTTCTGGGGATCCGCCAGACGTTCCTCCTATTTGGGTTATGGGTCATGGATCATGGGTCATGGACTTTGGGTCATGGGTACCCAAATAGATACAATGTATCTGACATTGGATCATGGGGATAGGTCATGGACCATTGATAATACCCAACATGACTTCATGCATGATGTTATGCAATGGGTCATGGGTTATGGATCATGCTCCATGGGTATGGGTCATGGACTTTGGGTTTTACCCAACTACATTCAATGTATCTAGTCAATGGGTCAAGTACTTAGATTTTTACCCATTACATTACCCATTACAATATATAGAAATGCTAATAGTGTTTACCCTTGTTGAGGGTGTCAAAGTCTTCAAGTGTATATTGAAAATATACAAAACAAAGGTTAGAAAACAAGTATATGATGCATAATTTCCTACAAATAAGACTCAAATTAGTAAGAAAAATTGTTTCTGTTGCACGGATCCCACGGTTCCTCCCTGGGAAGGATCCGTCTAGGCCAAAGTGAGGGATCTGTCTGCATGCATACTTGAGACAACAATATGGATGTAAAATGTGGTGTCAACATGAACAAGAGTTATGTATTAACGCACCAAACATATTCTCAAGATCATATGGCATATAACATGTAATTTCATTCAATAAAGAACCCGAGAAATGATATACATATCTCTAAAACTAAGAGAATGACTTAAACTTGAAATATGATTCCTAATCAATCTAAGTTAAGCTTAAGACTAGAACACCACTTGAATCCTTAAGCTTAGGAATTTTTAGTTTTGTTGACCTCATCGAAACGTTCAAGGAGGTGATAATACATGAAACGTAGCTCTTCACGTAGTTCATGTACTAAACCTTCAACATGTTGACAATGATAACAATCTTTGTCATGGATTGGAAGTGGTGGTGGTAGAAATGGAGTGGTTTGAGATGGAAGGTTGAATGAGGAAGGTTGAGGATTCTCAAAAGAAGGAGGGATTTGCGGATCGGGTGGTTGACTTTGATGATTCCTCATAATCCAAAAGGGACTGTTCGAGGGTGATGGGGAAAAGGATACCGGTGCTAGTGTCATTTCAACACTATGGTTTTTTTGTTGCGCTATTCTCTCTATTGAGGAAAATGTTGGCAATGGTGGAGGATGAGATGGCCTAGAAGGCAAGTCCTCTAAGTTGTAGAGGTGTGGAGATGAAAGTGAAGTGGTGAATGATATGGCTCTAGGCACTAAGGGTGATGGTTTAGTGGAAATAAGGGTGTTTGGTTTAGGAGATATAGTTGTGTTTGGCAATGGTAGTTTTGTGGGAACAATCCTTTTGGGGATTGGTTTGATTGGTTGAGGGGAAATTCTAGCGTTTGTGGATTTGACGGGTGATGATTTGGTTGAAGAAATTTCGTTAACAACACGAGCAAGTTTCTTGTGTGGTCCTTTGGTGGAGGAGTTGGCACTAGGAGCTTTTCTCATGATGAAATAAAAAAAGGTTAGTGAGATAAAGGTTTTAGTTCCTGAGAATGAAGTTGTAAGTGGTGACTTAGAAGTACTAATAAGGTGGTTTATAAAGGGAAGGATTTGACAAGTGAATTTAAAGTTTAAGACACTAAGATCCTTCAAACTGCAATGATTTGCATGCACAAGAGTCAACTTCAGAGTTGCACTGATCAAGGAGGTTAGTTAAGACAAGATGGAGTGTTCCAGTTATCACGAAAAGCTTGAAATGATTGTTTTAGCTAGGATTAGATGATTCTGTGCAGTCGGTTCCCACAGTTCCCTCCAATGAGGGACCCGTCTAGGCTAAGCCTAGGGATCCGGCTCTCAGCAGCCAAGAGAAAGGAAAATGATGTTTTTTGTAAGGTCTAGTACCTATACATCTTGAGTGTTTCAGCCTTCTTAGGTGTCTTAAATGAAGAAGGTCTTAAATGATCAAGAGAAATGATTGGTGGTAGCTAATGATTGCCTTTCATGGAGAGAAATAGGGCTTTATGAGCACCAATGGGTGATCAAAAGTGACACTAAGAGTTATGAGAGTGTCAAGTAGAGTCAAATGACCCTAGAAATCAGATGGTAGCTCTAAAAAAATTTGGAAAATTCTTAAAAAATCATGATAAATGAAAAACTAGTTTTTGGCCTATTTTGAGATAAGGATGACTAAAATCAATTTGCTAAAATTGAGAGAAATGTCAAACTAGGTGTCTTGAGATGTGACAAATGATGTGTGAGCATTGGAGCATAAGGATGATGAGTTTTGGTGAAATGATAAATCAAAAGTACCTTGAATGTGATCCTAAGTTTAGTCTAGAGGAATGGATTGAAGTGTGGAGGTCTGCAAATCCACTTCTGTTTGCCCGGATCCCATGGATCCTTCGTATGAGGGATCCAGCTAGTTATAGCCCAGGGATCCGGCTACTTGATAACGCTCAAATTGTAGATGTTTTTAGTAGCGTTATCTGAGCTTTTATGTATGTTATTTGAAAATAATCATATGCTTTTGTTACTTAATCGTATAAAAGTGCGTTTGCGAGTTCATTTGTAGCCAAGTACAGGAAAGTGGAGAAAAAGACAGAAAAAGAAGTAAAATACGAAGATTTCTCCATATACGAAGAATTCTCAACAAAAGGAAGACTTGTGGAGTATATTCGAGAAGATAAAGTCATCAACATGGTGGTCCAGTGACTCAAGAATGAAGTTCAAGAAGGGAAACGAGAAAGAAATGAAGAAAAGAAGCTAAAACGAAAAAATAGTGGAAGCCTCGTTGTTCCCGACACACCTTCACCATTTTGGCCATAAATTTTGCATACGAACTCCGTTTGACCCCCCGTTCACGGCCACATAAAGCTAAGAGAAAGATATACAACTTTGGAGTTTGTCAATTTCTGTCAAAAGGCTCCAACCATTCGGTCGGGCCCCGCAACCGAAACGGTTGGAGAGTAGTCAAGAAGACCAACCGAAACGGTTGGAGCCCAACCGATTCGGTTAATGTGACAACTCGCACTTTTCCAGATATTCGTTTTCGAGAAAATTCGTCTGTTTTTCATTTACGAACTTCCCTGAGCTTATTTGACTCGAAAACAAGAAGTTATCTCGCAAAGTCGTGAAAGTTGGACATAACGCGTTCTGGCACAACCGTAACTCAATAAACACTTATACTATTTATAAAAATAATGGTCAAGTAAATACTCGTTTTTAATGAAAAAAAAAATTGATTTCAAACGCGATGACGTAACTCTCATATCTTGAATCTACGGTTTGTAAGTCTAAATGAATCCCGAACACTTAACTTACATAAGATTGTCAAAATAACGTTACCGGTCCATACGTTATACTTTCATTCGTGTTCTTTTATTTCATTTTATAAAACTTGCACTTTGTTTTTTTTTTCTTTCTTATATAACTGCATAAAAGCTGGACTTAGGGTTTCACTTATAACATAAACCCTAAACTCAGCCTCCCTCCTCCTCTCTCAACTGCAGCCGCCGCTTCCTCTCAGACCACCACCCTCACGCCACCACCTCCGGCCAACCAATGCCATCTCCAGCCGCCACCACCTCCTTCTGCCACCACCGATGTTATGATATACCAAGGGTTGCTCGCGGGTTTTTGTTTTGATGTAGATGGGGTTTTATTAGATCGGATTAGAACATGTTTGATTTGGATTCGTGTGACGTAAGTCACTGATGGTTGATCTTTGGGTGGCGATGAATTGTGTTTTAATTCGTGGTTGCCATCACCACTGTCGCACCACCAATCTCTCACATCCCTTCCTCACGTTTCTTTGGGAGTTGTACGGGTTAGATGGGTTTTGCACGAGATTTCGGAGTTGAGTTATTTTGGATCGAACATCACCAGAGTCACCTCGCCCCTTTTCATTTTCTCTTGATCCTTTCCTGGTGGTAAGTCGACACCATATTTTATTTATTTATCATGATTTCTTGATTTAAAAACCGATTAGAAAGTGGTGTTATTGTTTTCGTGGGATAACTGGAATTTAAAACGTGATTGTTAAAACTATCGTGTGGTATGATTTTGTGTTTGTGAGTGTGATGTGTTAACGGTTCGACCCGATGGTGTCACGGAATTATTTTGGTGCGGTTGTTATTGATTTTAATCTTGGTTCGGATTCGAGTATGCGTATGGCTATTTCAGCATTAGTAAATTGTAATTGGTTTGGCTTAATTCTTGTTTGTAGAACCCTCCTTGTTGTGGATCAGATTTGAAACCCGGTTAGCGAATGGGTTGTGACTGCGGGTCACAGTTTTAGTTCGAGACTTGCGTGATTCTTTGCTGTTCTCATTTTAGGATTTTGAGTTTGCTGATTCTATTGTTTTATTCATTTTGGATTGATAGTCTCGTTGTGTAAGCGTATTGTTGCGTTAATATAAAACCTGCTTAAGGGTGTCGTTTCGTTAAATGAGTATCATGTTATGGTGTCAAAATTTTATTTAACTTGTTAGAATCATTTTTTTTTTGGTTACTTGAGGCGTTGATTAACGTAAGTATTCATTAGGCTATTGTGACATTGGTACGTTTCGGACACAATTTGGGATTTGATACTTGGTTTGGACTCGGATAAAACTTAACAAATTATAGACTTGGATATTGATTTGACGAACATTGGACACATAATGGATTTTAATATTGGGATTGCGACTTGGAGATTGGATTACACTTTAATACGGATTATATTATTGGACTTGGACATTAATTTGACGTTGGACAAATTGGACTTATTGGACAAAACGAATACAGCATATTAGACTCATTATGAATTTAATATATTTGATTCGCAACGATCAATAAAGAAAAATTGTCTCATAGTAAATGAATACTCGTTACTGATTTTATTATAAAAACCGACAAGGATCTAAACAAGTTTTCTTTTAAGTGGTAAAACATTTAATGTTTGAATTGTCAATTTCAAACTTATCATTGTTTATAAAACATGTTCATTTTATGCAAGTTATTTGGGATTATTGGGTAAATACCGAAACTACCAATTAACTCCTTCTTGACATAATTTTTGGTCGTTACTTTCTTGACATAACTATGTGTTGTTAGTATCTTGACATCTTTCTAGTCATTGTCTTCTCGACTATTCCTCATAATATATTGGGATATATATTATGTCTTGGTGTGAGTTATAACCTTTGGTGTGAGTTACATTTTGGTATACTTTTGGCGTGAGTTGTATGTCGAGTCTTGATTTCTTACCACCACACGAAACGTTAAAACTAAACTTTTGAGATATTGATAATGGATTTTTGAAAATCTTTGATTCGAGTATTCCACGAAAACTAAGACACGCTGTCTTTCGGATATTATATTATTTTACGCTTTGAGACGTATTTTGAGATAATACGTATACTATTAGGTCGTGATGATGTAGTACCGATGTACTTGTACTCTTTGGATATCGACGTGTCTTCCTTCATGATTTGGTTGTGCTTGCTCTTTGATGCCAGTCTTGTTAGTTGTGATTCTTGCGTTGCTTTGTATCGAGGTGAGTTCATGGCCCTACTTTTACTTGCTTTTAAACTGTTTTGGGGGAGAATACATGCTCCTTTTTATTAAATGCAAATGCTCGATTTATTTGAATAAATGATTGTTACTTGGTTTGATGAAATGCGTGATTTGGTTTAAATATGTTTTATGTGGACACAAGTGCTTGAAAACTGCTTTTGATTGGACCCGAAAATGTTTTTGTGAGCTATTACGTGCTAGGTTAAGGTTAGAAACCCAAGCGTTGTTATGAATTATTACATCCTGGCTCGGGATGGTGCGAATGTTATGGATAGATCTATTGGGAATGGCCACCCCGTCTGGACTTTGGTTGCCCACCTTGCCAAGGACTTTACCGGATTTGTGGATGCACCAACTTGCCATGACGTATAACATGTCGATTGTTAGTGTGTTTAGAGATAGTCACGGCTCGTGCTATCTAGTGATGGTTTCATGACTTAACCTGCGTAATAGTTAAGCTTGCGTGACACTATATTCGTTGTAGTGTTTGATTTTAATATGGTCCAAGTGGTTGTTTATGAACTATTTTTGTGGATAAATATTTTGATATCTCGTTAATTAGGCGGGTTATGCCACGATTATATTTGACTTGTTTATGAGAATTGATTTGCACTTGAAAACCTTGTGGTCCACCTTTTTATTCTTTTGCTTAAAGGTAAACCTTGTTTTGACATTGTGGGCCACAATGATCGAAAGGATCTTTTGAACTCGCAATACTTTTATGAAAACCTATGAACTCACCAACCTCGTGTTGACACTTTTAGCATGTATTCTCAGGTATTGAGGCGATTGTTTAATTTTGGAGATGCTTGGGCAATGGCATGGCATGGCCATGACGACTCGATATTTGTATTTGGGGACCGCTTATTTATTACGGGCCTATTTCCACATTAAATTTTATTGTAAACATTGATTTTATTAAATAAATGAGTTTTCTTAAGAAAAACCTTTTACTCTATGCTTGTGTTGTGATACCGATTAGTAGCACCCAAAACTTGTATGCTTTCGCTAAAACCCGATTTTTGGGGGTGTTACAGATTGGTATCAGAGCCTAGGTTATAGATAACTGGGTAAATTTTCAAAACCTATACTATAACCACTTTTATGAAAATTTAATCCTATGACCGACACGTGCACGCCAAGTGATGTCTCACTTGTGACTTTGATTGCTAACATATTTGATAAGATGTGTGCTTTACTATTGGATGAGTATATCCATTTATCTTTCACTATATGTTATAAGTATCTTCGACATACTTATGTTTACGCATCGTATCTGTTGTAGCGTTGCGTCTCTTTCCCTGCACAATCTCATCACTCGTCCTTGCGTGTTGACACTTGTTTAAATTTTTTTGAAAATGGATTTTGGAAAATGAAAGACATGAGGCTAGAGTAACTAAGTCAAGTATATCAAAATTTATTGAACCTCGGGTGAATATAGACTGATCACCTATATTCAACCAGGGACAGTGGGACATAGCCCGATCACCTATGTCCGACTCAGAGGTGAATTTTGCGATACTTGGAGTAGTTATAATAGAATTATGTCCGGTTGGTTTTGGTTTGATTTCGGGAAATGGAAAAGTTTTGGTGTGTGTATACGAGCATGAAATTTTATAAAAGCTTTCCTTCACACACAACACACTGGCATCAGAAATTCTTGCTTATCGCGATATCCTTCCTTTGTTATGAATCGCTATTCATCGCCGTCTAATCATTATTTGACTTCGGATTATTTTTGGAATTGTTGGAACTGTAAGACCTTTTGCATCGGGTCAGGTTAGACCCGATTGGTTGAAAGTTGCATTTGGGTTGCGTGGAGTTGTAATAAGCTCATCGGGCTTCTTGGAATATTTGGATTCGATCTTGGCTACGTTGAATTTGGATTGTTAGATTCTGCGATTTTGGTTCCTTTGGTGAAAATGGATTCGCTTATTCTCGTGGTTTTGTTTTGGTCTTGTTGTAGACGCCTCTACTCCATGCCTTATCATTGATCGATGATTATTCCATTGATGCTTTTCTTTTGATGTTGCACCTTGCGCTCTATCGATGTGTATTCTTTTAGCATAACTTTTTGGAACCATCGTCGTTCAATTGTATTTAGAATTTGATTTGATATCGATTGGTAGTCGAATTTATTTTGGAAATTATGACGTTGGATTTGAATGCTATATCTTTATGCGTTAAGTATTAAGTGCACTACGGAGTCAATCTATTGATTTCTAGTAGTAATTAATACTCTCCTTCAGAGTCGTACTCTGAATTTGCTTAACTCTCTTTTCGATGGAGATTCTGTTGGCCCAACAGAAACCTTAAGACTTTAAGGAGTAACTTGAGCCGCGATCCTTGGAGCTGACGTCTAATCCGTCGCTCGCCCTTTTGGAATATCTGTTATTCTTTATACCTCCTTATGAGATATGGAGCCGTACCGTTATTGTCTTTCAAGCTTACTTCGGTTTCCCTACTGACCATTTTGCGGTCGTTCTACGAAATGCTTTACTACTGTCGAAAACTTTGACCTTGTCGTTATCCTTACACGAAGGATTATTTCCTTGTTATCCTCTAAGCTATTTCACTAGTTGTTGGTTGTCACCAAACCTGCTCAGTCTCTGCTAATCGAATAAATAGTCACTATGGACAACCTTGCTTGCATGTGCATGAAGGAGATTGTTGTACTTAGTGGCGTGCCGATTTCTGTCAATTCTGATTGTGATGGTCGTTTCACATCAAGTTTCTGGTCATCACTCCAATAGCCATAGGAACAAGTCTTAGTATGAGTAATGGGTATCATCCACAGACGGTTGGTTGGAGTGAAAGGACCATCCAAACGTTTAAGGACATGTTGGGAGTCCGCGTGATCGATTTCGGCAATGGTTGGGGTAAACACCTCCCATTGGTCAGAATCTCTTACAACCATAGCCACGTTGTACGAGGCACTTCATGGTTGAAAATGCCGCTCAACGAATGGTTGGATTAAAGTGGGGGATACCCAACTTGATATCCTAAAACTGTTCATGAAACTGTCGAGAGATTGTTTAGATCAAAAGCAGAATGCAAACTGCTCATGATCATCAGAAGAGCTACGATGGATGAATGATATGAATCTTTGAGACTCCATGATTGGAGGCGAAGCTATGCTTAAAATCTCACCATGGATATGCGCTTAGTAAACGTGGAAAGCCAAATCTTTGTTGTGCAAATCCTTTTAAGACTCTTGCTAGAGCTGTACTGGTAGCTTAGGGCCTTGAGCTACCGTCAGAGCTTAGTTATTCATGACGTTTTCATGTGCGTAATCAGAGGTAATGCCTCACTGTTGAAAACGATTATTGTCTTTGCTGGGAGATATCCACATCGACGAATGCCCAAGCTGTGTTGAGGAACCTATCGAAATCGTGAACCGTGAAGTTAAATGACTTGAGCAAAGTCGTTTTCCTATTTTTATTGATCGGTGGAAACTCTAAGAAACATCCTGAATTTGCGTGTGAACGTAAAAATGGAATCGTGAGAAAGTATCTATATCTTTTTTTTTCAAATCTAACGGATAACTCGAATTGAATCGCGAGGACGCGATTCCGTTGAGATGGGAAGTCTGTGACAACTCGCACTTTTCCAGATATTCGTTTTCGAGAAAATTCGTCTGTTTTTCATTTACGAACTTCCCTGAGCTTATTTGACTCGAAAACAAGAAGTTATCTCGCAAAGTCGTGAAAGTTGGACATAACGTGTTCTGGCACAACCGTAACTCAATAAACACTTATACTATTTATAAAAATAATGGTCAAGTAAATACTCGTTTTTAATGAAAAAAAAAATTGATTTCAAACGCGATGACGTAACTCTCATATCTTGAATCTACGGTTTGTAAGTCTAAATGAATCCCGAACACTTAACTTACATAAGATTGTCAAAATAACGTTACCGGTCCATACGTTATACTTTCATTCGTGTTCTTTTATTTCATTTTATAAAACTTGCACTTTGTTTTTTTTTTCTTTCTTATATAACTGCATAAAAGCTGGACTTAGGGTTTCACTTATAACATAAACCCTAAACTCGGCCTCCCTCCTCTCTCAACTGCAGCCGCCGCTTCCTCTCAGACCACCACCCTCACGCCACCACCTCCGGCCAACCAATGCCATCTCCAGCCGCCACCACCTCCTTCTGCCACCACCGATGTTATGATATACCAAGGGTTGCTCGCGGGTTTTTGTTTTGATGTAGATGGGGTTTTATTAGATCGGATTAGAACATGTTTGATTTGGATTCGTGTGACGTAAGTCACTGATGGTTGATCTTTGGGTGGCGATGAATTGTGTTTTAATTCGTGGTTGCCATCACCACTGTCGCACCACCAATCTCTCACATCCCTTCCTCACGTTTCTTTGGGAGTTGTACGGGTTAGATGGGTTTTGCGAGATTTCGAGTTGAGTTATTTTGGATCGAACATCACCGAGTCACCTCGCCCTTTTCATTTTCTCTTGATCCTTTCCTGGTGGTAAGTCGACACCATATTTTATTTATTTATCATGATTTCTTGATTTAAAAACCGATTAGAAAGTGGTGTTATTGTTTTCGTGGGATAACTGGAATTTAAAACGTGATTGTTAAAACTATCGTGTGGTATGATTTTGTGTTTGTGAGTGTGATGTGTTAACGGTTCGACCCGATGGTGTCACGGAATTATTTTGGTGCGGTTGTTATTGATTTTAATCTTGGTTCGGATTCGAGTATGCGTATGGCTATTTCAGCATTAGTAAATTGTAATTGGTTTGGCTTAAATTTTTTTTGTAGAACCCTCCTTGTTGTGGATCGATTTGAAACCGGTTAGCGAATGGGTTGTATTGCGGGTCACGCTTTTAGTTCGAGACTTGCGTGATTCTTTCTTTGTTCTCATTTTAGGATTTTGAGTTTGCTGATTCTATTGTTTTATTCATTTTGGATTGATAGTCTCGTTGTGTAAGCGTATTGTTGCGTTAATATAAAACCTGCTTAAGGGTGTCGTTTCGTTAAATGAGTATCATGTTATGGTGTCAAAATTTTATTTAACTTGTTAGAATCATTTTTTTTTGGTTACTTGAGGCGTTGATTAACGTAAGTATTCATTAGGCTAGGGGTGTGCAAAGGCTGAAAACCGGACCGGACCGGCCAGGACCGGACCGGACCGAAACCCGAGTTCGGCCAAAAGCCAAGACCGAGACCGGACCGAATTTGGTCGGTCCGGTCTCGGTCCGGGTCGGTCCGGTCCAAAACGGCCAAATTCGTCGGTTTTGGTCCGGACCGGACCGGACCGAGGACCGATTTGCCCCAAAAGCCAAGACCGCGGACCGGACCGAATGTGGTCGGTCCGGTCTCGGTCCGTGTCGGTCCGGTCGGTCCTTCGGTCGGTCCGGTCCGTTCGGTTCAAATGCTCAGCCTTACATTAGGCTATTGTGACATTGGTACGTTTCGGACACAATTTGGGATTTGATACTTGGTTTGGACTCGGATAAAACTTAACAAATTATAGACTTAGATATTGATTTGACGAACATTGGACACATAATGGATTTTAATATTGGGATTGCGACTTGGAGATTGGATTACACTTTAATACGGATTATATTATTGGACTTGGACATTAATTTGACGTTGGACAAATTGGACTTATTGGACAAAACGAATACAGCATATTAGACTCATTATGAATTTAATATATTTGATTCGCAACGATCAATAAAGAAAAATTGTCTCATAGTAAATGAATACTCGTTACTGATTTTATTATAAAAACCGACAAGGATCTAAACAAGTTTTCTTTTAAGTGGTAAAACATTTAATGTTTGAATTGTCAATTTCAAACTTATCATTGTTTATAAAACATGTTCATTTTATGCAAGTTATTTGGGATTATTGGGTAAATACCGAAACTACCAATTAACTCCTTCTTGACATAATTTTTGGTCGTTACTTTCTTGACATAACTATGTGTTGTTAGTATCTTGACATCTTTCTAGTCATTGTCTTCTCGACTATTCCTCATAATATATTGGGATATATATTATGTCTTGGTGTGAGTTATAACCTTTGGTGTGAGTTACATTTTGGTATACTTTTGGCGTGAGTTGTATGTCGAGTCTTGATTTTCTTACCACCACACGAAACGTTAAAACTAAACTTTTGAGATATTGATAATGGATTTTTGAAAATCTTTGATTCGAGTATTCCACGAAAACTAAGACACGCTGTCTTTCGGATATTATATTATTTTACGCTTTGAGACGTATTTTGAGATAATACGTATACTATTAGGTCGTGATGATGTAGTACCGATGTACTTGTACTCTTTGGATATCGACGTGTCTTCCTTCATGATTTGGTTGTGCTTGCTCTTTGATGCCAGTCTTGTTAGTTGTGATTCTTGCGTTGCTTTGTATCGAGGTGAGTTCATGGCCCCTACATTTACTTGCTTTTAAACTGTTTTGAGGGAGAATACATGCTCGTTTTTATTAAATGCAAATGCTCGATTTATTTGAATAAATGATTGTTACTTGGTTTGATGAAATGCGTGATTTGGTTTAAATATGTTTTATGTGGACACAAGTGCTTGAAAACTGTTTTGATTGGACCTGAAAATGTTTTTGTGAGCTATTACGTGCTAGGTTAAGGTTAGAAACCCAAGCGTTGTTATGAATTGTTACATCCTGGCTCAGGATGGTGCGAATGTTATGGATAGATCTATTGGGAATGGCCACCCCGTCTGGACTTTGGTTGCCCAACTTGCCAAGGACTTTACCTGGATTTGTGGATGCACCAACTTGCCATGACGTATAACATGTCGATTGTTAGTGTGTTTAGAGATAGTCACGGCTCGTGCTATCTAGTGATGGTTTCATGACTTAACCTGCGTAATAGTTAAGCTTGCGTGACACTATATTCGTTGTAGTGTTTGATTTTAATATGGTCCAAGTGGTTGTTTATGAACTATTTTTGTGGATAAATATTTTGATACTGTTAATTAGGCAGGTTATGCCACGATTATATTTGACTTGTTTATGAGAATTGATTTGCACTTGAAAATTGTGGTCCACCTTTTTATTCTTTTGCTTAAAGGTAAACCTTGTTTTCGCGACATTGTGGGCGCCACAATGATCGAAAGGATCTTTTGAACTCGCAATACTTTTATGAAAACCTATGAACTCACCAACCTCGTGTTGACACTTTTAGCATGTATTCTCAGGTATTGAGGCGATTGTTTAATTTTGGAGATGCTTGGGCAATGGCATGGCATGGTCATAGACGACTCTGATATTTGTATTTGGGGACCGCTTATTTATTACGGGCCTATTTCCGCATTAAATTTTATTGTAAACATTGATTTTATTAAATAAATGAGTTTTCTTAAGAAAAACCTTTTACTCTATGCTTGTGTTGTGATACCGATTAGTAGCACCCAAAACTTGTATGCTTCCGCTAAAACCCGATTTTTGGGGGTGTTACAGTTAAGAAGCCCTGGACAGCCATTTCTTCATCACTAAGACTCCAAACTTGTTCCAAATGATTCTAGGTTCTTCCTACATGTATTCTAGTCCCTTCCAAGCACCTTGGTGACCAAGAAATGCATTTATAACCCCAAGGGCTTGAGAGTAGTATAAATAGACCTCATTTGTGTATGTTTTCATCATCCCTTCTCCATCTTTCTCATCCCTTTAACCCACCACTCCATCTCTAGGTGTGAAATTCGAGCCTCCACCCTTAAGGATGAATTTCCACCTATTACACCATCCCTCTCCCAACTATCCTTCCCCAAAGGTGTGTAATTCTTGCCTCCACCCTTAAGGATGAATTTCCACCAAAATTATCTCTCCCAAAAGACCACAAACCTCTGCCATTTCCAGAAGTATGCATGGTTAGAAGTTGTAGTTGATTGGAGTCTTGAAGGAGTGCTATAATCCTTCACCCTTGCCTAATGTAATCTTACTTTGGGTAAATCCTTTTTACTTTTATGATGTTGAATGTTATTGTTCATGTTTGGTTCTTTGATTGTGTTGATTATGTGATTCTTGTGAATGTTGTCTTGATACTTGTTTATTTCATATGAGAACTTGTGATAAAAGGATGTTTGGATAATTGTAGTGTTTGTTTGGAATATGATGATAACATCATATTTGGTTGAATTGGAACTTGTTCTTGTTTATTGTTTTGGTTGATCATTGTTAAGTTTGATGTCGAAAGTATTCTTAACAATAGTTAGTTCCAATTCATTAGTCGACAAATGATTTTGGTCTTGTACTTTGTCACGATTGTGCAAGAGAATTAATAAACATGTATGTTCTTTGTGTGCTTGCTCATATTTCTTTTCTTAGTGGTTTGATATGTGACATTCATAACCACAACCTTGTTACTTGCTTAAACAAACAAACGACACTTGTAGTGCAACCAAGTCTCTTGGGACGACCTTGATTTACCAAAACCTATACTACAACTTGACTAGGGTATACTTGCCCGAATGTGTTCCTAGTTAACCGGTAATTCTTGCATATAAATTTAAAACCTCGTTCGAATGCATCAAGTTTTTGGCGCCGTTGCCGGAGATTTGTTTTGCACTTGCTTGTTCGTTTGATTGTTTTCTTGTTTGATATATTGTTTGCTTGCTTACATGATAATTCCGGCATCGTCACCATCAAGTTTTTGGCGCCGCTGCCGGGGACTTGCGTTTGTATTCTTGTGTTTTCTTGTTTGTTGAATTGATTGTTTGTTGGCTTGTTTGTTCGAATGATATATTGCTCTTGCTCATGAATGATTGTTTCTTTGCTCTTGTTTGATTGCTCTTAATGTTTGCTCATGATGTTTGCTTGAATGCTTGTCTTTTTCTTAAAATCTCTCATTTTCTCATAATTGTTTAATTGATCTTGGCATCAAAATCAAGTTTTTGATGTTGGGATTTTGTTTCATGTGTTCTAAAATGCTTGTTACAATGATTGCTCTCTAATTGTGCTCGAAAATAGTTTGCGAAAAAACCACTAAAACCACCCCGAATCAACCAACCGATCGGTTGGCACTCCAACCGGATCGGTTGGAAGCCTCGTACTTAATAAATCAACACAAACCGGTTCGGCCTGCACCCACAGCCGATCCGGTTGTGTGTTCTGTTAAAAAAAAATAGTCTGTGTGTTTCTTGTTTCGTGTGCGTGTGCTTTATATGTTATGTGATCTCTTGCATGTGTTATTATTGTCTATGTTAGTTTCGTATTAGTTCTAAAAGATTATCTTGTTTTAGGATGTCTTGTTTTGATTTGTGTTACGTGACTAATTGTGTGTGCTTGCGTCTATGTGATTGTCATTTTTCTGTGATCGTGATTTTATTTGTTTATGCTTATTTTTTAGTGTTGTTTTATGTTCGTGATAATATGTGTGTTTATGTGTCTTATTTAGTTGTGTTTATTTTTGTGTTCATAACCTTTTGTGTCCTTGTCTTATTTTATCAATAAAAGTTTTGAAATAAAACTTGTTTAAAAAATTAGAAAATTTCCTCCAACCGATCGGTCACTCCCCGTAACCGGTTCGGCTGGAAGGTTGGTAACATTTGGTTCATTCCAACCGATCGGTTAGATCCTCTGACCGATCGGCTGGACTAATCTGTTTAAAAAAAATAAAAAATAATAATAAAAAAAATAAATCATTTTTCGTATTTTGTTCTTGTATGTTTGTGTTTAGATAAAATAATTTTAAATTTATTTTTGTTTTTGAAAGAGTGTCATTTATTTTATTCTATTTTAATTTGGCTTTTACATTTTAAATTTTGTTAATTTAGTACATTGTGAATAAATAAGTACTTGTTTTAAAAATAAAAGTGTTTTGAACTTTGTGGGTATGTTCACTGGAAACCCTCACAAGACTATAACTCGTCCACTCGGGCCACCGAGGGGTTTAAAGGCTTGTTGCATACGCTAAATGCAACCGTGATGCCTACGAAAGTGAGTTTTAGGATTTTACACGATTTTTTGTAGTTTATTTTGTTTTTGCAGATTTAATAAGCTCGTGGAGATTGGATTGTTGGTGACATTATACTTGGGATTGGACATGTTTGGATGAAAAATCAATTGCTCTCACATGCTTATGCTAGCGTTTGCTTAGCATCTTATCATATGGAGTTCGACCATGATTTCCTTGGCCCGGGAGGTTTCGTTTCTCTTGGACTTATAATTTTAATTTTCCCTATCTTTACATGGTTTGAAGTTTTCGCAATTGCTTTATTTTGTTTCTTTGTTATTTTTCCTTTGTTGGTTTGGTGGTAAATTATTTTATAAATTGACTTCTTTTAGTCCCTCGAAAGTAAGGCTCACCCATTGTAAACAAGGGGTATAAGGCGGGTCTCCCTGATTCCCTAAAGAAGTTGGGTTTTTAATATGCTTCGCGCTGACCTGCTTCTCCGCTTCTTTGTACATTTCAATAGAGCTACCGAGAACTCGTGGGACAAGAATAAGTCATGTTTTTTTTTTAAATAAAAAAATTTTAAAAAAATTTAAAAAAATAATAAAAAAAATAAAAAATAAAGGGAAAAGAAAAAAAAGTCGCAACTTGTCACACCCCCAAATTACCTGTTTTAGAGCGGAATGGAATTCCTGGGGGATGACTGTCATAGCATCACAATCACAGTTATATTGAACGACCTAAAGTGTCGTTTAAAAACACATCGTTTGTTATTTATTTAAAGCATTCAGAGTTACAAAGATAGGTCCCAAAAGTAGATAAAGTTTGCGGAAATAAGTTTATTACAAGCCAAACGATGTTTTTAAAAGTGCCATAATTTACAAGTGAGACGCGTCGTCACCGCGACCCTATGATGGGACCTTGCCATGATGTAAATGCCTTAGATACCTGAAAATGCATTGCTAAAACGGTCTACAATAATGTTGGTGAGAAATCATAGGTTTATTAAAAATGTTTTATACGACTACACAAGTATAGGCCATGTATGACAAATATGTCATATAAAAATGTTACAATTGCTATAAGCACATGACACCGAAGCTAGATTGTTCATGATGTTCGCCCCAACAGAGTGTTTGCCAAACAACTCAAATTATGATATTAAATGAAATGCATTCGTTTGACCAGTTGGGACCACTAACCCGGATGGAGGAGTCACCCTCAATAGATCTATTCACTCACCCTCACTTCTTCCGGAATTAACGGTTCATGATTATGAAATGGGGACATTCAATTGGCAATGAGGTACCTTAAGCAATGTAATGAATTTGATATACT
Source organism: Chrysanthemum makinoi (assembly GCA_910596185.1). NCBI lineage: Eukaryota > Viridiplantae > Streptophyta > Magnoliopsida > Asterales > Asteraceae > Chrysanthemum > Chrysanthemum makinoi. The sequence continues at coordinate 159,421,061 of OU343217.1, read as the reverse complement.
TGTTATCGTAATAAAAATGATGTTCAATGTATTCTCCCCCGTAGGTTTGAAATATATTATAAACTTGTACAACGGGGCTATGAAAACTCACTTGGTACAATGATGTGATGACAAAAGTGAGTACACTGAAATGTAGCGCAAATCTCTAACTGCGACCTATTATGAATGATACGATTCTAATATAAGTCATGATGTAATGTTATGCATGCAAACTCACATGATATCCATACCACTTGTGCATTTTTGAAAATAAAGTTTATCGTCGAAAAATAAGTTTATAACGTATTGTCAAGTTATAAATTATTTTACAAGTACTTACGTTGAAATGATATCCTACGATAGTCATTTAGTGATTTATTAAGAAATTATAGTTTTTCGTCGTAAAACTATATAATTTGACAATTCATGAAAGTGACTAACTGGCCTCGAAAAGCTAGTCGTAAAATAGTGAATATCGAGTGTTAGGAAACAAACTCAATGGTTTTGGAAAGCTTGTAGCATTATCTCAAAGTCTTAGCTTTTAATTTTTTATCATAGAGGTCTCGATCATGGAGAAAAACATAGGTGAAGTAGGGTACTTGGACTAAAAATATTGTTTAAGGTTAGTTTTCGGCAAAGTTTGAGCGACCGTATTTTAAACGCGTGTATTTTAGTCGTTATAAGTCCGTTTTCTACGTTTTATATGTCCTTAGCTTCGTGTTAAAGTATACTAATATATTTTTGACAAATCGACTCATTTAGATAACGCTTAAAACTCATTTTTGACCCTTAAAAATTCTGGACAGCATGCAGTTTTTCGGAAAATATAGTTTTCGTCGTTAAACTTGAAAATAGCATAACTTCTTCGTTATAAATCCGTTTTAACCTGTTCAAGCGACCACGGTTTCGTTTTAAAGTATATTTTCTGAATATCTAGCCCAAAATAATTTATAACCTGTCGAATTTTCCAGATTTTACAAAAATGATCAGACCTTATTTTTAAGTCGTCGATAATGATATATCTAGTGTAATACTTGTTCTAACCACTTCAAATCAACACCAAATCTATTCTAAACCTACCATACACCTTCTTAGGGTGTCATAGGTTCCTAGACATCATCAAAAATGATAAGTTTCAAGGGATTAATTATAGGATGATATATACTAATTATAAGTACTAAAAACAATAAAAGTGGTATAGATACACATGAAACTTGCATGTTTTCTTTCAAGCATGATAAAAATAACTTAAGTATGAATATGAAAGATTAATAATGATCATGAAATACTTACTAGTATGATGCTGAGATTTATGGAACAAGGTTTTCCTAAATACTCTAGGTTTTTATTGCAAAACCTTAAAAGAGAGTATACTAGGGTTTATAAAATTACTTGATTCTTGAAAAACTTAGCCGTCTTCCTTGTTTTTCTTCCTTGGCCGGTTATGGTGATGAAAATGAGAGAGAGTTTTTATTTTTTTCACCTTTGCATAAGTGTATGTATGTGTATTAGGATAAAATATAATTTACAAATACATGTGTCAAGCCTATTGTGAGTCACTATGGTGGTCGGCAAGGGTAATAAGGGAACAAGGGGGTAAATTTTGGATGACTAAGTGAGTAAAAGATTAAGTATAGTGTGTATTTGATAAGTAAAAGTATTTATTTAGTGTAGCGTTAGCCATAAATCGATTTTTACGGAACAAAATAAAATATATCGAAGTCATAAAAATTATAAAAATACATTTCTTACAAGAATTGAGTGAAATAATAATTATCGAGTAGTATTTACGAAAACCGTCATAAATATATATATATAAGAATTTATATACAAAATAAATTTAAAACATCGGGTAAACTAATAATATAATTTTTATAGTCTTAAAATGAGTATAAAAATATATCAGGATAATTTTTGGAAGTGTCTGATCAAATATTCAAAATAAATGAATATGCGATAGCGTTTATTTAATAGGAAATTATACGTTTAATGAAATATGCAAAACCATGCATGAACTAATATGATGATGATATTACTGATGATATGTAGACTATGTCTAGTCTATATGAAGTGTCCTCAATGATTTTTCATGAATTCGCAGTTAAACCCTTAAGGTTACGCGAATTTGATACTCGTAAACCTAGTTTACGAAAAATGAAGAATAGTGAATCATGAATAGTGATTTTTCTCCGGGAATGAATAGTGTTTTTTGAATAGTAAAATTTTGAAATACGTTCTCAGAATATCAAATCGACTTAAAAAATGATGAATTGTAAAATGATGAATAGTAAATTCCCGAGATGAATAGTAAATTTGAGAAATGACCTGAAATTACGAGTTGTCACATTCGCCCACCCAAAAAGGAATTCGGTCCCTGAATTCAGTCCATGTTGGGTTCTACGGTGTTATCGGTGAAAAGGTGAGGGTATTTGAGCCGCATCTGGTCTTCCCGTTCCCAAGTAAACTCGGGACCTCTTCGAGAATTCCAGCGAACTTTCACGATAGGAATACGACTCTGCTTCAACTGTTTGACCTCTCGGTCCATGATTTCTGCTGGTTCCTCCACAAAATTGAGTTTATCGTCAAGTTGAATTTCTTCTAGTGGAATTACGAGTGATTCATCCGAAAGACACTTCTTGAGGTTTGAAACGTGGAATGTGTTATGTACATGGCTGAGTTCTGACGGAAGCTCAAGTCGATATGCTACAGGGCCGACTCTGCTCAAAATTTTGAATCGCCCAATGTACCTCGGGTTCAACTTCCCGCGTTTTTCGAATCGTACCACACCTTTCCAAGGTGATACTTCTAACATAACTTTGTCGCCAACTTGAAATTCTAATGGTTTGCGTCGTACGTCAGCGTAACTTTTCTGTCGGCTTCTTGCAGTTCGGAGCCTATCTCGGATCTGAACTATCTTCTCTGTTGTTTCACAAACCATTTCTGGACCAGTGAGTTGTGCGTCACCAACCTCGGCCCAACAAACAGGTGATCGGCACTTTCAACCATAGAGTGCCTCGAATGGTGCTGCTTTTATGCTGGTGTGATAACTATTGTTGTAAGAGAATTCGATCAATGGCAAATGGTTAGCCCAACCATTTCCAAAATCAATCACACATGCTCTCAGCATATCTTCTAATGTCTGAATCGTTCTTTCACTCTGCCCATCGGTCTCCAATTTGGTTCCAAATGAATCTTGTAATGATTTCCAGAAGTTTGAGGTGAATCGACTATCTCTGTCGGAGATGATGGAAATTGGTGCACCGTGCCTTGAGACTATTTCCTTGACATAAAGTCTAGTAAGTTGTTCCATAGAATAAGTCTCTCTAATCGGTATGAAATGGGCTGATTTGGTAAGACGATCAACGATTACCCAAATAGCGTCGTAACCTCCTGATGTCTTAAGGAGTTTAGTGATGAAATCTATTGTAATGCGTTCCCATTTCCATTGGGGAATTTTTGGTTGTTGAAGTAGTCCTAAAGGTTTTTGGTATTCAACTTTCACCTTAGAGCAAGTAAGGAATTTGCTAACATACGTGGCAATTTCCGCTTTCATGTTCGGCCACCAATAAAGTTTCTTGAGATCCTGATACATCTTATCAGAACCTGGGTGAATAGAATACTTTGACTTATGCGACTCATGCATAATCAACTCTTGTATTCCGCCATAACGTGGTACCAAAATCCTATCCTTGAAGCATAATACTCCATCTGATCTCTTTACAAAGCCATTTGCATTCTCGGGCATACCATAGAGTTTTTCACTTGGTCGGTTTTCCTCCTTGAGTGCCTCAATCTGAGCCTCGAGTATTTTTTATGGTAGAGGTGAGCTAATCGTCATTCCTAATGATCTGACTCTTAAACGCTTGTGTCTTTCTTTCCGGCTAAGAGCATCAGCCACAACATTGGCTTTCCCCGGGTGATACTTGATTTCACAATCGTAATCACTAAGTAATTCCAACCAACGACGTTGCCTCATGTTAAGTTCCTTCTGATCAAGAACATATTGCAAACTCTTGTGGTCCGTAAACACCGTACACTTAGTACCGTAAAGGTAGTGCCTCCAAATCTTGAGTGCAAAAACTACGGCTCCCAACTCAAGATCATGAGTGGTGTAATTCTTCTCATGAACCTTAAGTTGTCGAGAAGCATAAGCTATCACTTTATCGTTCTGCATTAACACAGCTCCAAGCCCTTTATGTGAAGCATCGCAGTATACAACGAAGTTTTCTATTCCTTCGGGTAGTGCCAAAATTGGCGCACTGCAAAGCTTTTGCTTCAATAACTGAAAAGCAGCTTCTTGTTTCTTTCCCCATTCGTACTTCTGGTTTTTCTGTGTCAACTTGGTCAAAGCTTTAGCTATCTTTGAAAAACCTTCAATGAATCTTCTGTAATATCCGGCAAGTCCTAAAAATTGACGGATCTCTGTAGGATTTGTTGGGGTAGCCCAATCTCTTACGACCTCAATCTTTGCAGGGTCAACTTGTAATCCTTGACTATCAATGACATGACCAAGAAATTGTACCTTTCGGTTCCAAAAATCACACTTCAAAAATTTGGCATACAATCTCTCTTTCTTGAGTAGTCCTAAAATCGTTCTTAAATGCCCTTCGTGCTCTTCTTTGCTCTTTGAGTAAATCAATATTTCGTCGATAAATACTATCACAAACTTATCCAAATATGGTTTGCATACCCTATTCATGAGATCCATGAATACTGCATGTGCGTTGGTTAATCCGAACGACATTACCTGAAACTCATAATGACCATAACGAGTTCTAAATGCTGTTTTCGGGATATCCTCCTCCCGAACTCTAAGTTGATGGTAACCTAACCTCAAGTCAATCTTTGAGTAGATACTAGAGCCTTGCAACTGATTGAACAAATTGTCAATCCTGGGAAGTGGGTAACGATTCTTCACAGTTAACTTGTTTAGCTCTCTATAATCTATACACATTCTGAAAGATCCATCTTTCTTCTTCACAAACAAGACCGGTGCTCCCCAAGGCGAGGAACTAGGTCTATTGAATCCCTTGTCTAAAAGTTCTTGCAACTGGTTAGACAACTCTTGCATCTCTGATGATGCAAGTCGATAAGGTGCTCGTGCAACTGGTGCAGCTCTTGGCACTAAGTCAATCTGAAATTCTACTTGACGTGCCGGCGGAAGTCCTGCTAAGTCTTCGGGAAAGACTTCAGGAAATTCTCGAACAATCGGTACATCCTCAAGTCGCTTCTCTTCCCGACTTCTTTTCTGTTATATGTGCTAAGAAAGCATAACAACCCTTTTTTGTGTACTTCTCCTTTTTGATGCATGATATAATACTGAGTCTAGTTCCACTTCGTTCTCCACGAATAATCAAGGTTTCGCTGTTGTAAGGAAGATGAACAACTTTTTCATCACAAATGATTCTTGCACGATGTTTAGATAACCAATTCATGCCGATAATGACTTCAAAACTTCCTAGTTCTACGGCATAAGGTCTATATTGAAGGGATGATTTAGGAAATTGAGAGTGCAACCACGGACAATGGTGTTGGAACTAATTAAGTTACCGTTAGCTAATTCGATGTTGTATGAAGTGTCTAATGTGGTTGGTTTGATATTGAGTAAAGGTGCAAATATAGTGGACACAAAGCTTTTATCGGCTCCCGAATCAAATAAAACTGATGCATAACGATTATTGATAAGGAACGTACCCGTGACAACATTCGGGCCCTCCTTGGCTTCTCCTCCTCCCATGACATAGGCTCTTCCTTATGCCATTCCACCTTGATTCTTGTTCCCTTAATTCCTTCACTTTGGACAGTCCCCCTTGTAGTGTCCCCTCTCTCCACATCCAAAACATGTCAATTGCGGTTTCTGATTTTCCACCATAGCTGGAAGCTTGCATTCGTTAGTTTGATGACCCACTTTCTTACAATTCCCGCATGGATTAGGGCAACGACCGGGATTATGATGACTTAGACACTTATCACACTTAGGCAAAATACCCGTGTATCCTTTCCTTTCCCTTGGGCCTGCAGCATAGGCCTTAGCAACATCCTGTCTCTTTGGTGGTTGTTGAGTAACATTTCCACCTCGGTTGTTGTCCCACTTTCTCTTGTTGTTGTTATTGTTGTAGTTGGTGTAGTTGTTTTGGTTGTTATTGTAGTTGGTGCGGTTGTTGGTATTGTTGTTACGGTTAGTGTTGGTAATGTTTCCCCTCTTCACAACTTGTGCCATGAGTTTCTGAGATACTCAAATAGATTCTTCAATCGTTTGCGGGTCAAAAGAAATCACATCACCTTGAATAATCTGGGGAGGTCCTCCAATGAAAGCTTCCAATAGTTTTTCATTGTCCGAAACCATAGATGGACATAATGCAGCCAACTCTTGAAACCTCCTAATGTAAGTCTCGATATCATACCCAACAGTCACTAGCTCATAAAATTCCGTTTCCAATTTCTTCACCTCAGTACCGGGACAATACTTCTTCATCAACAACCTTTTGAATTGCTCCCATGTGAGCTTGCAAGCATTTTCCATTCCCATGGGCTGTGCATAAGAGTTCCACCACGACATTGACCCATCTAAAAGTGTACTAGTAGCGAACATAACCTTGCTGTCATCTAGGCAATTACATAGAAGAAACATGATAACGCTACACGCGTCGTTCGGGGTTAAAGGAACTTCCTTTTCGTCGAGCAAGTTTTTCAACACCCTAGGCAGTGAACCTAATCGTTGTAGTGTAGTATTAGGGTAAGCCACGGGAATTGATATCGTTCTCTAGGGGAATAGGAATGCTATTGAGAAGTTACTACGCTAAGGTTGGGGTTGAGGAAGATTATTTTTTATCTTTTTATGTTTTTTAGGAAATGGAAAGGTACGAATCTCGGGGTTTGGATTTAGGGGGTTGGTATTTCAACCGATTACTTCTACTTGTCTAATTATCTAAACTAAGGTGTATGTAGTATATGTCTAATTATTGTGTGCTTGTATGATGATTTAAAGATGTGTTTACTTAGTTTTTATTACTCCTTAATTATCTCCTATTGATGGTTGAATTGTCACGTCCTTATTCTTAATCGCTTTGTGTGTCTAAGGTTGTAGGGTATGCGTTTATCCCTATCTCTTTGAAACTACCAAAGGTTAATGACTACAAAATCTCTAGGATTTATAAACTTTAACTCTAAGGTACTCTTCGGATGGTTTAGCCTACAATGACTCTAGGTACTATAAGCTAAGGTTCACAAAGATTAATCAAGCATTAACTACACAACGGATGACCTATCGCAATACTAGATTATTAACAATTAAGATAAGAGACAACCAATCAATATTCAATAATTAAGTTTCATATTCCCTAAGCAAACACACAAGTAAATTAGCCGAACATGGGAAACATGCAAGCATAGACACAAGTAATTGAAGACATAATTAAATTAATGAAGTAAAACACTTATCTTGATGTAAGATAGGGTATGGAACCCTAAAATACTGTACAAGACAGCCTTGGTTCGGTTTAGATTTTTTACTCCAATAGACTACACACTGAAAACTAAAAAATTCGGATTCTATATATAAGATTACAAATGCGACGGCGTCACCCTTTGATTTGTGACGCCGTCGGGTCGCCGTCATTAGGGTTTCGTCTTGGCCACGTTAGTCTTGCGACGGCGTCACCTTATGCCTGTGACGCCGTCCCCTTCAGTCTCTAACGTCGTCTGGATCAAATCTAGGCCGTCTGAGTTGCGACGACCTACTCTTTTAAAACCTGAATCCGTCACTTGTAAATAAGCAATTTGGCTACTGAGCAGTCACAAAAGATGTCTGACGGCGTCACTAATTTGTGCCTGACGCCGTCCCCTTCAGTTCCAGCAGCCTGAGTGTCTCGATTCTTGACTTTGGCCATTTTCTTCGTATATTCACGTCTTTTCGTCCGAATAAGTGTCATTCCAGCATTTTGCCTTCAAGATACCTAAAAAGTGAAAAGGAGCGATATTAAGTAATAACGGATACAAAAGTGATCAAATAAGGGCTTAAACGACCCCTCAAAAAGGTACATTTTAAAACCTTATCAAATATCCCTACACTTGGTATTTGCTTGTCCTCAAGCAAATGTGCTTTTAGCCAATTAATTTATAAGTTAGGGGTCATGAAGCATTGGTTTAGAACAATCCACAACACATATAAGCCCCGCAAAAGTCATAACAAGCACGGAAATTACAAACTAGCACCTCACATGAGGTGTTTGGACACTCACATCTCTCGGGTGTATATGAAATATAACAAGTTGGAAATGGAAGATAAACACTCATTAACCGGTCCTAGTACATAAATTACCATAGGCTTGAGACTAGATCAAACCTCAATCGCTTTGGCGTAAGCACCTAGGAAAGACTATCCAAGAGGTCTTTTAAAGGGTTGTAATGTAAGGCTTACGGTAGGGAAACAAAGGGTTTGGTGGGATAGGCTATTTAGTGGTGGCAAGTCAAAAATCTCTATGTTACAAGCATGCGAAGAATGGTGTTGCTAAGCCAAGACTCGACACTCTAGACTCTAGATAACTGAAATAAACAAACATAAATTTAAAGATAGATGTAGGATGGTAGCCCGCATGTTTTTTTTTTACTCTATTTTTTTCATACACTTTTACTCTACCATCCTCTACGATAACATCAAAATGATAGTGATTTATAGGCACATCCCTACACTTGAGTTTTTATTACTCTAACACTAATATGACCCGAATTGAAAAGATCAAAACACTTGGAGTACATTATTATGCAAATAAAGGGAATTTGAATTTAATGTTCCCTTTCCGTCATCTCACAAAATTTAACTTTTCCCATGAGTCCCAATCGTCCCAAAACTGTGTACAAAGGATATGACTCGACTTGGCAACTTATGCAAGCAACTAGATAATTGAACTAAGGGTTTAGTGTGATAACAATAATGCACTAAAAATGAGTGCATACAAGGTAGGCTAAGGCGATTTGGGTGTACATTTGGGGGTGGGGTGTAAACAATGCTCTTCATTGATATTCCTAAAACCGAAACATCACGAGAACCACGAAAATGATAGGCTCTGAGGGGTTAACTAGGGGTATCGTGTACTAAAGATGAGTACAACGCAAAGGTGTGGGGGAATTACTCAACCGATGTGGAAGAAGTAATTATATTACGGGTATCAAACAAGGGTAATCCTAATGCCTCTTATTATTTAGTTATTCCTAACTACACAAGTGTAGTCTTACTAGCGATCTCGGGATGCATCACACTCTAAGCATTAAAGATGAATGCTTTAATTCCTACTAATCTAAGGGCGATCCTCACATTTTGGGTGGAATTTAAGTGGTAAAGGGTTTTTGTGCTAGTCATATAACTTCCTATCCATGATATGCTTTATTAAGACTAATGGCCCACTCCTATATGTCACGAAAAATTTTAAATTTGGTGCCAAAATTACCCTAACCGACATTTTCTCATGGTTTATTACACAAATGCAATTGGACAAAGCAAATATTCAAGGATAAGCATAGTTTCAAAGTTCCCATTTTATTTTCCCATCCTACACTTAAACTGAACATTGTCCCCAATGTTCCCCGAAAGTATCAAAGTTATGATAATGGAAGGTAATAAAAGATGAAAGAAACTAATACTCCCCTGATTAGCTCGGTAGGATCCGTGTAAAGTGGTGGTTACATCTTTCTTCAAGAAGAACGTTTGCGTGAAAAGCTCCTTCTCATCTTATGTATCTTCTTCTTGGTAAATTAAACCTGCACACTTGAAGAAAACAAACGAAACCTTTGCGTAAAATCGGCGGTAATAATATATATAGGACTCTACTAAACTAGGATATAATGCTTGTGGAATGGATGTTTACAGAATTTCTGGAAAATTAAGACCTGGAAAATTCCAAAAAATTATAAGTAGCTCAGAAAACGAGAAAAAGTAATCAGTTGTTTCTGCTCCTTCCTGACGCCGTCAGGTTGCGATCCTTATGCCGTCTGGTTATCCTGACAAAAACTGGTCTGCGATTTTCTGGAAAAAATTCTGGAAAATATACATCTTTAGAATCTGGAAAAATTTCCTGCAAAACATCCATTATGACTCGATACAAGCATTTGACTCGAACAAACACACATGTATATCTTTTAAATAATTGTAATTCTCATGTTTACGTTTTTTTTGAAAACGTGTGTAATCCTCCCTACGCTTATCCCTTATGTAAAATACCTTTATATGTAATTAAGACGAGGTTAAAGACAAAATAAAGCATTTTTACAAATTTAAACATGGGAATAAACAATCAATAAAAGATACATGACACAAACAAGCAAACAATTAAGCATGGGTTGCCTCCCACGAAGCACTTTTATTTATTTATGAGTCTTGTGGCTAGACTCGAAATCGTGCCCCTAAGTGGTCTCGTTTTGCATTCTCAATGAGAATTCTATCATGTTGACAAAATTTTTATCGACTCTATACCTAGGCCCTAAGGTCAATCAATCCTTATAATAAAGCCTCCTTCTTTCCCACATGAATTTAAAACCTTTTTCAACATCGTCCTTGCTTTTGTCCTCAAAAGCTCTAATGTTGTCTCGTTCAAAAAGGGATAGATGTCCATATTCATTCGTCTGCCAAGGCATCCTATAAGTGATCTCATCACTTCCTTCCTTAAACCTAACTGTTGCATCATACTTGTTATGGCTCATTTTAGATGTTTCAACAAACGGTTTTCCTAGAACTACTTGGGATAAGCTATAGTCAATGACACATCCAATGTCTTCTAGGACTACAAAATCAACTAGGTAGGTGAAATTTCCTATAAAGACATGTACATTCTTGACCCTTCCCACAAAGTTGCAAACCCCACCTGGATACTTAGGGTCTCTCCTAATCTTAAGTCGCTCATTCATAATGTCATTGTAAACAGCTGATGACATCACATTAATGGGAGATTCCGTATCTATGTAAACATGTTCGACATTCCTATATCCGATCATACAAGGAATTTTGAGGTTCCAAGGATTTCCTCTCCTAATCTTTGGGCATATCCTAATGATGGGTGATCGGGGATTATCGATTATGTATTGATGGTAAGCAACCTCTTCCTTAGTGGGGTAAAGATTGAAATAAGCGCTATCCTCCTCATTCATGTTTCTAGTCACTAAGCCATTTTCCGAATTGCTGTCGATCATGGAGCCAATTACAGAGGCGCTGACCACTTTCTCAACAGCATCCCTAATTGTACTATCAAATATCTTTTGCAAATCTTGAAGGTCGGTGTTTCTACTCACATAACGGTTTCGGCGGTTGTGTTAGTCATTGGGTTGGTTTTTGATTGAAAGTGGTTTATTTGGTGGTGGGTTGTTGGTTGATGAGCAATCACCTTCCATGATGAAAAGTGATGAGATTACTAACAAAGGTCACGAAGAAGGGGGATAGACTACGAGAAAGCTAAAAATGGGAAAAAAAACTTACTTGATAGGAATCAAGCAAGGAAACCTAAATGAGGTGTACTCCTAACTAGCTATTCTATTCCCCAGCAGCGGCGCCAAAAACTTGATAATGCTACACGCGTCGTTCGGGGTCAAAGGAACTTCCTTTTCGTCGAGCAAGTTTTTCAACACCCTAGGCAGTGAACCTAATCGTTGTAGTGTAGTATTAGGGTAAGCCACGGGAATTGATATCGTTCTCTAGGGGAATAGGAATGCTATTGAGAAGTTACTACGCTAAGGTTGGGGTTGAGGAAGATTATTTTTTATCTTTTTATGTTTTTTAGGAAATGGAAAGGTACGAATCTCGGGGTTTGGATTTAGGGGGTTGGTATTTCTACCGATTACTTCTACTTGTCTAATTATCTAAACTAAGGTGTATGTAGTATATGTCTAATTATTGTGTGCTCGTATGATGATTTAAAGATGTGTTTACTTAGTTTTTATTACTCCTTAATTATCTCCTATTGATGGTTGAATTGTCACGTCCTTATTCTTAATCGCTTTGTGTGTCTAAGGTCGTAGGGTATGCGTTTATCCCTATCTCTTTGAAACTACCAAAGGTTAATGACTACAAAATCTCTATGATTTATAAACTTTAACTCTAAGGTACTCTTCGGATGGTTTAACCTACAATGACTCTAGGTACTATAAGCTAAGGTTCACAAAGATTAATCAAGCATTAACTACACAACGGATGACCTATCGCAATACTAGATCATTAACAATTAAGATAAGAGACAACCAATCAATATTCAATAATTAAGTTTCATATTCTCTAAGCAAACACACAAGTAAATTAGCCGGACATGGGAAACATGCAGGCATACACACAAGTAATTGAAGACATAATTAAATTAATGAAGTAAAACACTTATCTTGATGTAAGATAGGGTATGGAACCCTAAAATACTGTACAAGACAGCCTTGGTTCGGTTTAGGTTTTTTACTCCAAAAGACTACACACTGAATACTAAAAAATTCGGATTCTATATATAAGATTACAAATGCGACGGAGTTACCCTTTGATTTGTGTCGCCGTCGGGTCGCCATCATTAGGGTTTCGTCTTGGCCACGTTAGTCTTGCGACGGCGTCACCTTATGCCTGTGACGCATTCCCCTTCAGTCTCTGATGTCGTCTGGATCATATCTAGGCCGTCTGAGTTGCGACAACCTACTCTTTTAAAACCTGAAGCCGTCACTTGTAAATAAGCAATTTGGCTACTGAGCCATCACAAAAGATGTCCAACGGCGTCACTAATTTGTGCCTGACGCCGTCCCCTTCAGTTCCTGCAGCCTGAGTGTCTCGATTCTTGACTTTGGCCATTTTCTTCGTATATTCGCGCCTTTTTGTCCGAATAAGTGTCATTCTAGCATTTTGCCTTCAAGATACCTAAAAAGTGAAAAGAAATAATATTATGTAATAACAGATACAAAAGTGATCAAATAAGGGCTTAAACGACCCCTCAAAAAGGTACATTTAAAAACCTTATCAAAACACAGAATCCATCTTCTCAAACCAAAGAATCATAGTAGTGGCCCCTTCTGTGCCTTTGAACTTTGTGGGATCACCGCTCTTAAAATCCTTGTATGAACAATTCCGATCTCCAGACCCTCCTGCAATTCCTGCAGCAGTAGCAAGTCTAGCTGCTTCAGCAGCAGCAGCAAGTCTAGTAGCATCAGCAGTTGCCGCAGCCTCAGCAGCATTAGCAAGCCTGGCAGCTTCAGCAGTAGCCGCAGTTTCGGCAGCAGTAGCAAGTCTAGCAGCTTCGGCAGTAGCTGCAGCCTCAGCAGCATTAGCAAGTCTAGCAGCTTCGGCAGCAGCCGCAACCTCTTCAGCAGCAGTCACTGTTGCTCTTTCATTCCTTATTGCCTCGGCTATACTATCCCTTACATACTTTTGGATAGCAGCTTGTGTCATTTCGGGTGCAGCTTTCTTTGGCGCCATAACTCTTCAAAACCATAACATGAAACAATGATGAGAATTCATAAGTATAAAAAAAAAACATTACACATATATATCCACAACCACAACATGCATAATATAAATGAAATCACAACGGAACAACCACGAAATATCACAAATATAATCACAACACACGTGGATAATATACATGAAAATTTCGACCTACATGGACCGATATCATAGATAGCACAACCATTCCTACATAGTAGAGTCAACACTTGATACATTTGTTTGTACAACAACCAAAAGACAAGAAGTTATTTAAACTATGTCACACACCTCGTGACTAGGATAATAGTAGTAAAAACTAGCATGATACAAGTCTAATCTAGGCACCTCCTGGTGCTCTGCCTGATCGACCTTGAAGCTCTCAAACCTGTGCAGTCAAACTAACAACCATATATGTCAAATCACTAATCTGACACTGAGTAGCAACATCCCTACTCTCCAAAGTAGCAATACTCGCACGTGCCAATGCTAACTCATGAGCCTGTCACTGTAGCTCATCTTGTGCCATCTCAGCTCTATCAAACAACTCTGGCATCTCCTGCCTCAACTCAGTAATATGCTCACGGTTCTCTAGCTGTCTAGTCTCCAAACCCTGATAAGAAACATCAATGGAAACCCTACCTATCACTAAACCCTCTATCTCCTCCTCCATTGCCTCAACTCGACTCAATGGAAGCTCCTCTAACTGTCCTAAAACCCTGTTAATCTGTACATGCTGACGATCTAATCGTGCCCCTAGTGTGGCAATAGTATGTTGTCTAGCAGCAGCAGCCCTAGAACTCTCACCAATCTCAAACCTAGCAGGTGGTGCGGGCTCAGTAGTGGGTGGTATAGGTGTGTCAAGTCGTGCACGCTTCTTGAGCGGCAATTCCGATATGGGTATAGGATCTCTAAGGTAATAAGATGAGGATGATGATGAGGATGATGATAATGGAAGTGGTGATGGTGAATGAGTAGGACTAACTAGTGGTGTAGGTGCAACTTCGCCCTCCTCAAAGGGTTCAGTCTCAGTGTCGGAATATATGAGTGGTAAGTCTGATGTAGAGCCAACTGAAGATAAGGCTATAGTAGTGTGTGACAAGACATCATCCATGTTAGTGTCTGATGAGACATCCTCCATGTCAGTGTCTGATGAGATAGTGATGGGATGGAAATCTGAAGACATCTCTATGACAACCGATGTGAAATGAAAGTAAATAACTCGAATAAAGTGTGTATGAATCCGCATGTAAAGTGAATATGCACTTATGATGAAATGATGAGATGCTATGATGATGTAGTTATAGTCTAGGGTCAATGATGCAACCTAGTTCTCTATAACCGAAGCTCTGATGCCAATCTGTCACACCCCCAAATTACTTGTTTTGCAGCGGAATGGAATTCCTGGGGGATGACTGTCATACCATCACAATCACAGTTATATTGAACGACCTAAAGTGTCGTTTAAAAACACATCGTTTGTTATTTATTTAAAGCATTCAAAGTTACAAAGATAGGTTCCAAAAGTAGATAAAGTTTGCGGAAATAAGTTTATTACAAGCCAAACGATGTTTTTAAAAGTGCCATAATTTACAAGCGAGACGCGTCGTCACCGCGACTCTATGATGGGACCTTATGCGTGCCATGATGTAAATGCCTTAGATACCTGAAAATACATTGCTAAAACGGTCAACAATAATGTTGGTGAGAAATCATAGGTTTATGAAAAATGTTTTATACGATTACACAAGTATAGGCCATGTATGACAAATATGTCACATAAAAATGTTACAATTGCTATAAGCACATGACACCGAAGCTAGATTGTTCATGATGTTCGCCCCAACAGAGTGTTTGCCAAACAACTCAAATTATGATATTAAATGAAATGCATTCGTTTGACCAGTTGGGACCACTAACCCGGATGGAGGAGTCACCCTCAATAGATCTATTCACTCACCCTCGCTTCTTCCGGAATTAACGGTTCATGATTATGAAATGGGGACATTCAATTAGCAATGAGGTACCTTAAGCAATGTAATGAATTTGATATACTTGTTATCGTAATAAAAATGATGTTCAATGTATTCTCCCCCGTAGGTTTGAAATATATTATAAACTTGTACAACGGGGCTATGAAAACTCACTTGGTACAATGATGTGATGACAAAAGTGAGTACACTGAAATGTAGCGCAAATCTCTAACTGCGACCTATTATGAATGATACGATTCTAATATAAGTCATGATGTAATGTTATGCATGCAAACTCACATGATATCCATACCACTTGTGCATTTTTGAAAATAAAGTTTATCGTCGAAAAATAAGTTTATAACGTATTGTCAAGTTATAAATTATTTTACAAGTACTTACGTTGAAATGATATCCTACGATAGTCATTTAGTGATTTATTAAGAAATTATAGTTTTTCGTCGTAAAACTATATAATTTGACAATTCATGAAAGTGACTAACTGGCCTCGAAAAGCTAGTCGTAAAATAGTGAATATCGAGTGTTAGGAAACAAACTCAATGGTTTTGGAAAGCTTGTAGCATTATCTCAAAGTCTTAGCTTTTAATTTTTTATCATAGAGGTCTCGATCATGGAGAAAAACATAGGTGAAGTAGGGTACTTGGACTAAAAATATTGTTTAAGGTTAGTTTTCGGCAAAGTTTGAGCGACCGTATTTTATTCGTTACAACTCCTTTTGACGAACGGTTGAACATTTTGGAAAATAGGCTAGGTGAACTTACTTTTACTAGAAGACATCGTTTTCTAAAAAGTATTCTATCGATGTGAAAAACGACTCCAAACATGGTCACTAGCGACGACTAGTTTGGCTAATAGAAAATATATATGTAAGTGCTTTATACTTGTGAATAATAGTTACGACAACCTTATTTAAACGCGTGTAATTTAGTTGTTATAAGTCCGTTTTCTACGTTTTATATGACCTTAGCTTCGTGTTAAAGTATACTAATATATTTTTGACAAATCGACTCATTTAGATAACGCTTAAAACTCATTTTTGACCCTTAAAAATTCTGGACAGCATGCAGTTTTTCGGAAAATATAGTTTTCGTCGTTAAACTTGAAAATAGCATAACTTCTTCGTTATAAATCCTTTTTAACCCGTTCAAGCGACCACGGTTTCATTTTAAAGTATATTTTCTGAATATCTAGCCCAAAATAATTTATAACCTGTTGAATTTTCGAGATTTTACAAAAATGATTAGACCTTATTTTTAAGTCGTCGATAATGATATATCTAGTGTAATACTTGTTCTAACCACTTCAAATCAACATCAAATCTATTCTAAACCTACCATACACCTTCTTAGGGTGTCATGGGTTCCTAAACATCATCAAAAATGATATGTTTCAAGGGATTAATTATAGGATGCTATATACTAATTATAAGTACTAAAAACAATAAGATTTAAGATCATTTGAGTACAAAAGATAATTTACATACTAAGGGATCAATCTCCACCATCCATTTTTATTTGATCTAATTGATGAGATTAATCACAACAATTTAAAAAACCCACTTTCATTCTCTTTTTTCAAATATTAGTAACTTTCAAACCGTTAATTGTTAAGCGAAAAAAAAAATATCATTGCGACGAGCATTTAATTATCTTTCTATAGATAGGAACTTTGATATACTTTCGACAAATTTTTTTTTCTTCATATTTTTCACGTTTTTTTCTAAGTTTTTTCGTTTTTTTACGTTACTGAAATTTGCATTAAAAAATCATATATGATTAAACACTAATTTTAATATCACATGTGATATCAGTGTTATATCATATATGATATTAGTGTTATATCATATATGATATGTAATATCACATGTGATATTAGTGTAATATCACATATGATATGCATATCATATCACATCTGATATCACATATCATATATGATATAACACTAATATCACATGTGATATTCAAAGTAGTGTTTAATCATATATGATTTTTTTCATGCAAATTTCAAGTAACGTAAAAAAAGACGAAAAAACGTGAAAAAAACGATTTTTTTTCTTTTTTCGAAAGTATATCAAAGTGCCCGTCTATAGAAAGATAATTAAATACTTTTCGCGACGGTGTAAATATTTTCACTTAACGATTAACGGTTTAAGAGATATTTAAATTATAAAAAATATGTGAAATAATAAAATGCTTTTAATCTCAGCCATTGATTTCTTTTTAGATGGATGGTGGAGATGAGTCCCTTAGTATTTAAGAAAAGTTTGGTATGTAAAATAACTCTCCTCAAACAATAAAAGTGGTATAGATACACATGAAACTTGCATGTTTTCTTTCAAGCATGATAAAAATAACTTAAGTATGAATATGAAAGATTAATAATGATCATGAAATGCTTACTAGTATGATGATGAGGTTTATGGAACAAGGTTTTCCTAAATACTCTAGGTTTTTATTGCAAAACCTTAAAAGAGAGTATACTAGGGTTTATAAAATTACTTTATTCTTGAAAAACTTAGCCTTCTTCTTTGTTTTTCTTCCTTGGCCGGTTATGGTGATGAAAATGGGAGAGAGTTTTTATTTTTTTCACCTTTGCATAAGTGTATGTATGTGTATTAGGATAGAATATAATTTACAAATACATGTGTCAAGCCTATTAGTGTATATGTGTATGTCTAGGTAAAAGATTTTTAGATAAAAACCTTGTGAGTCACTATGGTGGTCGGCAAGGGTAATAAGGGAATAAGGGGGTAAATTTTGGATGACTAACTGTGTAAAAGATTAAGTATAGTGTGTATTTGATAAGTAAAAGTAATTATTTAGTGTAGCGTTGGTCAGAAATCGATTTTTACGGAACAAAATAAAATATATCGAAGTCATAAAAATTATAAGAATACATTTCTTACAAGAATTGAGTGAAATAATAATTATCGGGTAGTATTTATGAAAACCGTCGTAAATATATATAGAACAATTTATATACAAAATAAATTTAAAACATCGGGTAAACTAATAATATAATTTTTATAGTCTTAAAATGAGTATAAAAATATATCAGGATAATTTTTGGAAGTGTCAGATCAAATATTCAAAATAAATGAATATGCGATAGCGTTTATTTAATAGGAAATTATACGTTTAATGAAATATGCAAAACCATGCATGAACTAATATGATGATTATATTACTGATGATATGTAGACTAACTATACTCTATATGAAGTGTCCTCAATGATTTTTCATGAATTCACAGCTAAACCCTTAAGGTTACGCGAATTTGATATTCGTAAACCTACTCCACTCCCCGAGTCACCTACTCGAGAGTTCGTAATCACTACACAACAAAAGCTCCTTGTGGCGGAGAAGCCTTCACAACGTCGCCTACTCTTTATCAGGTACAAGGCTAGACACCGGGCTCTTTCACGAGGTAGAACCAAACCTATCAAAACGTTACCTACACTTTATCCGGTACAAGGCTAGATACTGAGTTCCAATACAAAGGAGGAACTACTACCTAACACTACACAACACCTATCCCAAAGGAGACACACTTCTAATTACAACATCATCAAGGATATCAATATCCTTTACCCAACCTAATCTATCTTGTACATCGATGCACCATATCGAATGTACACGCTTGGCACCTTTCACTAATGCATTTGACACGATCCTTCAGCACCTTTCACTAATGCCTTCGACATGGACCTTCGGCACCTTTCACTAATTCTTTTGACACGGACCTTTGGCACCTTTTAGTAATTCCTTCGACTTGACCCTTTTGGCATCTTTCACTTATGCCTTCAACACAACACTTCTAAGGAGGAAGAAAGAACTATCAACAAGAGAACTTCAGTAGTCTTGATGATGACAAAGCTTGGCAACTCATGGACTTGAGCTTGCTCGACTTCAAGAGGTGGTGATCTCGCCTTTAAGAGGAACCTAGAGAATCACACAAACACAAAACTACATAGAGAGATCCTTTAGATCTGAGGTTAGAGAGTTTACAATACTAGGAGAAAGTATGTGTAAAAGGGGTGAGTTACAATGAAGAAATGGCTCACTATTTATAGGCAAAATTAACTACTGTTCCCCGGATCCCACGGATCCATTGCTTGAGGGATCCGTCCAGTGTATTTCTGGGGATCCGCGAGACACTCCTCCTATTTGGGTTACGGGTCATGGATCATGGATCATGGGTCATGGGTTATGGACTTTGGGTCATGGGTACCCAAATAGATACACTGTATCTAGACATTGGATCAAGGGTATGGGTCATGGACAATGGATAATACCCAACATGACTTCATGCATGATGTCATGCAATGGGTCATGGGTTATGGATCATGCTCCATGGGTATGGGTCATGGACTTTAGGTTTTACCCAACTACATTCAATGTATCTAGTCAATGGGTCAAGTACTTAGATTTTTACCCATTACATTACCCATTACAATATATATATATATATATATATATATATATATATATATATATATATATATATATATATATATATATATATATATATATATACCCATTATGTAAACACTAGTTGTTATACATATGCATTTCTATAAATGTAAACACTATTACTTGTTTAGTGTTTTATATGAAAATGTAAGTGTGTTAGTAAACTATTGGCTCAAACCATTTACGTATTTTATTTGTTTCGTTAAAATGATTTTACGTTTGTTATCGACAAAACATTAGAAGATCGTATAATATAAATAAACGTTTTTACGGATTATTTGTATTAACACAATTGAATATATATATTTTGTGCATGTGGCAAGTTGTATAAGCAGCATGTTGGGTTTGCAGTATACATGTCACCATCTTGTCTTACGACACATCTACACTATCACATATTCTTATTACAAAACTTGGTACTTGAATTTGTGTAGTTTACAAGAATCATATTAAAAACACTTTCTTTTGCATATTTGGTCTTTTTCCATTACCATTTAAAAGCCAAAAACAAATCTGTTGCATACTTATGCATATAAAAACACAACAATTAGTCAATGAATTTTCTCATATATTGACTTCGTATACATGTGAGTGTAGGTTGTTTATCTTAAAACACAACTGAAGTTTTTTGAAGATTTAGAGAAATAATTTAGGCATAATTTAGGTGATGAAAAAACTAATCAGCTGTTTTCAGATGTTGTGTACCTATTTAGTTGTCAGGGCAACGACTATCTGAGCCGTGATGGCAACAATGACAACAATTTTTATCCATATACACATGAACAGTATACAGGAATCGTTATTGTACTTTGAAGATTTAGAGAAACAATTTAGGCAAAATTTAGGCGATGCAGATTGAATAAATTGTTATCACACATATACACATGAACAGTATGCGGGAATGGTTATTGAAAATTTGACTAACATACTTAAGGTAACACATGATATGATGGATACATTTATTTAGGTCCATTTTCTATGTAATTTTAAAAAGTCCTTAGAATCCATATATTTTAGTTAGTTGTGGATCTCTAATATGAAATCAAAGCAGATCTTGGAATGATTATGCTTTTAGAGACTTGCTTTGATCACTTTACAAAATAGATTTGAAAAATACCCGTTTGGAACCCGTTGTTGCTTCACTTTTTAGAAAATTGTTAGCAAAGCCATAGTTCAGTATTGTATTCTCTTGGTCAATAAGGCCAACATCGGTCACCGAATAATTTAAGGATAATCTATCTGTTTTACAATTATCGGCATATGAAAAACTCGGTTTTGGTCTTGCTTTGACAGATTCAGAAAATAATGGCATCTAATAAAATTAAGGTTTAATGCATTGCCTTCTATTTTTCTCTTTCTTTTGGTAAAAGTAGGTTTATGCTTGCTCATTTGTAGCGGATGATAAAAGTTGTAGTATTTCAAGTGGAAACTTTTAAATTCTAACCCATGTTGTCTTAAATACCACTTTTTCACCCTATGTTAAGTTGTTAACTACACAAATATCTAGGATGCCTCGTCTCTTTATTTGTCAGAACTTCAGTTTGGATTTGATAGTAATCTGCAAGTTGTTCACACTACGTGTGGATACTAACGCGAGCTTGGTAAGTTCCTTTACTTTATTTTTTCATAAATTAAGTTATTAGTAATTATTTAATTGGAATGGTGCATTATTACTATTATTTATATAAATTTTTATAACCTGTTAATAGTTTGTTAATAGTTTAAGTGTCAATATATACATTTCAAGATTATTAGGTCTCATTAGGCTTGTAGTAGGTGCTGAATATGTATTTCCATATGATAAAAGGATTTTTTTTTTCTTTTTCTTTTGAAGGATACTTTATAGGGTGTTCTGAGTTGATTATATATTATACTTCTAATAGATACATACTAAAACATTTGGATTTCTGCTACAGATGAAAGCGCCAAAGGATCTAGACTTGGATGTGACAAAAGGGACTTTTATATAGTTATTCACTCATCGTACCAAATTCAGTCAGGTAACTCCTGACATTTGTTTACTTATTGGTGCATTAAATTTAGATTGATCACACATATTCCTTCTTTCGTGCAGGACATGAGAAAAAACAGATGCTAAACTTGCAACAGATTTTCAGCCAGTTTTGAAGGAATTTCATAGGGCTCACCCCCTTGGACCAGAAAGAGAGATGGTTTACGTTCAAGGTAAAATATTTGGAAGTTCTTTTGAGGTGAATATCTCTTAGGTCATGCTTTTAGGAATTTAGATAAATGCATCAATAGCTTCACTTTGGCGTCAAAAGATATTTAATAATATGGTTATGTTCTAATGGAAATTCACAGGGTGTGGAATAAAGTTGTGATTGACTGATTATTAAAGTGAATAGAATATCTATGAATTTGCTTGGATCTATTCAAATATGTTGTTAGTATAGAAATTTAGAGGTAGGATTCAATAATCGATGTTACTTTAAACGATTAGTGAAAATTTTGATCCTTCATCATCTAAATATCTTTATCTGTGTTTCATTTATCAGGAAGCACATGGTTAAGAGGTCAATCAAAGTACTGGCTGTTAGTAACCAGCTTGCAGATATCCCGCCTGATGCGTATTCTTGGAGGAAATATGCACAAAAGCCTGTCAAAGGTTCTCCTCATCCAAGATACATGTTTCAGAGCCAATGTTTATATTGCATTAACATGTGTGCATGATACATGGATATTTACAGTTCTGCTAATTAGAGAAAGCTACCCTTTTATGTTGATATGTAAAAGATAGCTTCTTAAAGTAGGCCTTGAATGGCAATCTTTTACATATTGATTTTTCTTTGACCAACCTATTTGATAGGAGGAAACTATGACTTACTTAATACTACTACCTTTGAGCCTAATCCAGACTACTACAGGTTCATAACTATAGCTTGACTTTGACTTCTAAGTTCAAATACTTCTAAAGATGATAACAAAATTATGATTATCTTCGTTTCTTACCAATGCGGTTCTTTGGCACGGGTTAATGGGGACAAAGGTTCTATCTACTCGCTTCATGGGCACCACGAAGGTACATGCATATTCGCATTCTGCCAAAAAAACAGTAAGTTTGCTACATATTATTGACAATTTCAACCCGTTTACTTAACAAATTAGTCGTATATAGACTAAAAGAAGGACAAAAAAGTGTTTGCGGGTCAACCCAACCCTTTTCGACATGTATATAGACTAAAATAGGCTTTTTAAATTATATTGAAATATTTGGTTGAAATTGGAAAAAATGTCCACTTTAATCGTTGTATGGATTCCGTATGGCCATTGTTTAATGCCACTTTCCAGCTGGGCCCAAACAATATTCTCAGCCATTTATTTTTTTGTTACATATCCATCCTAATGATGTTCTCAATCATGAAACACCATATCTACAGCTGGATTGGAAAAGTAAAGAAGTTTGTGCCTCCATTGGAGGTGGTTCACCTTTGAGAAAGATATCAAATGGACAAGTAATAAGCATTCCCAAACAGCCCTTTTAGAAGTTCATTTATTAAAATCAATTGATCGAAGGGCATCTGAATATACTGCATTTCGTGCCTCTGCTGTCAAAATCCATAGTGCTGGAGTCTGTTGCACCACTGCCTCCGCCACCATCTTCCGTCATTTGTCCAATCTGCTTTAAACCATTAGTCAATCAAACGACCACTAATGTGGACACATTTTGGTCAACGTTACATAGAAAGGTTAATTACGGATCAACCGAGATGCCCAATATGCAGGCACAAGCTCACACACCAAGATCTCATCCGGGTCTATTTCCCTGTTAGGCTTCCACCACCGCCACCACCACCACCACAGCTACCCACCTTCCCTTTTCCAATTTGCTTGAGACAGGTGGTTGATGTAGCGACTACTAATTGTGGTCATATTTTTTGTGAAGGGTACATACAAATTGCAGCTTTTAATCGAACCGAATGTCCAAAATGTATGCTAATGGTCTCCCATCAGGACCTCTTCCGCATCTACATCCCTTAAAACAAGCTAACTCGAGGTATGTATATATCTAATCCTTTTTATTTATAATTATAAGTTTATCACCAATGTCTTATCGGTTCCTTCTTTACAACCCCCTTGTCTTCTATTCTAAAATTTAAGGCAAACAATGAGACGAGCTTAAGCTCAATTGTATGACCGTAGACAAAACTTTAACATGTGTCAATGACAGGCCTAGATAATGCAAGATTGCAAGCGCAATGGCAATTCGAGGTTACCTCGAGGGCTGAAATAACTTGAAATTATCGATAAAACTCGATTTGAACCGAAAACTAATCGAACCGAGTAAAATATAAAATATTTATCGTCGAATGACTACATAAAAATCCGAAACTAATCACGAGAATTTCAGTTAATCCTCGTTAATCAAAGTGATAAACCTAGAATTTCGTGAGTAACCTCAACGAGCATCTTTCTTCATTTGCTTATTTGACATTAATCTTTATGACTTTAAATCTTTATACAGTTTGAAAACATATTTAAAATATAAAAGTACATTAATGAATATCCTAACAAAAAACCAAATGATATTATTTCAGAAATCGTGAAATATCTGATGATGATCATGAAATATATTTCTTCTTTTTAAAGGATTGACTTAAAAAGGATCAAGATATCCACATGGATAACATGCGTATAAAATTTAAACTTTGTGGTCAAGGAGTAAAATTAGTTTGACTAAAAATAGAAAGAAATAAAATGCTAGTTGAGCTTTGCTTGAAAAATCAACTCAAAAAGATTCTTAATGATTCGGAAAATCATATCTGGTCGGATCTTCTTTTTCCAAACTGTCAAAATCTTTTAAATCACAAACAAATAAATGGGTATACACACCCACATTTTTATTCATCTTTCAAACCAAAATGGGTGTTATTTCTTCACCTCTTCATGTTCTTGCTGTTGATGATAGTAATCTTGATAGGAAGTTGATTGAACGTTTGTTGAAAACTTTTTCTTATCATGGTATCAAATGCTTTTTTTTTTAATGATTCAGATTTGTTTAATTTCTTTGTTTTTTTGCAGTTACTGCTGTGGATTCTGGAAGTAAGGCTTTGGAGTTCTTGGGTTTGCTAGATGTCGAAAAGTTTCCGGTATAAATCCTTCTACTTTTTGTTAAAGTTTGTGACTTTTTTATGTTGATCATATTAGCATTAGATTTAAGCAAGAACAAGTCAATGATGGACTTTTGTTGATCAAATGACTTTATTTTCTTTTAAGGATTTGCAAGATTTGTTTATGTGTTTAGGAGAAAACATATATTTGATTAGTGATATGGAAAGTTTAGTGTGAAAAGTAATAGAATTATGTCTCAGTTTTGTATTTGCAGATTTGTGTAGTTGACTATTAAAAGTCAAAATGAACACTATATTCCTGTACTATGGTTATATGAGGTGTTCTTGTTGATCCTTATATTGGTTTTGGTTATATATTGACTTTTAGGAAGTGGAGGTGAATTTGATTATCACAGATTATTGTATGCCTGGGATGACTGGTTTCGAACTCTTGAGAAAGGTTAAGGTGAGATTTGATCTTATTTAGTTACTCTTTTGTGTTCATGAATTCTTTGTTTCGAAGATCTTTCGTGTATGAGCTAGATCATATTTCCATGTGCCATGTGCGTAAATCGTTGTAATTTAAATCCACCTTATCAAGCACGGCCATGATGCATCAAGGCTCGTTAGTTTGATGGTCGACTTGAACCCATGGCCTTTTCATTCGACCTTAGCAGTTGCACCAGTGCTTGGTGTAAAAGAGTAATTGTGAAACCCTAACTGAATTATATTTGTTTTTAAACTTGCAGGAATCAACATCACTTAAAGACATACCGGTTGTGATCATGTCCTCTGAGAATGTCCCAGCCAGGATAAATAGGTACATGATTTACCTCTATACCCTATTACCCTTATCAATTACTATTCAACAAATATACTTTCCACTTTCGGCATCTCATCATATTCAGTAATTTTCACTTTTTTTGTCATTCTCGAAGGGTGTTTTAGTTGTTTGATACTAATAGTAAACATGGTCTTTATCAGATGCTTGGAAGAAGGAGCAGAAGAGTTTTTCCTTAAACCGGTGAGACTGGCAGATGTTGGCAAGTTGAAACCTTATTTGTCAAAGAACAACAGGAAGACCGCAGAGGAGGAAGAATGTGTTTTAAATGACAAGTCCGTAGCAACGCACGATGAGGTAGACACATTTGCGAAGGAAGAAAGACAGGTGTTGCCCGAGGGTCAATCTTGCTAACGTTGCTACCGCAACTTGTTCAAGGTCGATGTGGTTAGATGTTTGAGATAATGGAGATGTTGTCGAGTTGGGAAAAAGAAGGGTTCTTGTTACAACCCGTTTAGATGTTATCTTTGAACATTTCGGGTTGTACAATTTATCATTGAAGAATTGGTCAAACTCGTTTTTACTGCAAATCGTTTGTTTTTTTTTTGTTCGTTGGTTTAGTTGCGCTTGTTCATTAGTTTCATATGAATCTTATGATAGCCTCAAATGACTCTATTTTCTTTATTGAATGAAAAACATAAAATGACTTCAATAGACTAATCGCTACTATTTCTTGGATAGCTGTTATGTTTACCCAATAATAACCATGAGGTGATGCTCACCCAACGCGTATTTAATGATAAGTTCATTAAGGAATTAATTGAACCTGTAGGCAAACCTAAGTATGATTGCAGAAATGTAATCAAATTTCTCCTTCATCAAGCTCCCATAACAAAAATTGAGTTTGTCCTCTGTACTTGACATCACATAAAATCCGATTTTGGGAACTTGGGATATCACTCACTCGTTTCTCTTCTGGTCCACAGTAAGAACTAAGGACGCAACCCTTAGAAACATGAATCAAACACCAGTTATTTGCCTACCCATATTTTCTTTTTCCTTTGGAATATTTGAAGCTTAGTAACTGTGTTTCTGAGATCTATTAAGCTTATAATTAAATGTAATATTTGACAGCTACAAGTTTTGGGTAACTTATTACTCAGTATCCCTTACTCGAAAGTTGACCAGTTAAGATAGCGGAACTTGAATATTTCAAAGCTTATATTTTAGTAAGCTTCACACTAGGTTGATCACAATTTTCAGTGCCTTTCAGCTCGTGGCTTAGTTTCCAAAACTTCAGGGAGCTTATTTTAGATTCTCAACTGTGTACGGTAAGAGGAATCTTTGAAATTCACTCTACAATATATCTCAGCAACGCTTAACGAGGCCTCTAACTAATTATAGCTGGGCTCTTTTTACACTTCCCTTGTAGTTTGGCATACTAGAAAGGGTGTCCATACCACTTTTCTTCAGCGCAAGACTGTAGGGCAAGGCTGTTAGATTTTGGCAGTGTTAGTATAGTGTCATATGTTTTTGAAATGATTTGTTGCCATCCGAACTTGCAGAACCTTATAAATGAATCAAATTGGTTGAGACGGTATTGGTTGAGAGGGTAGCAGGTCCAAGGAAAACAGGTTTTTATGATGCCTTTTCAAACACTTAAATCTTAAATTGCTTGTTGGTTATAAACAGAAACCGCCTGCTTTTACTTTTATTGTCTACTGATATTTTTATGTTCTAAACCTTAAATTAACTACTGATATACTGTGCTATTACATACAAACTGTTTGTTGTTTCTGCTTATAAATGAAAATTTTCACATCTGATGTCTTTTTTACTCTATATTTCTTTACATGTGCTTTCAGATTAAATTTTGTTTACTTGGTTTATTTCTATTGGTGAAGTGGTTTAACAGCCAAGTGGTTGCAAAATATTATAAAACTACTCTGTTCCTTAGTTTAGATAGGAAAGAAGAGAAGGTGTAAAGCGGAAGGGGACCTAAACAGAAGAGGAAAGAAGTGATAATAGTTTTTTTTGTGTGTTCCCGGGTTGGAAAGAAAGGAAACAAAAATATAATTTTTTTGTGTTCTCGAGTCGAAAAGAAAGGGAAAGAAAGTTAGTAATTTTATTATTATACCCTTCAATCAACATGTTATCCATTGTATCTCTTATATGTATGAATGATCTAATTCAATGTTTAAATGATAGGGGCAATTTCATATCTCCCCTCCTTTTAAATAGAAATTTCATATATACCCAAACATGCATTAAAAACATTGTACATTATGCATTTAATACTTGCACTTTGGGTATATATGAAATTAATCATGAAAGTAGGGTGATATATGAAATTAATCCTAAATGATAAACAGGTCTACGAATAACATATACCATGAAAGTAAAAAAGCAAGTTACAACAAGTAAATAACATTGGTTTTTTTGTTAATGGCTCCATCAGAGTGCTTTCTTATATACTTATTTTAAAGGCTCCATCAATGGTTTCATCACAGTAATTTCTTGAATTTCTTTATGAACATTGATTGTTTGTTTTTTTGTTAATGGCTCCATCACTTTTCCTTTGTTAAAAACTTACAGTAACATACTACAACATATTTATAGCAGAATTTACAACAACATTACCGTGGAAGTTGTATACAATGGCAATGATTTTTTTTTTTGTTGAAAACTTACAGTAGCATACTAGTTACATCTAGGCATAAAAAACACATGATTAACAAGCATGTCGAAGAAAGTACGAGGATTGTTATCATGAATTTACCTGTTAAAAGAAAGATGATACGGGTAGTATGCAGGGTCGTGACTGCTGCAATGATTTTAATAAAAAAAAAAAAGGCCGACTTTATATATATAGAAGCATGTATATTAGGCTATGGGTATTTTGGTGATTAGAAAAAATTAAAGAGGCTTGTGATTTACTTCTCTCTAAATCATCCCAACTTTGGAAAGAAGATTAGGAGAGGGGAATTATACATGATTTACATTTCATATCTCTTCTCTTCTCTCTTAAAAAACAAATCTCTAAAACATGAATTTTTACAATTTCTCTTCTTCTTCTTTCTACTTCTTTACCCTTCTCTCCAATAATAATCTCAGGAAAAGAGTGGGGGGGGGGGCATTTTTTCTTTTCAATAGCAAAAAATAAAATAAAATAAAATAAAAAACTTAGCAATTTAGCGCAAATAATTAAAGAAACAAAAACTAATATTTGAAAGAGGGAAAAAACTAATTTAGCCGAGAAGAAAATAATCTAAGGGTCAACAAGTCAATGTGTCAGATTGGGTCGAGTTCAAATGTTCTTCCAATAATGAAAATGAGAATATATTTTCTATAATCCAAATATGTATACATGTTTTTCTGTTTAAACCTGGGTTTCCGATTTAACATTGTGAACCAACTAATGCCAGGGCAATTACCTTTTTGGGTAGTCCGGAGTCAGCGCATGTGAACCTCCGTGACCAATAGTGGATTAATTTTCTCCCCGGGGTTCGAACCCAAAACCTCGAAACACTTTCGTCCTAAATGTAACAACGCGCATTTTTCGGGTTATTTTTCATTTTCGAGAATTTACTATTCACATTTACTATTCACTTTCACTATTCATCCGTAATATTTTTATTTCGCATTCTCGTAAGATAAATTATTTTAGTAATATCCTAAGAGTTCGACAATCGTTAGATCATCTTCGCAAAAGTTATTAAGAAAACATCGTTATAAAGTTTCATTTTGGTCGGAACACCATTTAGTCATCACGCGCATAACGAAAATCAACTCTGTCAATTTTCCTCACATCAGATAAATTTTTAGATCACTCATAATTAATTTGAGAATTTTTAAGATTTCATTTTAATGTTACCAAATAAACTCTGCGCCGTACGAAACTAAACTTACGTTTTAAACAATTCTACTTAGACCCAGACTTAACGATTCCTGCACTGTGTTTCTAATATGTTTTTGACACTTTTACATTTTTTGAAAAAGTCAAACATATTTCCCTCCTCCTTTGACCAAAAAGAAATTAACCTTGTACGTTCTACATTTTTGCTTAAATCGCGTAACATTTAGACTTCACGTATAACTGTTAAGTTATCCCACGAATGACGAAAACCACATTTTAACATCTCAAATCACTTTTAGACTAATTTTAGTCTACTTTAAATAAATTCACGGTCATTTTCCTGAAATTTCGTTCTTTTCTGATAAATTGCGAATTACGCATTTTTTACCCGTATTTTCAATTTTAAGCAGCGTTTTTGCACCCAATGAGACTTATCACCCATTTTATATTTTTAGATGGAGTATAATGATGAGTTTAATCATTCCTATAAGTTTCATATTTTTACGATACCTGGTTTTACGTTTTATGGCTTAACGGCTTACAGTTAGCGATTAACGGAACCAAAACTCACTCCGTAACCAATATAATACCAAAACTATCCACCTAAGTCATCTTATCTCTTTATGGCCGACCTTAGGGGGGGGGGAGTCATCATTTTGGTGGCATCATCCTAACCATGGTTCATTTAGATCATTACATGTGTCCTAACTTAACCATGGTTAATATTTAACCCAATATATGGTTAACCAAACTTACCCTCCTATAAATAGCAAGTTAAATTCATCCTAAAGACCTTCACCAACTGATTTGGGTCGTTCATACACTAAAACCATCATATCTTCCATCATTTGATCTATAAACTCCAAGTTTAGGCAAAGAAGTTTCAAGTAGTAAGTTACTACATCAAATCTCTAGCAAGTTTAAGTGATCTTCTTGAGTTTAGATCCACTCAAGTCACTTAGTACTTCATCACCAAATCTTCAAGATTGCAAGGGTTCCAAGGTGTGGAAAGCTAGCTCAATCCAAAGTCTTAAGGGTTCAATCAAAGTCCGATCCTTACTAGTTACTCCTTTCTTAATTGAAAGCCAAAAGTTGTAAGCAACTAATCACCACCATCATCTCATCTTTATTATTCATAATCTTAACAATTTCATGCTATATATATAGTTACTATGTTGATTCATGATGTACATATACTCAATCACATGTTTTTATTCACATATTGTCGTAAAAGTAACAAACTAGTAAACTAGTCATATTCTACATGTTTGAAACTATTAAAACCAGTCATATATAGACTTTTTAACTTACATACTATGGTAGACAAGATAAAAAGGTAAACATAACAATTTGAATCACCCGAAACGGACAAACGAGTCAAAAGTTATGGCCAAAAGAAGTTAGCGAAACCAAAACACCGAAACTGCCTAACACAAGCTGTTAAGCAGCTGTTCATTTTGAAAGTGGTACTTCTGGTCCGAATCATCAAAAAGTTAAAACACGAAAGTTGTCCTAAACGACGTTTTCCTTCAATATCAAAGAAGCTCGGACCCTGAAAACGTTTAAACAGACCATTATCTTTCAAAAAATGAAACTGCCCTATATATAGTTTCACGACTATACTTTTGTCACAACTAAAAGCAAAACCAAGTTATTTTCATAGCTAATTACATACTAACTTTACAAAACTTCATTTAATCTTTGAAATAGTGTTTTCACAAGTAACGGAAAAATGACCATCTTACCCTTTTCCGACGATTTTTACCAAAACTTTATTCTTGAACATGTTAATAAGTTGTAATCACTTGTAAGCAATGAGAACTTGTAAAAACTATATATTTACTAAAAACATGATAAACGTATTTATATAACAATCTTCACTCAAAACATATATTGTATTTACGAAGTGCTACAATAGCAGGGAGCTTCATGTGAGGGGTTTCATTTGAGTAAAACTTATTGACGAGTTGCTGGATTTACGATTTAAAGTGTCCTAGCTCCTCGAACATTTACTGCATGACCGCTGAATTATGATGGCCCGAACGGTAGTACGATATCTATAAACTAAATATGTTTTCACATATTAAAGATCTTTCTATAAACATCAAATGATAATTGACTACATCATGATCAACATAGAGACGTATATAGGTTTGTTATTTCTTTCGCATCATTATTTCAAACCTAAGTCGCAACATCCTATTCTAGGTTGCTCGTAGAAGTTCTCACGGCATATCCATCATTCTCATTATACATTTGATATCATTTACTCTGAGGTAAGTTCGTAGCCCCACTTTTTATTACTTAATTGTTTTACAAACCCTTGAGGGAGATACATGCTTTATTTTAAACCGAACACATTGCTTTCAAAATGTATACTTATCTGATTGTTTTATTAGTACTAAGTTACCGTATTTGACAAACTTAAGTCCCTTAATCATGAATCATTAATCACTAGTGAGAGTGGGCGCGAATATTGTGAATAGATCTATTG
This sequence comes from Chrysanthemum makinoi, assembly GCA_910596185.1. Classification (NCBI taxonomy): domain Eukaryota; kingdom Viridiplantae; phylum Streptophyta; class Magnoliopsida; order Asterales; family Asteraceae; genus Chrysanthemum; species Chrysanthemum makinoi. The sequence continues at coordinate 159,388,984 of OU343217.1, read as the reverse complement.
AGATTGACGAATCCCGTTTGTGTTGACCGGGTAGGCAAACAAACGCACTATATTTGAGTAACATTGGTAAAAACGGCAATTTTACCTGATAGGGCACGCACCGACATTTTCTCCAATTAATTTTGGAACACGTTAACGCCTTGATTGCATGATGCTTAGTCTAATAATAACTGTTTTGGTTTTCAAACCATTGGTGTGAATTTATAACTCACACTACAAACATAATGTGTTCAACCATCAAACAAACTCTATGAATTTCACTCAACCTTTGTGTTGACAGTTTTAAGCATGTATTTCATAATGTCGGAAGCTGGCACGGAAGAGCGAGGACTAGAACAAGAAGGCTATAAATATTTTATCATTCACGACATCAAAAGACTTTATATTGATGCATTTCGTAAACAATGGAACCAACTGGGACCTATTTTGTAAACTATGATATTTATATAAATCGAATGATAAATATTTTAAAACGACTCCATTAGAGTTCGTTTTCTATTGTTATGACTGTTGTGCCATGAAGTAACACCCAGTTTGAATTCCGCTGCATATCACGAATTTTGGGGTGTTACAGATTGGTATCAGAGCCACATTTATAGAGAAACGGGTCTAATTGAGACTTAAACTATAACTACTTTTACAAACAAAAACATTTTATAGCCTTCCGTTCTCCGTGCCTTCCATCCTCCAGACGATTATATGACTTTTAGGCATTTTAAGCTATACAAACATACTAGTATATTGATATATATACACTCGACATATTTTCAATCATTTTAGCTAAACAATAGACTAAACAAATCTGCGTATGCCTATTCTAAGGCATTACGGCACAATCATATTTTCCCAATCTCCCAATCATGCATCTACTCATGCATTTTAGGATTACGAAACTTCCTCCAAGACATTGTAACTGACTACAATGGTCTTTCCTACTTCCCAGACATTGTGAGATACAATGGTCTCATTTATTTTTCAAGACACTGTGAGATACAGTGGTCTCTATTACATTCTCAGACACTGTAAATCCTACAGTGGTCTCTATTACATTCTCAGACACTGTAAATCCTACAATGGTCTCATTTATTTCTCAAGACATTGTGGGTTACACAATGGTCTCTCTATCATTTCTCAAGACATTGTGGGTTACACAATGGTCTCTCTATCATTTCTCAAGACATTGTGAATTACACAATGATCTCTCCATCATTTCTCAAGACATTGTGGGTTACACAATGACCTCTCCATCTTTTCTCAAGACATTGTGAGTTACACAATGGTTTAAATTACTTCTCAGATATTGTAAGTAATACAATAGTCTCTAAAAATTATCTTATAAACATTATATGATATTGTTTTACATGAAACCCATCACAGTCTATCAATTTCCCTAATGGAAATACAAGAAATGGGATTTCTAAAAGATAAACTGACTCATCATCTTCAAAAGCTGAAGTTCAGCAACGTTCTCTACATTCATCAAAATTCTCTTCTGAAACCTTCATTGTTAAAGGTTCGTGATTCTAGCCAAGTATAGACTATTTTAGAATTACTTAAGATTTCCTTTCCACACGTATCTACCCATACTATCATCTATGCAATGGAATGTGAAAACATAGGTTACAAGTCTTTTATGGCCAGGACTTGCAACTGAATGGTTTGATATCGCCTTTGCTTAGTGGACAATTTCTCAAAAGCTATAGACATATCACAAGTATACCTAATTTAGGTATTTGAAAAATTTATCGAACCTCGGCTAAATATAGTCTAGTCACCTATATTTAACCTAGGGATAGTCGAACATTGTCTGACTAACTATGCTCGACTTAAATTTTTCAAACACTGAGAATAGATATACAAGTGTTATATTCATGTTGATTTCCTACTTAAACTCGATAAACCACTAGAATTCATTAAAAGATCTAGAGACACGATAGTGTCTTACCACTCAGCAAGATCTTAACACTTATTTATACTACCTAATTTCATTCTTGAAAGTTTTCATTTATGAAATAATCCTAACTACTATCTTGGGATAGTTATCAAATCTTCTCGTCATTTCTTAGAAGTACTAGCCTTTTTAGGTTTCAAGGATATCATTCCACCATATTCCTTTAAAATTCAGTTATGATTTTAAAGCAAACTTGACATCTCTACCTAAGAATAATGGTAAACATACACTACACTGTTCTAATCATCAACATATCAGTTCATTATTTGAATCCCATTGTAAGTCAATATATAAAACTTCACAGTATCACGTTTCTTTCAAACACTAGTAGACATAAAAACTATACGATATAGCCTTCATCCCGAAACCACCTAAGACATGATCAACTTTGGAAATGGTTTGGATAACCACTTGCCACTAGCAAGACTTTCCTACAATAATTATCACATCATTATAAACCATTTCACATCAACAATACCTTGCACCTTTGATTAACAACAATTACCCTAAACAACATCAAAACTATTCCATTTGATGCACTATATAGACGAAAGTGTCAGTCAACCATTTGCTGGACTAAGGTGTTCAGAGATCAACTACGAAACAACTAAGGAAACCATACAAATACAAATTTGGCTACATGCCACACACTATCGCCAGAAACAAAAATTATAAGGCGTTAAAATTTAACAAAAACTCCATGTTAGAAATTAAAGTTTTGTTGAAAACCTCAATACAATAAGATATGATTCATTTTTAGAAAAGGGAAAAGCCAAACTTGAGGTATATTGGACTCTATAAGATTTTAACAAAACCCTTTAGATTACCAACTTAAGCCACGACCAAAAACTTAGAATGGTACATAACACATTCTATGACCAGAAACTTAAGAATGCAAAAAAATTAGGATTCGGCGCATACACCCACACTTTCCTAGACAATTCAACATCGGATAACACACATTGAATTCCGGGACAGAATTCCCATTAAGGTGGTGAGACTGTAACAACGCGCATTTTTCGGGTTACTTTTCATTTTCGAGAATTTACTATTCACTTTCACTATTCATCCGTAAAATTTTTATTTCACATTCTCGTAAGATAAATTATTTTAGTAATATCCTGAGAGTTCGACAATCCTTAGATCATCTTCACAAAAGTTATTAAGAAAACATCGTTATAAAGTTTCATTTTGGTCGGAACACCATTTAGTCATCACGCGCATAACGAAAATCAACTCTGTCAATTTTCCTCACATCAGATAAATTTTTAGATCACTCATAATTAATTTGAGAATTTTTAAGATTTCATTTTAATGTTACCAAATAAACCCTGCGCCGTACGAAACTAAACTTACGTTTTAAACAATTCTACTTAGACTCAGACTTAACGATTCCTGCACTGTATTTCTAATATGTTTTTGACACTTTTACATTTTTTGAAAAAGTCAAACATATTTCCCTCTTCCTTTGACCAAAAAGAAATTATCCTTGTACGTTCTACATTTTTGCTTAAATCGCATAACATTTAGACTTCACGTATAACTGTTAAGTTATCCCACGAATGACGAAAACCACATTTTAACATCTCATATCACTTTTAGACTAATTTTAGTCTACTTTAAATAAACTCACGGTCAATTCCCTGAAATTTCGTTCTTTTCTGATAAATTGCGAATTACGCGTTTTTGACCCGTATTTCCAGTTTTAAGCAGCGTTTTTGCACCCAATGAGACTTATCACCCATTTTATATTTTTAGATGGAGTATAATGATGAGTTTAATCATTCCTATAAGTTTCATATTTTTACGATACCCGATTTTACGTTTTATGGCTTAACGGCTTACAGTTAGCGATTAACGGAACCAAAACTCACTCCGTAACCAAGATAATACCAAAACTATCCACCTAAGTCATCTCATCTTATCTCTACATCTCTACTAAGTTACCGCATTTGCCAAACTTAAGTCCCTTAATCATGAATCATTAATCACTAGTGACAGTGGGCGCGAATATTGTGAATAGATCTATTGGGATTGACGAATCCCGTTTGTGTTGACCGGGTAGGCAAACAAACGCACTATATTTGAGTAACATTGGTAAAAACGGCAATTTTACCTGATAGGGCACGCACCGACATTTTCTCCAATTAATTTTGGAACACGTTAACGCCTTGATTGCATGATGCTTAGTCTAATAATAACTGTTTTTGTTTTCAAACCATTGGTGTGAATTTATAACTCACACTACAAACATAATGTGTTCAACCATCAAAGAAACTCTATGAATTTCACTCAACCTTTGTGTTGACAGTTTTAAGCATGTATTTCAGGTCCATAATGTCGGAAGCTGGCACGGAGGAGCGAAGACTAGAACAAGAAGGCTATAAATATTTTATCATTCACAAGACATCAAAAGACTTTATATTGATGCATTCTGTAAACAATGGAACCAACTGGGGCCTATTTTGTAAACTCTGATATTTATATAAATCGAATGATGAATCTTTTAAAACGACTCCATTAGAGTTCGTTTTCTATTGTTATGACCGTTGTGCCATGAATTAACACCCAGTTTGAATTCCGCTGCATATCACGAAATTGGGGGTGTTACACTAAAAGGCTAAGCCCTTACCACTGGGTCACCCCATTGTTATATGTATACATGTTTAAGCAATGTAATGCATATATATATATATATATATATATATATATATATATATATATATATATATATATATATATATATTTATATATATATATATCGGGCGCCAATACAATAAAAGAGTAGGAATCCCGCACATTATAAAAAAAGGAAAATGGACCTGCAACTAGCCATTGCTACTGTCTTTGAAAGTCTAGCTACTCGCTTCCTCTCGTCTTTGAGTCGAGTAGCTCTTCTCGATTGCTCTCAACCGCTTCTCCTATTGTATTGGAAGGGCCCCATTACTTTGGCAAAGAAGGCCCTACCTTTTTTCCTTGCCTAAAACAACTATCTTCTCTTTGCGAACGGTTAAGAATCCTATTTGTATGCGCGTTATCTCTTGTTTATTCTTACATTTCTTTTTTTATTTAGCGTAAGTAGAATTCACATAAGTAGTATATATATATATATATATATATATATATATATATATATATATATATATATATTATAAACTTAAGAAAAACAACTCAAATTCAATAATGGTATACTTTTAATAACATCTTTTTATTTACAATAAACTAAAGCAAATTAAAGGATTGAAAACTAAAATGTGAAAATCTGATATTTAACCACACCACCTACAAGCGCCAATCAATGCCTTACGCACTAAAAGTGCTTCAACCAAACCTAAAAATAACTATCCTCGGAAAAAACAAACTACTTGAAAAAAATGCACATTTCTTATCATCTTCTCTAACTCTCCAACGTCAATATCCGGTCAGAAATATTTTATTTTTCTTGTTTCTTTTCTTTTTCTTCCAATCTAGATCCAAGGTGGTTCCTACTGTGTTTCCTAGGTAGGTTATCTTCCTCACCGACCCATTTCTTTCTTATTTTACTTCAATCAGCTTTGGGTGGAGGGCACCAAGATTAAAGTTCACAAATTAACATTACAAAATGTGATTATTGAAGAAACCATGGGGGGCAGTTGCCCCCTATCCTCTACATGCATCCGTCCCTGACTATAACATTTGTCAAAGTACTCTAGAACCATCTATAGTGCCAACAAGCAATGAATGTGATCAAAGTTTTCGCTGAGTTTCTGAATTAAGAAAGGTTTTTTTTATTTCAAAGAATAATTGTATTTATATGCCCACTATGTTACTAAAGTTACACCTTTATATTGTGAAGTAAAACTTAACTTGTAATGCTTCTGAATTCTAATTAACTATATAAATGTGTAAGTTTCACTTAGCAATGGATTATGTATGACAAAAATACTTATATGACTATTGGCTTTTAATTCTGTATGTATAGTTGTAAGGGATAATTATTTATATATGTATCTAATAAATCCAAAATAAAATTTCCATAAACTTGGTATACATAATATCTATGGAATAACTACAAAATTACCTTTCATTTTTTTGCCTTTGTTGATTGCAACCGAATCATATGTACCAACTTTTCTTTTGTGGCCGTCGATTCTGTAGTTCTCGTCATTCTGGCATTTAGTCTTGCGACAACAGATTTCCGAATTCTTTTTTTTTTGGGGATACATGTAAAGATGTAGGTGGTTGTGGTTCTACAGTTTCTGGTTTTTGGTGCAGTAGTTTTTGACAAAAAGGATGAACATCTGATGAATCGTTGTATGCGCAATTTGGTTCATTATGCAACGTATTACATTTATGTGTTGTTATTTTGGATAAGTTTTTCTGCATACTTTTCTATGTGTAGCAATAAATGTGTAAGACTAACCATTGTAAAAGAAGTAAGTAACATAAATGCATAAAAAGAGTATAAGCAACAAATATATAAGCAAATACATATTTATATATGTGTGTTTTTTTGACAGGTTGACATCAAATGACAGTGTTAGCTAAGTCAGATTGGCTGAACATACTGGGGAGCAGGACAGAAAAAAAAAAAGAAAAAAAAAGGGGGTTTTGTTACCTGTTTTGGTCTGTTAAAAAATTGTTGTTCCTTGTTGTTGATACAAAAGTTGGGCGTTCCTTGTTTGGGCTCCGGCTCTTGTACCAATTGATGATTGTTGCTTGAGATCTGCGCACTAAGAAGACAGAAAACACCGTTAGGCTTATCGTGGGATTGTCTCCCACGATTATCCTCCGGCGTGAGAGTAAGTAATCGGTTTAGGGTTAAAGGAGAGTTAGGGTTTGTAGATCGTACCTTTAACGAGGGATAAGATTCCCTTTATATACACACGGAATCCTTGTTGGTTCCGTGTTCCTCAACCTTCGGCGTATCCCGCCTAAGTCGGTTGGGGAATGATTATCTCCATAATTAGGATATATCCGATATCATGTTACGTAAATAACATCGGGTTTGGGCCTTCGTGGGCCTAAACACTTATCGGCGTAGCCCAGTTCGGCCGGGCTTATTAGTATTGGGCTTTAGTCGGTTCGTGACCGAATATAGACTATACGTCATCATGTCCCCCAGCCTAGTATGCGCAGTGAAGGATGCGGATGCTAGACTAATAACTGCAGACAATAAAAACTACGGCGTAGCCAAGAAGCCAAAAAATATACCCGCCTATACATTGTATCTAGACATCGTATTTTAAAATGGACGCCAGAATCGGGGAAAGTAATCGCAGCAGCGCCACATCAAGTGATCTGAACCTCATGTTGAAAATAGTGGGATCCACGTGTCGCTCATCGCGTGGATGAGGACACTTATATAACAAGCCTCCTCATTTTGACTGTGTTTTTCACAGTGAAAAAACTCAATCCACCATTGTTAAGAAATCTTCCATTTGCAAAAAACAGAAAACTACCTAATCCAAAGGTAACCACGCCTGCGCCTTTAAAACAGAATACCATGGTCAAACAGTCATCTGATTTTACCTCCGATATAACTGAGGGTGAACTTCTAGAGTTCACCTCGGATTATTATATACCACTTGACGTGCATCCGGTTGTTCCTGGTGCGCGGGCATCTATTGCAGATTTCCCGGGAAAATAGGGTGTACACACGGTTTTTCGAGTTCGTGAATCAACGTGTGCCCATATCCCTATTTCTCGCTCGACGTATTAAATTATTACCACCTGCATCTATCCCACTGCACCGCATCGGTGCAAATAAGATCACCAACTTCGAGGTTAATTGCCGACATTCGGCGATTAACCTAACTATCCACTTATTCCGTGCTTTCTACCACACAACGTGGTCGCACGGGTGGGTCTCCTTTGCTAAACGTGCAGGGCGCTACCAGTGTTATACAGAAAAATTGGACGCGCTCAGGAACTGGAGAGAGTCTTTTTTCTGGGTAGATGACGTGTGCTTCCCACCGCGTTTTGAATTTTATACCCGGGACATTGCCAAGGATGAGCCGCCTGGATCATATGTTGTGTAGGATGCGGAACTGATAAACACCAACCGCATCCCTATTAGTTCCTATCCTGAGGAATTTCTGGTGCATATGGGCATTTGCTGTAATTACTTCGGTATGTCAGATGAGATGCCAATCTTCTTAGGCGCGAATGGCCAGGGTGGGTGCTCATCCCTTCGCATCCCCTTTCTTAATTAATGTAAGAGCTTTTTTTTCCTTTTTGCACATTATGTAACCTGTGTACTTGTTGTCTTCTGTTGCGCAGAGATGGATCTGTTTACAGTTGTGCAACTAACGAAGCCAATTCAAGTGAGTGTAGGGACGCTGCCACCTGAAAGAAGGAGAAGAACCCCTACTCGATGCAACCGCAGGCGCACCTCGGCAATGAATTTAGGAGAAACAGGAACCAGCTCCTCAGTCGCGGTGGAAGCGACGCCGCTGCAAAGCTTGCCAAACCCCATAGTGCCATCGACAGTAGCGCAGCCACCACCCGTAGCAGTGGCGCAGCCTATGGAAGAAGAACAGTGGCGTAGCAGTGGCGCAGCCACCACCCGTAGCAGTGGCGCAGCCTATGCAAAAGATCGCTCGGAGAGGATGGCGCTAGCTCATCAAAGAAAAAACGCCCGGTGGTCGTCACTGTGGAATCATCCTCCAGCGATGTTGCGTCATCTCACCCCTATGCTAATATCTCTGGTCCGCAGTAAGTAACGTCGTCCATATATTTTGTGCGCACCAACTGTTTATATGGGAAACTACTAATTCGCTGTCTGTGTATGCAGGTTTGAACAGGCTGCGGAGTCGCCCCCCGGGTCCGGTACATTCCACGCAGTCCGAGCCGCATAGCCAAAACGATGAGGACTTGTCCGCTAGGGATGCATCGTGGAGCAATTGGTTGAAGAGTTGGTGCAGGTGTCTGCGCATCAAGCTTCAATAGTTGAAAAACTAAAGGTTCAAATTGCGGTGAAAGCGCCAAGGCGCCAAAAGGATCAGAAAATTGCATCCTTGGAGGCGCAGTTGGCTAGTGCCAAGGCTGAGGCAGAGGGCCTGAGTGTGTACGCCGTAAGCGGCCGAGGAAAAATGGCGCTAATGGGCCAAATAAACCAAGAGCGCGCAGAGTCAGCAGGGTACAAGGCTTCGTGTCTCGGGCACAAAAATATCCGAGAAGAGCAAGGATACGTTGACCACACAGTTCGAAGATTTTGGTACCACTGTGAGCAGTGCTCTGGAAACACAAGAGATGAAGCTGCGTAAGCTCAGTTTGGAGTATGATGAGGAATTATATCCTCATCTCATGTCTGTTATTTCTGAGCGCAGGTGGCTTATCACCATGGCCTGCGCTTTGCCGCTTCTTACCACACCGGAGTCCAAGGAGGTAGTGGACGATTTGGTGGGTGGTCCAATGTGCCTTAGAGCGCGGTAAAGCGTAAGTCGTGGAGAAGCTTCATGAGGCAGATTTGTTGAAGGTACCGCTAAAAGGTACCCGGCTATAATGCGCAGGCTTATGATGAGCTAGTGTCTGCCATGGAGAAGATGAAGTCTTTGGAGCTTCCAATGATTGCTGAAATGGAACGCGACCAAGATTATCCCATAACTGTTATTATGGAAGGGTTGACCTTAGCGTGCCATCGTATTGATAATGCGTAAGCGCACCGGACTATTTTCTCGAAGCCCGATGTCTCGCAGCTCCAAGTGCCTGTATTTGCTCGCCCCATGGACATTCTAAATCCTTTTGCTTTAGAGAAAGAAATGTCATTGAAGGAAGTGTTGGAAGCGCATGCCACCAGACTTGCTAAAAAAGAGGGTATTAAAGGTAAAGCGGGGTTGGTGCAGCTCATCTTCCAAGATCAGACGGGGTGCCAGTGAGTGTTGCCACTGTATCTCGCCAAGACTCGGACTTATTGAAGAGGCTAAGCGAGAGTGGAGATGCCGCAGGCCGTGTGGGAACTTCATCACTGGAGCGGTCTAATAGTATATAGATAGGATCTTTTGTTTATGAACATCCTTTGTAATAATATAGTTATTAATAGAAATCTCTTTTTGTGAAATGTGTGTTCATATTATGGCAACTTGGACTTATCTGTTTGTCTTTGCGTATAAGACATAGTCTACAGGTCAAAGTTGTACACAAGCGCGAATAATATAAGAAATCCATAGTCATGTATGAAGATCATAGTATTTATAAGAGATAATTCCTAAGTACCTTTTTTTATCATAATCGCGTATGTTGTGATATACAGATCGAAAATATCATATCAAGGAATCAAGTGTCTTGGTTCCTAAGTTGTTAAACGTGCACCATATGCATTGTTGCGCACCCATCGTGAGATGCGCACAAACTTATTCCAACGGCTTGAGAACAAGGTGTTTAACAAGGATACGTGATCCAGTGTTGATGGGTTTGCAACCCTCTTACTCAACGAGTCCTTTAGTAGGTTGACTCATCCTTTTACCGTCGTGGGTTTTTTAAGTACATGCACGCCATGTAGGCAGAAAATAAAAAATTGTTAAGACATACAGTATATGGAAATAACAAAGTGAAATGTGTCGCGGAGTTAGCTAGAAACCGCGACGTTTTATTGATACTTGTAAGTTTTTATGAGAAATAAGTAAGACAAAGATACTAAGGAAAACAAAAAGAAATACACCAATGTGTATTGGGCACTTCAATAAAGTGCAAAAGCGTCTGTGCGCTGGGCCTTAGCCATTCCTATAGGTAGCACCTCTTAAGGTTGTAGATGTTCCATGTGCGTGGCAGTTCACGGCCATCCAAGCCTCGTAGCTTGTACGCGCCTGTTCCTAATGCTTCAGTAACCTCATAGGGTCCTTCCCACTTTGGTCCAAGCTTACCTGTGTCTTCTGCGTGGCACGCATCATTGGCGCGGTAAACGAAGTCACCTGGTCTGAATGAAACACTTCGCACTTTAGCATCATAGTATCCTTTCATCCTTGACTTTGATTTTGCTTCCCGTATAGCTGCACGTTCGCGCCTTTCTTCTAGCAGTGTCTAAGTCGATACGCCGCCGTCGTCATTGGTTGCCACATTGATTTCAGCAGAAGGCGAATAGTTGGCATTCCGATTTCGGCTGGTATGACGGCTTCTGTCCCATAGACTAGTGAGAAGGGGGTGTCCCCCGTGCGGTTTTGATTGAAGTGCGGTACGCCCACGTAACATGCGATAGTTCTTCCACCCATCTTCCTTTGTGGTTATCCAAGCATGCCTTAATTCCTTCTCCCGTGCTCCAGCCGCACGCTCAACTAAGCCGCTGGTTTGTGGTGTTTAACCGACGCGAAGTGCTGTGTGATTTTTAGCTTCTCGCACCGTCCTTGAAAGGGTTATCGCAGTAATTGTTTCCCGTTGTCCGAGATGATTTCCCAGTGTAGACCGAAGCGGCATACAATATTTTCCCGCACAAAGCGCTTTCACCTGGTTTCCATTGATTGTCACCACGCCTTTGCTTCGATCCACTTGGTGAAGTAGTCTATGGCGACTATGAGGAACTTTAATCCTCCCTGCCTGCAGCAGAAAAGGACCAGCGATGTCTATGCCCCACTTGTAAAATGGCCATGGTGCCGTAATTGGTGTTAGCTCCTGTTGTGGTTGGCGTGGCACAGGTCTGTGAACTTGGCAGCCGCACTTTCGATTAAGTCCCGCGCATCGCGGTGCATGGTGGGCCAATAATATCCTGACCGTAAAGCGCGCGCCACCACTGACCGTGGTCCTGAATGCATGCTGCATGAACCTTCGTGGATTTCTCGTGGTACATAGTTTGCTTGTAGGGGACCAACACAGCGGAGCCATGGTTGCAAGAAAGAACGTCGATATAGTATGTTGTCCCGAAGTTCAAACCTTTGTGCTGTGTGCCGGATCCTTCGGGCTTCCTTCTGCTCTTGGGGTAATACTCCCTTGCTTATGAATTCCGCTATTGGTGTCATCCACGTAGGTCCGTCTTCCTCTATTACCGTAGATACTTCCATTTCCGAGATAGATTTGCTTTTCAATGTTTCCACCAACACCTGTTTGGATAGGTGTGCAAAACTTGTGGATGCGATTTTGCTTAGCGCATCCGCCTTTCGGTTTTCCCCTCGAGGAACCTGTTTGATGGTAAACCTGTCAAAGCCTTTGATTAGTGCCTTGGTTTTTTCGAGGTATTGAATCATGTTTTCCTCCTTAGCCACGTACTCACCCAACACGTGGTTGGCTACTAGCCTGGAATCTACATTCGCTTCCAAGTTACATACACTCATTCGAGCTGCAATGCGTAGTCCGGCTATTAGGGCTTCATATTCTGCCTCATTATTTGTTGCTGTGAATTCAAAACGCAGTGCGTAAGTGAATTCCATTCCTTCCGGGTTTGTGAGGATGAGGCCTGATCCTGACCCATCCATGCATGAGGATCCGTCCGTGAACAAGATCCATGGATCTTGTAGTTCCTTCTTGCTTAGTGCGGGTGGATCATCGGTGTCTGGTTTTTCGATGATGAAATCTGCGAGTACTTGCCCTTTTACTGCAGACGTGGTCTATAGGAGATGTTGTGCTCACCTAGCAATACACTCCACTTTTGCAATCGCCCTGATGCGCCAGTTTGGAGATAATTTGCTTGATCGGTTGGTCTGTGATCACCGCTATTGGGTGCGCTCGAAGTACTGCGCAACCGCTTGGCGGCGAATACTAATGCGAGGACCAACTTTTCCATTGCGCTATAGTTCATCTCTGTTTTCTTGAGCGCTTTGCTTACAAAGTACACCGGTGTTTGTACGGAGTTCCTATCCGTTAGTAACATTGCGCTGACTGCTCCATGAGTTGCAGATAAGTACATAATCAACTCTTCCCCTGGTCGGGGTGCTATAAGTGTAGGGAGTGTTGCTAGGTGATGTTTAAGCTGTGCAAAGGCTTCTTCTGCCTCCGCAGTCCAACGAAAATCTCCCTTTTTTATACACTTCTTGAGCGTTTTGAAAAGAGGTAGGGATTTGTCTGCTGACTTGGATAGGAATCTATTTAGACCGGTCAGCTTTCCATTGAGAGATTGGACTTCCTTCAACGTGCGCGGTGAAGGAAGGTCGATGACAGCCTTAGTCTTTTCTAGACACGGCTTTATACCATCAGGTTCTATCAAGTACCCAAGGAACATGCCTTCTGTAGCGCCGAAGGTGCATTTTTTAGGATTCAGCTTCATGTTGATCTCCTTGAGTGTCCTAAATGTTTCCTCAATATCGCGCACCAACTCATCCTCCATATGGCTTTTTATGACCAGGTCATTGACGTAAACCTCTAGGTTGCGGCCAACCTGTTTTTCGAATGCATTATCGACTAACCGCCGATAGGTGGCGCCTGCATTCTTCAAGACAAAGGGCATTTTGTGTAGCAGAGACACCTTGGCTTGTATGAAAGGCCGTTTTTTCCTCGTCCTCCTTTGCCATCTGGATTTGATGGTATCCTTTGTATACATCGAGGAAGCACTTTAGTGGATATCCACACAAAGATTCCACCTTCCAGTCTATCTCTGGTAGGGGTAGCGCCTTGTGGACATGCTTTGTTGAGGTCAGTGAAGTCCACGCACATCCGCCAGCTACCATCACTCTTCTTTACCATAACTGGGTTAGAAAGCCAGTCATGGTAGTAGACTTCCCGCATGATTCCTGCCTCTACTAACTTGTGTACCTCTGCCAGGATTGCTTGCGCGCGCTCTGGAGCTTGGCCGCGCTTCTTCTGGCTTATTGGTGAATATCCTTGTCGGATTTTCAGCTTATGTTCTGTGATTGAACATGGTACCCCAGTCATGTGTTTTGGCTCCCATGCAAAGATATCCAGGTTCTTTTGCAAGAGTGCGCACACCGCCGCTTTGCCGTTGTCCGACAGTGATCCTCCTATCAATATTTCCTGTTCGGGGTAATCGGGATGAATTGCTACCTTTAGATTTGGAGTTTTGGTTGCGCATTGTTCTGTAGTGGGTGCCGTTTCACATGTGACCGCGTTACATTCTTTAGGTGGTACGGCAGCTTTGTAGAGGGTAACGACACCTCCTTCCACTGGAAACTTGAGCATCCCGTGTGCTGTAGACGGGACTGCGCGTATGGCTGATATTCCCGGTCTTCCGATAATGCCATTGTATGGCGAGGGGGATTTAATTACCATAAAATCCAGCCATGCCATTGTGGAGTGGTCGTTATTACCTACTCTAACCAGTAGTCGTAATTGCCCCATAGGCCATATATTTTCTCCTGTGAAGCCAGCCGTCGTGATGGGCTCAGCTGACTGCGTATCTTCTGGCGCAGTTGTTTGAAGTAGTGTTCGTACATTATGTCTGCAGATGCTCCACCGTCAACATACATGCGGTGGATGTCGTGACCCCCCGCGTTAATTTCGATGATGAGCGGCTCTACCATTGCGTTGTTCGCAGTTAATGTAGGGAAAGTGATTACACTTCCATGGGAAAACTTCTGGCTAACCTTCTGCCTAGTTACTCTTTTCCATGATTGTATCATGTAAATAGTATCAGGCTTATCTTTGGGCCCCTCATTCTTATTCCCAGTCTTTTGTCTATCTTTCCCTTCTTTAATGTTTTTAACCAAATGGTCCAGTCTACCTTCCTTGACTAGTTTGTCAATGAGCTGGCGTAGCTGGACACATTCGTTAGTAGTGTGGCCCTTCTGTCTGTGATAGTCGCAGTACCCACTTCCTACGCGCCGATCCTCTAGGGTGCGCATTGGTCGAGGTCTTGGGAAGTTTGCTCCTTCTGTTGCAAGTATCTCCTTTGGAGTCTTTGTCAGCGGGATGTACTTGTCATTGTCGCGCCCACTCCACTAGTTGCGATAATTCCTGTTGCGGTTACTACTCCGGTCAGTGGATTGTCTCCCAGGTTGTTCCTGTGACCGGTAGTTCGAGTAGTTTCTCTTGCTATCTGCCGTAGCGGCCTCTCCTTGGACGAAGGACCGTGTGCGTTTCATGAGCTCATCAAAGGATTGGGGAATCTTGTCATTCAACCTCTTGATAGGTTCTGGGTTGCTGATCCCATTCATGAACCCTGAGATTTTGAGCACCTCGGGACATGCTTTAACTTGCATGCATTCATCCTTGAAGCGCTCCATAAAAGCGCTTGTGGATTCCCCTTGGCGTTGTTTGACCCTAGCGAGTTCAATGGGGTTTTTTTGCACACTTTTTCCGTTGAGTAAAGTTTAGGCGGAACGCCTTTCTCAATTCTTCAAAACCATTAATGCTTCTGCGTGGAAGCTTATTGAACCAGTTCCGCGCATTTCCTACTAGTATGGAGTTGAACATGTGGCACCATACAGGCTGTAGCCAGTTTTCAATTGTAGCGGCTGATTCAAAAATTTTTAGGTGATCATCAAGAGCACCTGTTCCGTCATAGGTTTTCACGTTGGCAGGCATGCGCCTCCTTTTGTTCTCTAAGAAATCGTTGATGCGTCGAGTGAACGCATCCACCTTTTGACGGCGCCACGGGAGAGATATATCTTCCTCCTCTTGGTCATTATATCTGTTTCTGGACTTCCAATGTCTTGTATCGCTATCCTCGTTGTCCGAGGAATTATCAGAGGATGAATTTTCCTTTCGTCGGCTCAGAATCTGGACTTGAAGGGCTTTCACTTGGGGAGTATCGTCGCCCAAGTATGTCATGAATTCTCCGCTACCAAGTCCTGGCGTGGACATTGGTACGTTGTTCATCCTCCTCACTTCCTTCCAGATGTTGTGAGTTGGATGTCTCATCGTCATCAACTCTCCTCCCAATTCTATTAAACACTGGGGGTCGGTGACTATCCCTCCCGCGCTTTTCCTTCTGACGGCGCGATGGGGATGTCTCTAACTCCGGGCCAAAATCGAGCCGGGCATGCAGACTCTGACCTGACCTCTTCTTTGCTTCCTTTTGCATGAGAGCACCAAGGTTTCAGAGTTTTGCGATACGAACTCATCTGGCGCTAGTTCTGACACAACCCTTCTAGAGTAAGAGTATCGTTTCCACCATTATGCTCTTATTTTTATCGGGCGATCGTGCTTTGTGAAGTTTGTCTCCACCACTGTTTGGAATGGAGTGGCAAAAGGAGTGCGTAGTGGGTCTCCTGCGCTAGCGGTGGTTGCCGTGGCCTGGGTTGTCCCCGGGCGTGGTTCCACCGAGGGGAGACCAAATCTTGGCCTGTCCCGGTTTTAGCAACACCGGTTGTCCCGAAGTTTGCTTAGAAGCCGATCCAGTGTGCAGCCTTTTTCCCGGTAAGGTCTGTTTGCGATCGCTGATTTCCATGCTTCGTCATTCTAGTTCTTAGTTCTTAGTGAATGGTCCCACGGATGGCACCACTTGTTGATACAAAAGTTGGGCGCTCTTGTTTGGGCTCCGGCTCTTGTACCAATTGATGATTGTTGCTTGAGACCTGCGCACTAAGAAGATAGAAAACACCGTTAGGCTTATCGTGGGATTGTCTCCCACGATTATCCTCCGGCGTGAGAGTAAGTAATCGGTTTAGGGTTAAAGGAGAGTTAGGGTTTGTAGATCGTACCTTTAACGAGGGATAAGATTCCCTTTATATACACACGGAATCCTTGTTGGTTCCGTGTTCCTCAACCTTCGGCGTATCCCGCCTAAGTCGGTTGGGGAATGATTATCTCCATAATTAGGATATATCCGATATCATGTTACGTAAATAACATCGGGTTTGGGCCTTCGTGGGCCTAAACACTTATCGGCGTAGCCCAGTTCATGCTGGGCTTATTAGTATTGGGCTTTAGTCGGGTTCGTGACCCGAATATAGACTATACGTCATCACTTGTGAATCACCAGTTCTGTTGCAGGATTTGGTGTGATGGAGATGAAAAGGTTAACTTGTAGAAGTTTCTAGTTTATAATGCAAGTATTAAATGTATGTATTATACAGGTTTCTTCATTTATAAACAATCTTATATAAATGTTGTCTCATAGTACAATTTACATTTAATGAAGTGTGTGTATGTGGCACAATAGAGTTGGCCTGGGGGGGGGGGAATAAGGTGCACTGTTCATTCGGTTGCATAATTAATTTTTCATAACCAATGAAAGAGTACAAAGTGTGACAATACTCCTTAATTACATTAACCTCACCAATAGAGATGGTAGATTATAACATCACCAATAGATTATAACCCACTTGAAAGTTACATTAACCTCACCAATAGATTATAACCCACTTGAAAGTTACAGGGTAGATTATGACAACACTTGAAAGTTCAGGGTAAAAGAAAGAAAAAACCCAAAAATAAAGATGGAGCGGTCTTTTTTAATACATGTAGTTTGATACAAACACACACACACACACTCACTGTCACTGCACCGTCTCCGCTATCACACCCCACCGTCGTCGCCGTCGCCGCCATTACCGTCACACCACCACCTGTCAAAAAACACATACTCCAGTCAACAGGGTTTATAATGCTAGTATTAAATGTATGTATTATACAGGTTTCTTCATTTATAAACAATCTTATATAAATGTTGTCTCATAGTACAATTTACATTTAATGAAGTGTGTGTATGTGGCACAATAGAGTTGGCCTGGGGGGGGGGGAATAAGGTGCACTATTCATTCGGTTGCATAATTAATTTTTCATAACCAATGAAAGAGTACAAAGTGTGACAATACTCCTTAATTACATTAACCTCACCAATAGAGACAAAGATTATGGTAATAATTACCACATAACCCACTTGAAAGTTGAAAGTTCAGGGTAGATTATGACAACACTTGAAAGTTACAGGGTAGATTATGACAACACTTGAAAGTTCAGGGTAGATTATGACAACACTTGAAAGTTACAGGGTAGATTATGACAACACTTGAAAGTTCAGGGTAGATTATAACCCACTTGAAAGTTACAGGGTAGATTATGACAACACTTGAAAGTTCAGGGTAGATTATAACCCACTTGAAAGTTACAGGGTAGATTATGACAACACTTGAAAGTTCAGGGTAAAAGAAAGAAAAAACCCAAAAATAAAGATGGAGCGGTCTTTTTTAATACATGTAGTTTGATACAAACACACACACACACACACTCACTGTCACTGCACCGTCTCCGCTATCACACCCCACCGTCGTCGCCGTCGCCGCCATTACCGTCACACCACCACCTGTCAAAAAACACATACTCCAGTCAACAGGGGTATCAATCATACGTGTCAATTTCATATCAAAAAAACTGAACCACCACTAAAACTACTAGTAAAACCCCGAAATTCCTATCTAAATCCAATGATTATGTGAATCAATCGCAGCTGATCTAATTTTGTATATTCGTCATCTTTTTATGTTATTTTGTGCATCATTAGGTAAATTATTTATTGTTAAATTATAAATTGTTAATTATTAATTCATCTATAATTATTAATTGTTCAATATTTATGTTATTTTGTACATCATTGGGTAAATTATATCATACAGTAATTAATATTTTTGTGAATACGTGTAAAATTAGGGCAATTGTGTAGATAAAATGTGTTTATTAAAATTTCTCACAAGGTGTTTGATAAAATGTCTTAATAAGATTTTATAACAGGGATGCACTAATTTGCAGCATACGTGTTTCAATATTCAATGATATGATATCTTGGGGTGTCTGTGTGTATGTTTGTAGCACCAGATTCCATGTTAGGGCACCAGATTTTATTACTGCATCTATGGTTGTGGTTGTTGTGTGATTGTAGTTGTTGCATCAGGCTGAATGTTTGTATGTTTAGTGCATTGTTGTACATATTAGAGCATCAATATGTATTTTCAGTGCATCGATGAACACATTAGAGCATCATCGTGTATGTTACGTTTAGTGTATCCGTTTGAATGTTTAGTGCATCATTGGTCATAGTAAGGCATCCATTTGTATGTTTATTTCATCGTTGGACATACTTGTGGATCGGTTTGTATGTTTAGTGCATCGATGAACACATTTGTATGTTAAATTATTGCTTACTAATGACTGTTTAATTGTTAATTTTATATGATAATCTTCATATACTCATATTGTATATAATTTTGTTACTATTTTGGCAGAATGCATTATCTATGATAGATTTGGCATTATTTGGAGATTGACACATTTTGATGTTGACACGTTTGTGGAAGAAGTTCTGGTAAAGATGGTGAATGACTGCCTGGAAGTCCCGAACCACGAAAAGGATCATACATATTTGTATGTGCTCATGGCGTAAGGGACAAAAGATGTGGCGTTTGTGGGCCTGCACTCGTTTCTAGATTCAAAGATGAGATAGAATTATGTGGTCATCAGAATATAGTGTTTGTTTGCCCCTGTTCACACATTGTAGGTCACAAGTATGCATGAAACGTTATCATATCTAGATCAGATAATCATGGGAAACTGACAGGACATTGGTATGGATATGTTATGCCTGATGATGCAAGTACCTTACTTGACCAACACGTAGAGAAAAGCGAAATTGTAGACTTTATTTGGAGGTAACTATATCCTATCCCAATATCTTTTTTGACCTCCAGCTTAGTTTTGTTTGGTGATTTGAAGTTAGTCTCTTGGAATATTTGATAGTAACACATATTGCGGATAAGTGGCCATGAAAGTAGAATAGTGTAAAACAAAACCTTTTCTTGTAATTTGGAGACACTAGCGCTTTATGATGTATGTTTGAGTGAAAAGATGATTAATGTATAACGAGGTCACCCAACTATTCAATAGTGTATCCATTTTTATGTTTAGAGCATCGCTAGTCATATTAGGGCATCAATTTGTATGTTTAGTGCATCATTGGTCATAGTAAGGCATCAATTTGTATGTTTAGGGTATTCGTTTGTGTGTTTAGTGCATCACTAGTCATAGTAGGGCATCCATTTGTATGACGCTATGATCACTGAGTTCTTTAAGTGAAAGTATAGAATCTTCTTTTAAGTGAAACTGTGTCAAGTAATCCATCTTCCACAGGGTAAATGTGTGTATTAGCTGTTTTAAGTACGTAATGTGAATTATTTTTATTATTTTCCTGCTGCAGATGGACGGGGAGTCTCTTGACAGGTTTTTGAGCTCCTATCAGATGAATACATACACGGTCATATGTTTTATGCATCCTGGTGTCCGTTCTCTAGGAAGGTGCAGCCGAGATTTGATGCTCTTGCTTCAATATATCCACAAATCAAGCATGTAAAAGTTGAAGAATCTTCAGCCTTTCCAATGTAAGTCATTGCAATTAATTCTACTTCCACAATCAACTTCTCATTTAGGATCACCACATGTTTCCAACTGTGTGTCTTTTGGGCATGGGTTGGGATGCTATTAGTATTGCACAACCTGTAAATTCTCATAACGGTCACCAGTAGCTATATTTGTCCAAGGTTTCCCTTTATGGAACTAGTTAGTTGTCTGTCCTTTGTTACATTTGACATTTAGTTTTTAGGCTTATTATCATCGTGCACATGTATCGCTTTGTGCTTGATTGTGGAATGCTTCTGGATGGCAGCGAATGCTTCTGTTTCTTATTAACTAAAATTTATAAGAAGTTTATATAGTTTCGATAAGCAATCCTAAACAGCCCAAATAGACTCATTCATCAATAAATGAGTCGAAGTTGCCACCTCTAGAAAAAATGAATCTGAAAATAACAAGCAACAAGTATTATACATTGCATCTTCTAGACGCCCTTCCTCGTAAATTGGTGCATCGAAAAGGTAGATATTAGGGCATCTATGAGTATGATTAGTGCATCGAAAAGGTAGATATTAGTGCATCGAAAGGGTAGTGTTTACCTATAGGGTTATATAAGCTTATCATGTCATAATAAGCTTGTATAAGCTGAAAAGTTTTAAAATAATCCACAAAAACTGAGCTTATGGCAAATAAGCCGAAAACCAAATAAGCTGTATGCCATGCAACTTCAAAGATTGGCATCGATTGAAAGATTTCAACATTGGTAGGTTGACTTTTGTCTTATAATATTTTTTTGTTGGTTAACAAATTTATAGTTTCTTCTTATTCTTTAAGTATATAATATCACTCGAAATAGTAACCAGATTGCTGATATCATGGTTAATTACTTGTTCGCTGATAAGGCTACTTCCCAAGTTCATGGGGTCCAATATGCAGCTGGCTTTGTGGACGGTTCTGTCAGATTATATGACATCTGAACGCCTGATAGGTAAGCATTTCAAGGCGATTGAGAGGTATGTTAGGGAGTTTTAGGGCATCTATGAGTTTATTTAGTGCATCTATTAACATATTTGGGCATCATTACTTTAGTGCATCCTCTTGTATCATAGTAGGGCATCCAAGTATGGCTATAGAAGCTATATAGTTGCACAACAATTTATTTTACTTAATAAAACAATTTAAGTGATTGTGTGCATAAATTTTACACTCCAAATGACAATTTAAGACGATTAAAATGAGGAGATGTTTGTTGCATCTCAATAGTAATAATGTATTGGACTACTTTTTTCACAAGCTGCCAACACCTTCCATCAGACTCCAGCGATTTGATCTCATAAGCAAATTAAGAAAATGGACCTTGTTTTTGCGCTTATGGTCGGTAATGGACGTAAAGTAGATTGTCGAGCCTTAAATGTCCCTACAGGATACCGTCAAAGTCAAATTTAGGAACCAAATGAACCACTTTAAACACATGTTCAGTTGAACCACTTTATGGACGTGGGTACACATGTGCTACTGATCTTGGAAAACATGTAGTTTTTGTAACTTTTTAATAATAATATAATTACACATGTGTTTATGTTTAGGTAATGGACATAAAGCAGTTTGACCTCGAAGTACTTGTTTTGATTCGTAACCAAATCACATGACATGTCTGTTTTGCATCCTCGATAAAATGATTAATGTATTTGCTCATATAAGAATTGACTAGCCTGTTGAAAGTGATGCAGAGAAGTTTGAGCTAACATTTTGGTGCCCGTTATGCTTTTTAGAACTAACTTATAGTTGCAATGCAGGACGACACTTGGATTCTGGGCTGGTAAGAGTGATACTGGAACACATGGAACCAAGAATTCATTGTCGAGTTTCTTATGTTGAGTCTTATTTGCCATTCAAACCTTACCACTTTGATCGGTTACTACACAGATGAAGACCATAGACTCCTGGTTTACGAGTACATGCCAAATGGTAGTAGACATAGTTATGTGGTATTCATTCATGTTTTTAAGTACTTTTAATAGTAGAAATACTTATCTTTGGTTTTATCAAGCTACAATTTAGTAAATAAAATGTTGAGATCCATACTAGAACTATATATTACGTTTCTACACACATGTAAATGAAATGCTACAGTGATTTATATAAAATGTTATTTTATTGTTGGAATAAAAGTGATTGAATGATTATTTAATGATGATTGGAATGATGTATTCGAATCCGTACTAAACAGAAAAAAATGTATAATAAAGGTGCATCAGTGTGAATAATAAATGTAATGATTGTTGCAAAATATTAGTGTGTGTTTGGTTTTTTCTTTTCTTCTTTATTTTTTGGCCATTTGTGTATTGTGAAAATGTAAACAGCAGGTTAACATTGATTAACGAATAGTGACCTACTTAAAAAACAAAAAATGTTTTTTCCTACAGTTACCTCAGTTTTTAATTGTTGTTTAACTTCTGAACTTGATGCCTATCTTTTAATTAATCACAAAATTTGTTTGCAGTATAAACATAATATAATCTAGATGTACATAACGTGACATAAAACTTCTATGCTCTCTGAAAAAATACTATTTTTCATAATATTAACCTAGTTGTACACTACATTATACATCCGTTTTCCAATGTGTTAAGCACAAGTACCAGTAAAATTTCAATTGTACACATGTCTCCAAATTTCAAATCTTCAAAACAAGAAATATGGTTAAGAATTCAAAATCAGTAACCAAACTAAGAAAAAGTCTCATCATCTGTAATAATTGATGAAACCATCGCCTATACTTTCTATGTCCTGCATTTAGGAGTCATTTTTTGTCCTCGTTTTTTGGGTTTCTTGGTATGCGTTGCAGATCCGAAAGTGGGCCGTGATAACGATGTACTCTTTTAATCAAGCCAAAAAAACTAAATGGTTCATATTTATCATTAGCCATATTAGATGTAGACGTTTATGGGACTCTTGGTTTATCTTGATCACTGTCATCTCCATGTACCATGTCTTTTGGCAATGAATCATCTTGCACACATCATAATTACATCAAAAGATACAGTTAGCAAACAAAATAGATAATAGCACTATGTGCATCACAAAAGGGTTAATATAAGTGCATCACATTGTATAAATTAAAGCATCACACTATTTAATTCAGGGCATCAGTTAGTTAACAATTAGTGCACCACATTGTTATCTACATTTTATAAAATAAGGCATCACACTATTTAATTCATGGCATCAGTTAGTTAACAATTAGTGCATCACATAGTTATCTATGGGCATCATTTAGTTAACAATTAGGGCATCACATAATTATCTAACTTGGAGAAGGGCACTATCAACACATGCTAATATATAATGATATGATCCTACAAATCATCTTTTTGAAAAGAGGCACAACAAAGTACAAGCTATAAGCCATGTGAAAATGACTTGATCCATATAGGTGTCAAGATCACATCACAAGAGCATTAATGATTAATCTACAAATGCGAAAAGTAAGACCTCATTTGGAAACAAAAATAAATAAATCTAAACAGAGATAAGTGCTATATTACCTCACTCTCTATACATAATAAACTACGAATGTCTTCTTGCTCAAAACGATATGCTATTAACTGGCCTCCAACAACTAACCATGGTGTGATGGCTATTAATATGACCAATACTAGAAACAACAAAAGAAGACAACTGGAAACTCGTTATTCCCTGAAAAAGAATAAAAATTCAAAGTTACAAATATAGTGACTTTGATTCACAACTTTGATTGCAGATATCAATGATACAACAAAAAGCCTACCAACTCCAGAAAAAAGTATGGTCTTCCCAACAATCAGAAGTCCTAATGAGCCCATAATAACAAGAAAGATTGAACCAAGAAGTTTTGGGTCGATTGACATTCCAACCTGAAAAATAATCGGTGTCCTCATAGATTGCCCAAAGTCATAGTAAAGGGCTTTGATTTTTAATATTTGACGGTCAATTTTCTTCTAGTTGCTAAATTTCAAGAAGCTAGCTTAAGAAAACCTAGTTAATAAGGCATACCGTCATAAAGAAGAGACCTAACAAAAGGCCGCAATATGGACCATATCTAATTCAACTTGTAATGAGAATTCAGTTTTGCAAGTAGTAGAACAGCCAAAAATGCTCCAAGTGCCATGGAAAAGCCAACTTGTTCCATTTATGATGAGGAAAAGAAATACTAATGCCAAAGTGATTTTCAAACGTAATGTAAATAACATAAGCTATTGAAGCCATTATAATATAAATATGTTCCAATCAACTTAGATGTAAATGGATGTGTAAGCGTCTAAATAAATCTCTACAAAACCATAATGTATCGTGACTCCAATGTGGCAACGACTTTCGATACCATTTCAGTCATCCTAATCCTAACCGGAAACCTAACATTTAAAAATGTTATTTCAACACCAAAACTACTCCTGAAACCATGTATTGGAAACTAGATCCTTGTAATTATTTGTGACAATAAGCCGGATATTTTATAAACTATGACCAAAACTAGATATCAAAATAAATGACTAATGCATCACAATGTAAATTTAGTGCATCACAGCTTATAAATTTTGTTGAGACATTTTATCAAACACATTGTGTGCTGCCTTCCTAAACATGATTTGTATTACTTTTCTTCAACCTTTTTTCACATTCAGAAGTAAACTCCAATATATAGTATATTTAGACAAACAATAACAAAAAAAAAAAAAAAAATGAATTAATTATTCAAATCACGATCAATAAAGTTCAGATCTATGCAAACGAAGATTAATATCATCATATTAATCGACGGTAACAATAAAAAAACCTTACTTTCAAACTTACATGATGAATCTGATTACATTTTGGGTACAAAATGGTGGGAAACGATGGTGAATGGTGGGGAATGGTGGTAAACGATGGTGAGCGGTGGGGAATGGTGGTGAGATACGGTGAATGGTGGTGAGAGACGAGGAATGGTTGTGAAAGTCAATGGATGTAAAAGGTCAGGAACTGAAAAACGAGAGAAAGAAGAAATAGCTGAGAAACAAAATGAGAAAAAAAATAGACATTATATATGATAAGGAAGTAAGGGGAGTGTATTTATAAAAACGACCCTATAAAACTAAGAAAGTGATAAAGTGGCCCCTGTAGTTAGCATGAAAAAAAAAGGAGGGGATGAGGGGATGATCCAATGGATGATATTACTTCTTTCACTTTTCTACCGAGATCTATTTTTCAAATGAACCAACTTGTATATCTACTTATATTATAAAAAGAAGATTTTTGAAGCTCCTAAAGGATGCCACATAGGATTAAATAGTTTGCGACTGTTCAATCTTTGAATTTCTATCTATTTACCAAAAAATTTGGCAAGCCTTGAAAAATAGTCATCAACTACCAACATTCACCCCTGTCTTTTCAGTCACCCTCCCTGTTACACTATTGTGTCAGCCCTCCATACCCTTTTCACCATTTCTACAAGCTAGAGAAAAGAAAAGTGTAGACCTTATGTCTTTTACACCATATATCTCCCCCCATTCCTCACTA
This sequence comes from Chrysanthemum makinoi, assembly GCA_910596185.1. NCBI lineage: Eukaryota > Viridiplantae > Streptophyta > Magnoliopsida > Asterales > Asteraceae > Chrysanthemum > Chrysanthemum makinoi. The sequence continues at coordinate 159,363,354 of OU343217.1, read as the reverse complement.
GCATTTCTTATGAAAATTCTCTCACGGTCCTCTACCGAATTTCCCAGTTAGCTACTCCTCCATGGTTTCGACTTTCGAGGTATTTCTTTACTTGGATCAACTACTTTATTTGTTGATTTCATTATTTCTCTCTCTTGAAACTTGACAATCGATCATTTCCCATGTTTCCAAATTTTCTCACCCAGGAACGTAGTTGATGAGCTCCGGCCACCGTCAGTACAGCAGTAAATGGTGGTCTTTTACCAGCCGTGCGGGTCACAAACTAGAAAGATTGTAGTTATCAGAGGCATTTGGGATCATTTTTGATCTCACCATTGTGGGTCCACTAATATTAGTGTGCAAAGGTTCTATTTTTATGTTATGCTCGGTATAAGATAACTATTCATGATTTTGTTTTTGTAAGAGTTGAGTTGGTGTTTAATCCATTTACTGTGGTTTGTTGTTTAAGTAGGGCTTTTTTTTGTTTTTGTTTTTTTTTTTTTTTTTCCCGACTTGCGATGGTTTATTTAAATATTGAGGTTCAAAGAACTTCTAGAAAGCCAAGCTCATGTAAGTGTTTTGTTATTGATTGAACTTTTGTATATTTTTAAGAATGATCAGTTCTTTTTATTCTAAAAAAGTTTGAATGTTTATCTAATCTTTTGCAGATGGTTATCTTTCATCATTTCTTTAATTTGGGTAGCAGCGACTCATGGTAAAGTTATTTAATTATCTATGGATTTGTTGAAAATTATACAACTTTTCATGCTGTCATCTTCCTGATTTCTAACAGAGTGTATTTAAGTAATAAGTAAAAAATATAAATAGCACCTATAAAGTAAGTACAAGGAATGAGCATGAAATTTTGAGGAGCTTGCTATACACAGTCGCAAAGACTGTACTAATGTATTTGTGCAGAAAATTAAATGAAGAAAAAGACTGTAATGTATTTGTGCAAAAAATTAAATGAAGAAAAAGACATGGAAAAGTTAGTAGAAAATACATGTGGTTATGAAAATTTTTGATAAAAAAAGAAAGTTAAAGAAAAGATACATTGAGTCAACTTCATGCTTCAAAAATAAGGTAGAAGAGTAAAAGCTATAAAAAATAAAAATAAACACAAGACATTGCTCAAGGCCAATTGAAGTTTATTGATGATCTTTAACAAGACGGGGAATCTGACAACCTGATGTTTTCCTAACAGATCATTTAAAGGATTAATTGTTGATGTGTTTCACTACGTTTATTTTTTTAGATATTTGTTTATTAGCTCATTAATTTACAATTTTGTATGTACATGTATTTAATTGTACTTATAATTACTTATTGGCTTTTGTTTATCATTCTATATGTATGTAAAAAAAGGGATAGAGAGTGATGAATGATGAGTGATGAAGGATTAATGAACAGCATTGCAAGGTTTAGAGTAAAAGTGTAAAAGTGTTGTGTTGTTAATATATAAAGTTTGAGTGTTTGATTTTATGAATGAAAACAAAAAATATTCAAATACCTTATTTAAGCTTTTATAGAGTTTTCAGTTTTGATATAGTGGTGGTTATATTTTTTATGTTATACAAAATTAATACAAGTGTGGCGCTATAGTTGTTGGTTTGTGATGATGAAAAGAAATATAATTTTTTTTTGGTGGATTGAGTAACAAGTCAAAGGGAGGTGATTTGTACACTCACCAAATTGATTGGCACACTCCTTTTTAGAGTTCTTTGACATTTATACCCTCACATATACCACATTTCTAAGACGTCAAATGTAAACTTTCGTGGGCGTGCTTTGCACGGCCAAAAAAGCCTACCTAGTACATATATATATGTTGTAGATGATCTTGGAATTACATTACCCAATCAAAGAATAGGAACCACAAGTTAAGGTACGACTTTTTTTTCTTCATTTTGGTATCTTTAACGCCGAGCTTCCTAGAGTTGTTAGAAAGACATTAATGGTTATATAAGTTTATGTACTTTAGTAGGCATAGAATAATTTAATGTTTTTTTTATCTTAGGAAATATAGGTAGGGATGGCAGAATTGAAACGAGTGAGATTTGTGACTTACAATAAACGCGTGATCTTGGAATTACATTACCCAACCAAGGTTTGCTACACCCCTTTCTATTCCTTGCCTGTTTTCCACGTCTGCACTGCATCCCATCGATATTCAGTTTCTCTTGCCATTTCTTCATAATTGATTTATATACTCATCATCATCCCGCCAGTCCCACCAACGCTTTCTTACTTATCTTAAGAGCAGAAGGGGTTCTAAATAATCAGCCCTTTGAATTGAATAGTCTTTCCCCCTAAATTAGTCGATTTGGGAACTGAAATGTTGATTGATTTGGGTTTAATTGTGTTTAATTTTGTGGGTTTTGAAATTTAGAGTTATGAGGTTACTGTGACCTTATTTGACTTTGGGATAAGATCACTTTTTTCGGGTTATGAGGATGCTTCGTTGAGCTTATGGCGTATTCAAGCACTTTTTCAAAGTTATAACTAAAATGACTTCGAAAGTAAGTGTGATCAAGATTGTGAGTGATGGTGTCTAGAAATGGTCAATGAAGAGTAAATTGGACTCTAAAGTTTCTGAACAAATTAAATCAATATTCTCGAAGGATCATGTAGAAATAAAGATAAGAGGCTTTATTACTTTTTAAGAGTTAATGCAAAATAGAAGGCTAATCTATACTACTTTATAATGTATTTAGGCTTTCTAAAATTAGAAGGCTTAAAAATTAAGCCTTCTAATTTTAGAAGGCTTAAAATTAAGATAAGGAGTTCTTAACAAACTCCAAGCCTAACTTCTAACAAACTTTAAGCCTAACTCCTAACCACCAAAAATTAAGATAAGGAGCTCCAATTATAAAATGACATGTGTCACTTCTCAACTAAAAATTCATCTTTATTTTCAAATTAAAATATCTTTTTATCTACTTATTTATATTATAATCTAATTTCAACATATTTTCTAAAATTTTATGCTCTTTAATTCAACATCCATTTTAATATATTTTTATGAGTTTTAGTGAGTTTATTTTATTTTAGGGGGAATTGCATATATATCCCTCCAAAGGTGAATAATTCCATATATATCCTTCTTACAAGTTTTTGATGCACATAGTACAATGATTTTTATGCATGCAAAGGATATATATGCAATTTTGCATCTTAGGAGGGATATATATGCAAATGACCCTTTATTTTAATTCAAATTTTTACAACTTTAACCTTTATTTCATTTATTCCAATCATATTATAGTCATCGGGTACCCGCCGCCGCATTGCGCGGGTACCCTTCTAGTTATTCTCTGAAAGCCTAATATTGACAGAAGGCTGAAAGCTTCAAGATACACATTACCATTATGTGCACTATCGCCATTAGGAAATTTATTCTTATACATTTTTCAAGTCGTTGCAACTACGTGCATCATGCTTTTATAACATATTGAAGTTCTTCATAATAACTATACTATAGAACATTGCAGGCGGCTTGGAACATGAGAAGCTATTAGGAGGCGATCAGAATGCTTGAAGAAGTTTATGTTTCTTCTCAAGGGGAAGAACGAGTTCAGTTTCTAAGAAGATGGTTAGCTTCTCTTAGAGAAATTGAAAGATTGAATTCAGCCTCAGCAGATTATGAAGAGAACTTACGTGGCGGAACCTCATACAACAACATATAAAAAAGATTCTCCTGGAATATCATATGTTGTAAGTAGAAAAAACAGCCCTATAATCTATTGTTCTCATTTCTTTTATTTTTCATGCTGCCCCAGTGCTGAGCGTATGCCAAGTAGTATATCTGATTCGTATGTACACATTAGCGTCACTAAAATGAAACTTATGTTGCTGTTTTTCATCACTTATTTTCCGGATTGACAGGTGGTATACTATGACCAAGATCTTGGTGTATCTCCAATGAATTTCCAAGATGTTTGTTTTGACAGTCGGCTTACGAAAGCATAAGAGTTTCTATGGCGAGTATACCTCAAATAAAGGTATCTCTAGGCTAACTTTTTAACTTCCTATAAAAAAACATGGTTAGTTCTACAAATTAATGTCACTAAGATTATCCTTGATACATAGGTGAATTTCTTTAAATTATTATGTTGTACAACATCAGGAAAAAAGCCAAAGTTGTTGATAAATTAAGACATTATTATATTAAGATTTTTTTTTAATTAATTATTATTATTATTATTATTATTTTTTTTTTTATATTTTTTTTATTTTTATTTTGTATAAAGTTATATCCGACATTTATTCGGATGTATGGCTGAAATGAAATTTTGTGTGATGTTTTGGGTGCTATGTTTGGTTTTACAAGATTTTTTTTGGGATAAGTTGGCAACCATGGTAATGAGTATGTCGTTTTTTTGTAGGCGATCAGGATTGTAGGATTGCATGGCTTATGTGCAGCTGGAACAAGGTAAGTGTAGCTTGTCGAAGCCCGTATCTTGGCGGGGTAGCCATATGGTTGCAGCCATGACGGGTTTCGGGTACCACTTCTGTTGTGGCTGGAACGAAAATGTTGGTGATGTTGGATAAAAGAGGCAATGATGAATTTGAATGGGTTTGATTAAAGCCGTGAATCTCCATGCCTTGGTGGGGCAAACTATCAGGTTTGCATCCATGACGGATGTATCCGCTTTTTGAGATTACTAATCAATATGAGCCTCATATAGTGTACTAATCAACTTATATGTGTTCACGGGACGGGTTCAGAGGGTGTGTTCACGGGGTATGTTCAGGCAGAGGCGGACCTAGGCTTTGGCTGGTGGTGCCCGGGAACCACCTTGGCCGGAAAATTCCTTAAGAAGCGATATAAGATTTTTCTTAGGACCTACCTTAAAAATTACTAAGGAACCACCTTGGGCTTAAGTTGAAAAAAGAAAGAAAGAAAAAAACGAAAAAAGAAATAGAAATTTAACAGTTGGTCCGATGTTACTGTCGGAATAAACGAGGAAGATGAAGTCAATAGGGGTGCAAGTTTTATTCTGCAGCAAAAGTAAATTACTTTTATTCTTGGAAATAACAATTTTGAGTTTACTCATAGTCGTTTGACTCGTTTCTTTATTTTCTTTGTCATATTGTGGGCACGTGTTGTAATCTTACATGTTTCCAATTGATCAATACGGAGTATTAGTTTTATTAAATCAGTGCTACTTTTGAAAATATAATTAGGGTATATTTCTAGAATGTTAATAGTCAAATATGTTGTCAACATAACTCAAAATAAGTTTTGATTAAATTTTCTCAGTTTTACCTATATATGGTAGCACAATTTTTCTTCAAAAAGTACAGACATTGTAAATTCATTTTAGTAAAAGATTCAAGTCGTAAACATTCACAAGTCAAACTATTTAAACTCTGTTCAGCACGTATTAGCTCACATTGTCTCAAACATTCATAACATTCTAATATATAGTTACTCACATATCGTTAGCTAAAAGGCATGTTAATGTCTTTGCTACTTGTAATATATTGTACCCACAATGACATGATTTAACCCGACCCAGTGACCGGTTGACTTATTGACCAGTTTAGTTTTTGTCTCAACTACAAAGGAACCACCTTAGGTTTCATCCTGGATCCGCCACTGTATTCAGGGGCTGTGTTGCCATTGGTAAATATTCACAGGCTGTGTTCAGGTCAGTTTGAAGTGTTATTGGAACCTGATGTTGGTGATGGAATTTGATTGAACACATTAAAATAAGCCGGGTAAATAGGTAACACAAACACCCCTCTAATAATGTTGGTTTTTAATTCAGTAACTGTAAGGATTGCTCATAATTTATCGCGTTTCGCAAGCAGCAGATAAATTTATCTGCTTGCAATCATGTGGCCAGCTCACTTTTACCTGTTATCGTAGTCACTTGGCTCCTTAATCTTGCCACCTATGATGATTATGATATTCTTTACTATTAACTTTATAAACTCCTCCTATGTAGGGGTTTAACTTTGGCCACTGAGCTCATAGTTTCTGGAAGACAAGAAGAGGCACACATCCTAATTGCAGGTATCGTTTTTGGGTTTTATGTCTTTATCATTTCTTATGAGCCACTATTTTGTTGGTGGTTATAATGTGAATCTCCACATCTAGGTGCATGTGCGTCTGCTGCACCAATTAGTGATATCATTGTGTAACAAAATTAACTAATGTAGTGTTGTATAATGGACCGGCTCAGAAGAATGTCGGGCTTTGTTTGGTAAGGCTTTCTTTCCATCTCCTTTTAGTATTTCGTAAATTTCGTAAAGGCTGGTTCACTCTTCTTTACTCTTTATATTCCGATAATTATATATTTATTTCATATAGACCTTTAAAACTTAAATGGGTTTCTTTTGAATTTCAGCTCCAATGGTGGGCTGAATCGTTGAAATATTATGAAATTTTGTGGTGAGATAACCATTAACCAAGATGTTGTAGATCTCATTGAGAAGGTATTCCCACTCTTAGTTTTTTTTTTATCCTTTTAACAACTACAAATGATCATATCCGTTGCGAATTTTCTTCAAAAATATGAATTTAGTTAAAGGGGCAGGAGTGGGTGTTTCATGTTAAAAAAACATCACTACCATAAATTTATATGTGGTTACAGATTAGTGCAAAATAAGGCGTTAGGTATTAGTTTGTTGACAGGTTATTAAAGAAACAAAAAGAATTGTTTATAATCTCTTATGTGGGACGTAGACTAATTCTTTGGTATTCAAGATACTGGATTCATAATGCGAAAGTGCGAAACATAGTCTGTTATTATTTCCGTTGTAGCTATTACAAACGGTAGCTATTTTGATCTAAAACTAGCAGATCAATAGGAACTAGAATTTTAAGCACTCATTGGCTTTAAACTGCGACATTTTATGAAAATGCTTATATGGCTTTTTAGGATTGCTTATTAGTGTAATTATAGGGTATTTTCAAGATTGCTTATTGAGACCGCTTTTGGGATTACCTATTGGCATGGCTACTGAAAAATAAGTCCAACGATGATACTGGAATGTCATGAACTTAGTGAACCTTTTATTGATCTCTTTACCAGTGTATCCACCATGATAGCCGATCTTCAGGTTTTCTTTTTGACTTGATTGTTAGGATAGAGATTACGAGGTGATTATGTTGAGGGGACATTTGGATTATCTTTTTTTCTGGTTTATGGGATTAATTTAATTTGGAAAAGCTCACTTTTTCGTCTTATGACCTTATGGCTTTACTTTCTAAGCTCATAAGGCGGAGATAATGAACTTACATGCTTTTCCAAAATCAGTTTAGCAAACAAAGTAGGCTAATTCAGGCGTCCCCTAAGTAAGGTAACATATTGTGATTGTTTATACGTTTTTTACACTGCAGGGAACAAATAGTCTATCAATATCGTGGGTCGTGTGGCCTTTTGAACAAAACAGTTAGCCAATCCAGTATGAAGAATCAGGTGCTCAGTAGAACTAACCATGTACGCTATTCAATTATGTAGTTAATCATATATGTAAATAGATTCCAGCATTGGAACAAATTTCACCATTGGGAGGGTTGTGTACGCACTTCGTGAAGCAATTGCAGAACAATAAGCTGTATTTAACGACCTTTGCATATCAGATTTAGGTTGAACTGGATCAGTTCTGTGATCTTACAAATCTTCTGCTATTTTTTATTCTTTTTGCAGTTGATGCAGTAGCTGAAAGTGAATTTCCACCACGTGTTACAACTGCCAGGCACTATCACAGGCGCACACAGGGTACTATAACTATTCATATGTTCCCTCTCAAGGATATACATATATGCAACATGTTGTTGTACCTTATGTACTTTATTATATGTTTGCTGTTGATTCAGAGCAAACACGCACGGTGGATTCCCGACCAGCGGGTTCAGCTGTGCGACACTCTACTGCGCATCGTACATCCACACCTTCAGATACTGCTAATCTAATTTATTATTTGTTATTTCTTTCCAATTTTTTTCTATCTAAACTAATCTCAAGTATTCTCTGTTTTCTACCTTTCTAGGCCAATCACATGCACCAAATTCGCAATCAACAGCCTCAAATGATGCTCTGCCTCCTATGTGTCAAAGACGTTTATTTTCAAAAATCATTTATCCTTTATCCTTTCTTTCTGTTGCTTATTCATTATATATTTTGAAACTTATAATTATTTTCGTCTTCTAGGTGGGCTCATATTGCTTATAGTTGATATTAAAGATCATCTGGTAGCTGAAGATAAATATTCACGTAAATACAAATGAAGTGGAATATGTTATTTTGTATACGTATGTGATGTGGATGTCATTTATGAGGTTGAAAAACAGGAGAGTGATACGGGGGATTTACATATGAAAAGGCCTACGGGATTTGGATTAGTTGGAGAACAATGGTTACCATAAAAATGTGTAACATTAAGTTTATGTTGATTTTGGTTTTTATATGGTTTATTGTAAATTGTAGCTGTATTGATTAATGATATTCAATTTACGTCTTTGAACAATCTTATTTTGAAAAGTTCATGCCATTTATAGGGACCAATAAGCCAACGGGAGCTTTGGTAGTAGAGATCGAAGGGGAGTCGTGGCAGTAGAGAGCGAGAGCGAAGGAGGAAGGCCAAAAGACGGAAGGCGAAATTTAGTAGTAGTATGGGGAGAATATGGAGGGAGGGGATTGATGAAGAGGTTATGCCTTTGGACTTTCAGGTTATAATTTTATTAACTTTTGTTGCACTTTCGTTTAAGGTCTTGGCCTTTTTGTAATTGTTTGTTCTAAGCATAGACAAGCAATTTCCAGTTATGTTTGAGGAAAATATGTTAATATAGTGTATAAATTGCTTTAAAAGCATAGATTCATCCTTTAAGCCGTACTTTGTAATGGACAAAGTTTTTAACAAGCCAATTTTAAAAAATAATTTTGCGCTTATAAGTTGTTTAAATTGAAAATTTATTTTGTTAAAGATGTTAGGAATATGGGTTGTTTAGTAGCTTATGAGCTTATGTGCCCAACATTATAAAAATAGCTCATTTCAGTTTTATTTATTTTTTCCTTCTTTCTCAGCTGTAAGAAAGTTAGTTGTTCCTGTTAATGGATGGGTAGCTTTAGGTAGCAGGTTAGAGTCTAAAACAGTAAGTGCTAACCTTATTGTTTATTGTAAAATATTGGAAACTTTAAAAAAAAATTATTAACATTAATGAGTTGATAACAGGATTGGCATGGTAGAATAGTAGAATAGCTACTTCTGGTGTTCAGTTATGGCTGCCGAAACTGCATCGCTCCATTATTTTCGGATTCGGAGGTATAGCTACTGTGGACTGTTGGAAGCTACACTTCATAGGATAAAAATGGTAAATCCTTCATTTTCAATATTTCATAGTTTTTGTCAATCCCAAGTGTTAGTGCAAATATTACGATATATAATCTATACAGTCTCGTTTGTTTTGATTGATGACAAACATGTAACTTGTAATACATAACGTAGAATGTACAAGTTACTCGTAATCACATTTTGTCTCAACATACATTCAACACCTATCGATGTCTCAAGTCCTCGTATGTTACAACACATGCTCGTACATGTTTGTTATGTGGCATTTTGGTCAAACCTCTTAACAAACTAATTAGAATGTTTAAAATACTTTTAGAATCTTTAAGTATTTTATAGGTTTATCATTCTATTTCAAACTCATTTTAAATTTTGCATATACAAGTATTTTTCAAGTACATCACTTTTATTTGTACACGATGCTTCCTAAGTTGTATTCAAGACATGTTAGGAAAAGTGCCACCGTAGGTGTTAAAATGGAACTAGTGCCACATTAGGTGTCATAATTACATAAGTGTGTTTTGCATACTTGTACTTCATAACAATATAAAAATGTGTCTTATGATCAAACATTTTTAGTAACTCATTAACTAACTAATTACTTTTAATCAACAGCATTTAGCTAGTTAGTATATAAATTTTACAAGTTTACTTTCCTAAACATTTTAATCAAAATGAAATTGTATTTTTACTTCACTACTTGGATCATCCTACTCTAGTGTATCTAAAGATTGCATATCTCTTTAGGATCTTTGAAAAATATGGTAAATATTTTGGTTAGATTATCACTTTAGAATCTTTGAAAGATATGGTAAATATTTTGGTTAGATTATCACTCTAAAATCTTTGAAAGATATGGTAAATATTTTGGTTAGATTTGATAAAGATTTTGAAGATCTCATTTTTAGGATCCGATATGGTAAATATTTTGGTTAAATTTGATAAAGATTTTGAACATCTCATGTCAGGTCGTGCAGAACCAAAATAATACAAGGCCGGAACCAAATAATTGGTTTCGCCTGATCCGTGGCTTGCTGGCACAGTTTGCCTATAAATAGCAAGCCACACCATGTTGTTTAATAACCACTCACATACACATTCTCTCTACTATGTTTGCATATATTTAGATCAGTAGTAACTCTCATAACACATGATCATAATGTTTCTAACTTTCATTTTGTTGTAAGCATACTCCCGAAATGATCCTGTGAAGCAAGCTCAGAGATCTTGCATCTTCATCCACCACAAGCATACATATATAAAGATCTATGACAACAAGCTTAGGGAACTTGTGATCTTCATTAATTGAAGGCTTTCTATCAATGGAAGTTCATTTAGAATTAGTCATTCATATCCATCAGACATTTGTGTCATGGATCATCATTGTAAACATTATTGTATCATCACAATAACTAGATTATATGGTTTATGTGTTTGTGCCATAAAACACAAGGTTTGTTATGTTGGGCCTTAAAACATAACGGGAGTGGTTGTACCCGGGAAAGAACTCAACATCTAGCTTAGTGTCGGAAATATTGTATAGGCGACGTTAGGTTGGTTCTACCTCGAACTAAACCTGGTATTTAGCTTTGTACCAGAAAAAGTGTAAGCGACGTTTGTAAGGTTTTCTCCGCCGAGAAGGGAGCTTGTTGATTTAGTGAAGTAACTCTCGAGTTGGGTACTCGGGGAGTGGAGTAGGGCGGAGAGGAGATTCGTGAGTCGTGACTGACCCACTATAAATCCTCGTGTCCGGTTTGCACTTTCTTTTACTTACTGCCTTACTTTTATACTTGCATTATATTACTGCTTGTGTTATTGCTTTGTGTTTTATCTTTGGGGCATATGTTTAAATTGTGATGCTATGTACTCTTGTATGAATTACAATGTTGGTATAATGTAGTATCTGTACTGCTACTTTTCATACTATGTCAAACTTGATTGGGTATTTAATACAAGTAATAAGATTTTAAAACGGCAACGTATTCACCCCTTCTACGTTTTCACAATTGGTATTAGAGCCTCGTGGCTCTTATTTTCAAAACAAATAGTTTTTGAAATGGAGTTAGATCCATGTATCAAATTACCCATGAAGCGTATATATGAAAAGTATCTGTCTATTTAATACTTACTTGTTTTGTTGTTAAATATACTTCGTTACACTAGTTTGAAAGTTTTCTTGAAAAATAAAAGAAAATTTTCTGAAGTGTCGAATTATGTGCTTAGAGCAAATTTACGAAGAAATATAGTTTTAAAAATGAGTGTTTGGGATAACTAGATATTTAGTTGAAAAATCATATTCGTAAATGTTTATATAATTCACATAAGTAGAAATGTTGTTAAATGTGTGTATTATACGTTTAATATCAAATCTAGTAAATCCTACACGTTTTATCTATGTCAAAATACTAGTTTTGTTAAATCTGGTACAGAGACCTGCGAAACCTTTTTCTTCAAAGATGGAATCCTTAAAAAGGTTCCTTGAAATCCGTCTGTATAGTATACAATTTTTGGCAAACTTAAAAATTCATAACTAATTAACCGTAAGTCCGTAGGAGTCGTGCCACCTATCATTTTAAAGGGAATTGAGTTTACTTTCTTTGAAAAACACTCTAATGGCCTATATCTAATTTGAATTAAGTAGAATAAACCAAATACTACAATGTGTTCAAAATGTTAAGTTTCGTTTTAACATAACAACTCAAACTTTTGAGTCACGCAAATTAAGTTGGTATCCTTTGAACATTGACATAATTTCTTTTGAAACTAAAGAATTTGATGATATTTATATACATAAATGAAACTAATCATGCTTGGTATACATCATCATATTTAAACTAAAAGTTACGAAAAGTATCTTTCCTTTTTTATGTTTTGTTAAATGACTGCTTGTTTTGGTTTATGTTGGTTGCATATATGTTGCTTATTGTTTTTTACACTTTTTTAGTTGTGTAACATAAGTATAAATATTTCCATATTATTTATTCGCTTATTTTTCGATTTCTTGTTAATGCACAATAGGACATTTGCTAGATTTTGTACACTAAGTTGGAAAATTGTTTTTGCATTGCTTATAGATTTAGATAACTTTGTTTGCATATGTTATATTAAAATCTTACATAATTTACTTAGGAATGAGAACCAAGTAAAACTAGTCAAGTATGTGGAAAACTAAAAAGGGGGTTGAATAGTTTTACCAATTTAAAAATTCCTTTTAAATATTTAGATCGACTTATGTCAATCTATTTTGATGTGTATGTTGGACGTTGATAGATAGATATATAAGAGTGTAATGAAAGATAAAGAGTAAGAAGCACATAACCACGACACGAGTATTTATAGTGGTTCGGCTACAAGGACACCTTCCTTGCCCTACTCCACTCCCCGAGTCACCTACTCGAGAGTTCGTAAACACAACACGACACCAATCTCCTTATGGCGGAGAAGCCTTCACAACGTCGCCTACTCTTTTTCTGGTACTAGACTAACCACCGGGTTTTTTCACACCAAGGTGAACTAAACCTATCACAACATCGCCTACCCTTTATTATGTACTAGGCTAAGTACCTAGTTCCATTACTATGGAGGAACTACTACCCAACACAACACAACACCTACTCCCAAGGAGACCAACTCCTTATTAAAACACCATCAAGGATATTACCATCCTTGGAGATAAACTAACACTATATGTATAACGATGCACCTCATCGATTATACGACCTTGGCATTCTTCACTAATGCCACTTGATTTGATTCTTAGACATTCTTCACCAATGCCTTTGACACAACGCTTGACATCTTTCACTAATTCCTTCGTCTTGACACCTTTAGCATTCTTCACTAATGCTTTTGACACGGACGTTAAGCACCTTTTACTAATGCTTTCGGCATCCTTCACTAATGCTTTCAACACAACACATCTACGGGGGAAGAAAGAACTATCAACAAGAGAACCTCAGTTGTCTTGATGATGACGAAGCATGGCAACTCATGGACTTGAGCTTGCTCGACTTCAAGAAGTGGTGATCTCGCCTTTAAGAGGAACTTAGAGAATCACACAAAAACAAAAGACAAACTACATAGAAAGATCTCTTAGGATCAGTGGCTAGAAGGTACAATACTTGGGGAAAGTATGTGTGAGAGTGATAAGCCAAAAGGAAGAAATGTCTCACTATTTATAGAGGAGAAAGTTTACTGTTTCCCGGATCCCACGGATCCCTCCCACAAGGGATCCTTCTAGCGTAATGCTAGGGATCCGTGGGACGCTCCTCTTTGCCCATGGGTATTTTGGTTATGGATCATGGGTCATAGGTTATTGGTTGATCCATGGTTCTTTTATTAGATACAATGTATCTCATAGAAGCAATGTACCTAGTCAAGTGGTTTGGATAATACCATGCGTATGGGTCAATACCATTTGTTAGTTTTTTTTTACCCATTTTAGTATATACTAGTTAAGTATATATTTACCCAAATATGTAAACACTAGTTGTTGTACATATGTATTACTAAATCATAAAATCACTTATACTTGTTTTAGTGTTTTATGTGAAAGCGTAAGTGTGTTAGAAAGCTATTGGCTCAAACTATTTACGTATTTTATTTCTTTCGTTAAAATGATTTTACGTTTGTTATCGACAAAACATTAGAAGATCGTAAAATATAAATAAATGTTTTTACGGCTAATTTGTATTAACAATCTCCCCCTTTTTGTTGATGACAAAACATAAAATTATTTTAAGGAAAAACTAAAATTCGTAAAAGTTCGAATTGGAGTTTTTTTTCTTCTCCCCCTTTTTGTCTATACAAAAAGAGTGTCGAAAAGAAACTAACACAAAGTTTTAAGAAAAACATGTAACAAGAAAAAATGTAAAGAGAGCAAGTGACGGGAATAGTTCTCGTCTTAACTCCCCCTTGACGAGTCCATCCCTTTGTGAGGGCGTCAAGTAAATAAAAACTAAAAAGCCAACGAATTGCAATTTTGTTTGCAAACGGTTTCGTCCTTGTGACGAAAATGCTCCCCCTTGAAGATTGCAACTTTGCAATGGGGTGTCATGAAGAGTAATCCGAATAAGGATTAAGTTGCAAATAGATTTGCAATGTATGGTTTGACACAAAGCTCCCCCTAGCTTTATCGTGTCAAAATCTTCATGTGTATTTTGAAAATCTACAAAATAAAGGTTAGAAAATAAGAGTATAGTGCATAATTTCCTGCAAATAAGACTAAAGTTAGTAGTATTTTGTACTTCTGTACCACGGATCCCACGGTTCCCTTCATGGAGGGATCCGTCTATGCTTTTTCTAGGGATCCGGCTGTCTGGCGACAGATTCTTCAGCAATGAAGATATGCCAAACAATGCTAATAATGAGGTGAGATATGTATATAATTAGCAAGCATAAACACAAAGCAACATGGCATATAAGTAATCATTCAATAAAACCATGAGATAATCAAACAAATCTATAAAACTAAGAGAATGATCTAGCCATACAAATACTACTAATACTAATTAGTTACTAAACTTAAAACGCAACAATGTGCTTGAGTCTAGGAATGAGTGGACTTGTTGATTTGATCCAATTTTGCAAGAAGATGATTAAACATGAAATGTAACTCATTTCGTGCTTCTTGAACAAGTCCTTGAGTGATTAGACAATTTGGATAATTAAACGCTGAGCCACAGTAATTTCCTCATGGTGGTGTCGGGTACAACGACCACACATAGGTGGTGTCGGTTACAACGACCACACATAGGCTTACTACCTTCATAACCTTTCCTTTCTCCATTTCCTATGGCGAACACCCTGGCTGTCTCATGCCGTTTGTTGCCATTCCTTTTAACAACTTCATTCCTCTTCCTCTTATCACTCCTATCATTCTTACCCTTGTCTCCTACTTCTAATACATAAGAGTCCATCAAACGCTGAGCCACAGTAATTGCCTCATGCAAAATAATTGGGTTCGCAGCGATGACATCATTTCGAGTAGCTAAAGGCAGTCCATCAGTATACCTCTCAATCTTAAGGTCTTCAGTGCGAACTATATCAGGGCAAAGCAACGATAACTCTTGGAAACGACGATTATAAGTCGTCATGTCAGTACCCTTAACCTTATGGTTCCAGAACTCGCTCTCTAACTTCTTAACTTCATTCCTAGGACAGTAATTCTTGATGAGGAGAGTCTTAAATTGAGTCCAAGTCATGCTATAAGCTACATCAATTCCTACTGATATGTGATAGTTGTTCCACCAGGTCAACGCTTCGTCCTTTAAGGTGAATGTGGCATACATAACCTTACAATCCTCATCACAATTACTAACGGCAAACACAGATTCAGTTTTCTCCAACCACCTAGTTAGGTAAACTACTCCCTCAGTTCCTCCGAACTCAATGGGACCACAGAATCGGAACTCTTTGTAGGTACAACCTCGAGTTCGATTCAGCATTGGGGTTCCACCAGAGGTGTTAGAGAGATTAGTCTCAGCTAGCAGTTCAGC
Source organism: Chrysanthemum makinoi (assembly GCA_910596185.1). Classification (NCBI taxonomy): domain Eukaryota; kingdom Viridiplantae; phylum Streptophyta; class Magnoliopsida; order Asterales; family Asteraceae; genus Chrysanthemum; species Chrysanthemum makinoi. The sequence goes on along the minus strand of OU343217.1, from coordinate 159,347,575 downwards.
GACACGCTGCGCCACTAATTGGTCAACGTGGGCTGGGTTCACAGGTGGAGGGTTTTGTGGAACATGACCATTCTCAGCACGGTCGTTCACATTCGGGTTTTCTACAGCTGGGTTAACAGTGTTCGGGTTCTCACAGTGGAGTGGTGGGTCGGACGGCGACCTCGACGGGCAGGGGCAACAACAGCAGGAGCTGCTCGGTTGTTCCTAAGCGGGTTTCGTCTTGTTGCCATCATTCTGAAGGCAAGAAGAACAGTTTCATAGGTTCACAATTCACGCTCTAAAAATAGAGTTGGGTTCTAAGGATCACCAAATAACGCTCGAATACATAATCAAGGTCAACAAGGATAACGCTATACCAAAGCGAAACAATCAGATACCGAATCATAACTAAAGGATGCACGTTCCAATAACCATAACTCATAGGTTTCAAAAGTGGAAATACATGGAAGGATACGGAGAAATCAAAAACGATCCTAACAACGATACTAATAAGACAACTAGGATAGATCTACATCTCGAACCAAGTACTACTTAGTTTCAAGATGGTACAAAGCTATGAATCTAATACTATCTAGCCACGACTACGAGCACTCATAAATGATCTCCAAACATCATCCATCACTCTCCATAGTGACAAAATCCCCAAACGCTGAGAGTCGCAATCCTTTCTAAGATTCACGACCTCCTTCTCCAACCCATCGACCTTGCGCTGAAGCGCTTGGTCTGCCTCTAAGGTCATCAAACACTCTGTGTGCCGGTCTCCTACCTGCTCATAAAGTCCTGACAGACCTTCTCTCAAGGCCATCGACTTCTTCTCTTATCTTAGTCAAATCTATCCTCAAATCCTCTACACCAGTCCTCGTCACTCCATCTAATCGATCTGACTACCTACTGAGACTAATATTCTGGGATATAATCCTCCTCGAGATCAGACCCGTACCTCCATACTCCTCGGGCTCTGAAGCAATCTCTGACGGTATCTCAGATCCTAATGGGCTACCTATCTCAGGTGAATGTGGAAGTTAATCAAAACCAAATGGCTGTCCAAGGGAATCAGGCTCAGGCAAAGGAGAACCTGGTCCTGGAGAATGTACAGGACTCTGCAATGGAGGAGTACCCCCTTCTGGGATATCCTCATCATCATCCTCCTGAGGATCCTCATCCTCATCTACATACTGCTCCTCAATCTCATGCTCCTCCTCGACCTCATGCTCCTCCTCGCCCTCATCCTCAAAGGGAGAGTCCATGAGTCGGAGTCTCTGTGCAGCTAAATCCTTTGGTGGTACAGTAGGGGATCTAGGTCTCCTAAGACATGGTGATGCTGGTGGTGATGACAGAAGAGAGTGGGCTGCTAAGCGGATAGGTGATGATGGTGGTCTCACGGACATGCAGGCAGTGCTATAAGCAAGCCTAGGATTCTGGGCTCGTGCTAAGACTTGATGTAAAGTGAGCTGCCTAGATGAGCTAGGGCGATCTGATGATTATGATGAACTAGTGTGACGGGCAATCTCATAAGGATCACCCTGCGCAACCGTCAAGAGAGTCAATGCTGGCGAACTAGCAACAACAAGGACCTCCTCAGACACATCAAAAGCTAATGAAGGCATAGTCTGTGACAATGGCATAGGGTAGGTATAAGTGTTCGAAACAACTAGTTTTAATAAGCGCATCAACTCAACCAAAACATGTATCACATAACAAAAGCTTTAAAAATAGAGGTACCGCATTACTCAAAATATGCCTTTAAATAAAACACATAAGTTCCGTTCTATCACCTAATCCCATATCAAACCAATCGAGTTCAAAATTCCAAAATCACAATATACCGTTTACTCAAATCAAATTCCGTAGTATCTCGATAATCACATCTCATTTACCCAAAATCAATAATCATATCTCCAAATCATAACGTTTCAATAATCAGTTCACAATATCCCTTAACAGATCATCTCATAATTCAAATCGCAGTTCATACCATAATCAAATAAGAAGCTTCGGCTTGGCAAGCGGGCGTGCGTCGGTCGAGGATCAATTTTCTTAAAAGTGGTTATAGTTTAGGGTTTATAAATACCTAATTCTCTATAACCTTGAGCTCGATACCAATCGTAACACCCCAAATCTCGGTGCAGTAGGAAGACTTAATCAAGTTTTCGGGGCGTTACTATTGGATTGGTATCTCACACAAGTATAGCAAAAGATAGTAATTTAACATTCAAAACCAATCCCAAATTTAAGTATTCAAAACATTTAATCCAAAAGTATAAATATTAGGCCCAAAACATGATTTTCTTGCCAAGCTTCCACCGATCACGTATTCCAAACATCTTTCAAATACCTGAGAAATCATGTTAAAAGGTCAGCTTACGCTGGTGAGTTCATAGGTTTAATTCCAATAAAATCATAGTGGACCTGTAGGAGTTGATTTACTATGCAAGACCTAAGATAGATAAATACCGTTTGCAGTTTTGCACACACTGATCCTACCCGGATCACCAACCATATAACCATATCCCGCATCCAGGGATTACTCGGGCCCCGCGACTCTAGTCCAGCACTGTCGTGGCAACCTCTAGAACAGTTGCCAACCCTGGACTAGGTCGAGGTAGAAGTCTATTCTTAGCTAGGCAGCGGTTCAACCTAGTCTAAGGCAACAACTACCGCACATCTATCTAAGCAGTCAAGCATATAAGCAAATCCAAATAGTTTTAACGGTCCAAAAGCAGTAGCATGATTCTCACCCCAATATAGTTAAAACGTAGATAAAAGTGGGGCTATGAAACTCACCTCAAGCAATCAACGTACAAATAAACACTAGCAGAAGATAACGGTAATCACGGCACAACAACTATCGACTCGGCACAACCTATTAATGTAGACCAAATTTAATATATATATCTCTCTCGAAATCAACGTTATCTACCCCAATGTATTCCATTTCGTTATTTCCAAAAATGTCTCGTTTCACCATTTAATCCTAGTGTTTGGTATCCTCATGTGGGTGTATCGACTCAATATGACGCTATGAATGTACTCAAATAACCAATATGTGACTCAATGCAACACAATGAGACATCTAAGTGATAAACTCCATAGTTCAATAAGTTTCGGAATAAATATTAGACCTTATCGAATTCGTCAACTCGATAAACTCATTTATTTATTCGTGTTGCTTATTATCCCATAAATCAGTCGCATCCTAAAGAGTCATAAGGATGATTCACCCATTAATAAGGTTACCCAACGTACCTAGCGGGCTCTTATTAGATTCGTCAACCTAATAAGTTTGCTACCTACGTGGATTAACACTATTAATGTTAGGTTATCCGTAACCCATGCACACAACGTAAGTAAATAAATACTTGAAACTAGTATTAAATGGCCATAATTGGCATTTATCGATAAACGTGTACTCGAAACATTAATTACTTATTTATTATAAAACATCTCCATTTTTAGTCGTTAGTTTCCATTTAAAAATAGTAAATAACAAGATAAGACTTGTTATCGATATTTTAAGTATAAAAGTCCCTTTTTATTATTTACATTTCATAATCTATTAGCATTTTCATATATATATATATATATTTCGTCAAATTCCAATATTAGTTTCATATCGTTATTCGTTTCGAGTCCACAAGCACGAGTCATGACTTCTCGGCTTTTAATCAATCAATAGTCCAAACTATACTAATGTCCATGTTACGGCGTTGTCGGGGTCAACTATTGACTAAAAAGTCAAAGTAACACCGACGTTGCTCAAAGTTGACAATTATATATATCAAGTCCAATTTAAAAGTCATAATAGCTCAATTCAATCCCAAATCAACTCAAAACAATCTCGCCAACCAATCAACCAACCAAATATGCCCGAAACCAATGTTATGACCCTAATGGTCATGACACGGTCACGGTTGAGACCACGTGAACCAAACAAGCTCTAGAAGCTTTTCGGCTCCACACGTCTCATCCAAACACCAACAATATCAACCAACAAGCTACCAAAACGACCCGAACCGGACCCAAGGTCCATTTGGGTCTCGTACGCCACCAAGCCATGACCATCGTGGGTCATGGTGGCTTGTACGCCCCATTTCCACAACCAAACACCATCCAAATCACTTCCACAACATCCAAATACAATCAATCAACCTCCAATCATTAACCAAACATCAAACCCATCATCTATTCTAACCAAAAACATGAAACTAGACCTAAAATGCAAAAACCCATCAATATGATACACCACATGCTTACCAAACACTAGCTACATGTTTATTTAAGTGTTAATTAGACTTAATCCCACGTTTAAACGAAAAGCCCTAAATTTTACCCTATGTACGAATCAAAATAAATCCATACGTGGGTTATTAAAGCTTAAACAAGCTTAACCCATGTTCCATTCACCTTATTCAAGCCCGATCTACAATATTTGATGAAAACCCTAATTTTACGAATCTTAATCTTAAGATTTGAAGGTGTTAATGAAGGTTTTAGTGAGAGTATTATATATGGATAGAAAGAGGGAAAGAAGATCTACAAGATGGTGGTGGATGTGTAATTTCACTTGCCGGAAATTGGCCGAAAAGTGGCCGGATAGGTGGCGGCCAATGGTGGTGGTGGTGGCTAGGGTTTATGTTAATTTGGGGGAGAGAGAGAGTAGAGAGAGAAAGTGTGTTTGTGTGTGTTTTTAGTGAGAGAAAGTGAAGTAAAAAATGAGGGTGAATGAGGGTATATATATTTTGGAATGAGGGACTAAATAATAAAAGAGAGAGAGGGGAGGGGGCGCCGGCCTAAGCAAAAGAGAGGGGCCGTTGTGACAACTCGTACTTTCAGGTCATTTTTTTTCAAATTTACTATTCATCTCGAGAATTTACTATTCATCATTTACTATTCATCGTTTTACTATTCATCATTTTCGGAGTCGAAGTAATATTCTGAGAACGTATTTCAAAATTTTACTATTCACGAAACACTATTTATTCCCGGAGAAAAACACTATTCATGCTTCACTATTCATCGTTTATCGTAAACTAGGTTTACGAGTATCAAATTCGCGTAACCTTAATGGTTTAGCTACGAATTCATGAACAATCATCAAGGACATTTCATATAGACTCGGTTTAGTCTACATATCATTAGCATCATTATCATCATATTAGTTCATGCATGGTTTTGCATATTACATTAAACGTGTAATTTCATATTAAATAAACGCTATCGCGTAATTAATTATTTTGAACATTTGATCCGATACTTCCAAAAATTATCCCGATATATTTTTATACTCATATTAAGATTATAAAAATAATATTATTAGTCTACCCGGTGTTTTAAACTAATTTGGAGAACAAATCATTTGGAGAACAAAAATTTGGAGAACAAAAATTTGGAGAACAAACTTGGAGAACAAACTTAGAAAAATCATATCTTTTTAACCGTAAGTCGTCACGGGTCGAGCCTCCTGTCATTTCGTAGATAATTGAGTCTAGTTTCATGTAAAAATACTTTCAAGGGTTAGTTAGTTACGAAATTTTATCAGTTCAACGATTAGTAACAGCAGGTCAGTTTAATGTCAAGTCATTTCCGCGTAAAAGATTTAAATTTCAATGATTTTAAGTCGTGTCGTCCACGGGGTGTTACAACTCAATATATATTTTATTTTGATCCGTTAAAATTTATTTTTAGTTAACGCTACCTTACAAGCTCAAATATATATACTTAATTACCAAACTATGCTTATACAAATATACATTACACTATACCTAAATACTTAATAAAAAAAAATGTATACACTAGCCTACTAATACACCCTTGTCGACACAAGGGTGACTCACACCATTTCTATACTAAATATCTAACTTATACTTTCACTTATATTCATTTTATACTTCCTACAACACATACAACTAAAATATCAAAGGTAAAAAAAAAAGCTATCCTCTCTTCCTCTCTTGCTCAAGAACCGGCCATAGGAGACCAAGCACAAGGAAACCATTTTTCTTCAAGTCAAGTTAATTTCATAACCCTAGCATACTCTTAAGTAAGGTTTTGAAATAAAAACCTAGGGTATTTAGGATAATCCTTGTTCATTTAACCTCATCAAGGAGTGTAAGCATTTCATGGTCATTTTCATCTTTCATATTCATATTATGTTCATTTTATCATGCTTGAGAAAAACATGCAATTTATATGGATAGCTATACCACTTTAAATGTTTTTTTAGTGCTATATATATGTATATATCATCCTATAATTACTCCTTAAAATATATCACTTTTGGTGATGTCTAGGAACCCATGACACCCTAAGAAGGTGTATGGTAGGTTTAGAATAGCTTTGGCGTTGGTTTGAAGTGGTTAGAATAAGTTTTACGCGAGAAAAACTCATTTCGACAACTATATTTAAGGGTCTGATCATATTTGTTAATTCTGGAAACTTCGACAGTGGGTACAAATTTTTGGGCTAGATATTTAGAAAATATACTTTAAAACGAAAACGTGGCCGCTTGAATGGGTTAAAACGGAGTTATAACGAAGAAGTTATGATATTTTCAAGTTTGACGACGAGAACTATAAAATTCAGAAAATTCAGCATATTATTTTAACTTTTTACGAGTCAAAAGTGAGTCTTAAGCGCTATAAAATGTGTCGACTTATCAAAAATATGTTAGTATACTTTAATACGAAGCTAAGGACATATAAAACGTAGAAAACGGACTTGTAACGATTAAATTACACGCGTTTAAATAAAGTTGCCGTAACTATATTATATAAGCAAAACTAATATATTTCTATTAGACAAACATTACGGCCGCAAATGACCATGTTGAGGGTCGTTTTTAACATTGATGTAGTACTTTTTATAACATGATGTCTTCTAGTAAAAGTAAGTTCGCCTAGCATATTTTCCAAAATGTCCAACCGTTCGTCAAGCGTAGTTGTAACAAATAAAATACGGTCATTTAAACTTTGCCGAAAATCACCCTTAAACAATATATTGGATGCAAGTACCATAGTTTACCTATGTTTTTTTCTCCATGATCGAGACCTCTATGATGAAAACTTAAATGCTAAAACCTTGAGATAATGATACAAGCTTCCCAAAACCGTTAAGTTTGTTTCCTAGCTTTTCGAGGCTATTTAGTCACTTTCATGAAATTGTCAAATGACATTATTTTACGACGAAAAGTTATAATTTCATAATAAATCACTAAATGACTATCGTAGAATATCATTTCAATATAAATACTTGTAAAGTAATTTATAAATTGTCAAGACGTTATAAGATTATTTTTCGACGATAAGTGTTATTTTCAAAAATTCACAAGTGGTATAGATATCATACGAATCGCATGCATAATATTACATCATAACTTATTTCATATCATATCATTCATAATAGGTCGAGGTTAGAGATTCGCGCTACATAATAGCCCCGTTGTACATGTTTATACTTAATTTCAAACCTACGGGGGAGAATACATTGCACATCATTTTTATTACGATGCCAAGTATATCAAATTCATTTACATTGCGTAAGTTACCTCATGCCAATTGAATGTCCCCATTACATAAACATGAACCGTTAATTCCGAAAGAAGCGAGGGTGAGTGAATAGATCTATTGAGGGTGACTCCTCCATCCGTGTTGGTGGTCCCAACTGGTCAACGGATGCATTTCATTTAATAACATTATTGAGTTGTTTGGCAAACACTCTGTTGGGGCGAACATCATGAACAGTCTAGCTTCGGTGTCATGGACTTATAGCAATTGTAACATTTTTATGTGGTATATTTGTCATACATGGTATATACTGGTGTAGTCGTATAAAACATTTTTCATAAACCTATGATTTCTCACCAACATTATTGTTGACCGTTTTAGCAATGTATTTTCAGGTAACTAAGACATTCGCATCATGGCACGAATAAGGAACCCTCATAGAGTCGCGGCGACGACGCGTCTCATTGTAAATTATGGCATTTCAAAACATCGTTTGGGCTTGTAATAAACATATTTCCGCAAACTTTATCAACTTTTGGGACCTATCTTGTAACTCTGAATGTTTTAAATAAATATCAAACGATGTGTTTTCAAACGACACTTTAGGTCGTTCAATATAACTGTGATTGTGATGCTATGACAGTCAATCCCCAGGAATTCCATTCCGCTGCAAAACATGTAATTTGGGGGTGTGACAGCCGTGGTTGCCATTTTTCGTTAAACGTCCCGTTTACCCATTCCCGAGCTCATATATTATCCCCCGAGTGTCCCACGACGTTCATTCGACTTTCTAACATCGTTATTTATGTTTTTCCACGAGTTTTGACTATTTATTTGTCAATTTTCGAGTTACGGTCTAAAAGTTACAATATTTCTCGTTTTAGGCTTTTCTAGTGCCGAATCGAATAGTGCCTACCAAATAGAGTTAAAACTCATACGATAACTCATTCAATAGTGAAATAATTCATAAAAACCAATAGACGATATAAAATCAAGTCATGGTTGATAAAATAGTGATAAAGGGAAAGCTCGGTTTAGTTTAACGTAATGCGGTTACCTAAAATAGACTCCCTAAATTGCTAGTTGTCACATATAAATCAAAGTAATACTTTATCGTTAAAATTTTAAATATACATAAGTTTGAACTTCGGTCAAACAAAATGTCATATCCGTTAAACCATAAATCAACATTTTAACAACATATGTTAAAATGTAATCTCAAAGCCAACCTCATACACTCCGAGTGACAATGACTCTTGAGGAGTATACATAAGAAACTCGAGTGAATTCCTCTTGTCATCATCTAGTGAATATAATCTTGAGGCCAAGTATATTTAGGATATGACTATCCGATTCAAACACTTTGGCTTCATATCTTCATTTAGGAAAACATAATGTTTGGGAAAACATTATGCCTAAGAAATCATGCGTTGAGTCTTCAACTTTTCATCTTGTTTAAAAGGGCTATAAAGGATAATTGTATATCCTATGCATCATTCTCTCCTTGCGACATGAATGGTTGCGTTACAAGAGATTTCATTACACCTCATTGGCTAAATAATCTTAAACAAACATCTACATGTTCTATGAACTAGTGTATCTTCTTCATCTTGTCATACTTGTTTTCATAAGCATGATAACTTTATCCCATGGATAATCTTACTTGTTGAAAGATACTATTTGTATTTATTTTCTTTCAAGCGTACATCATAACCAAACCTTGCTCATAATCTAGTTCAAACCTTGTGCACATCCAAGGTTATAATTACACATCTCTAGAGCATACACAAGATCTATTGAAGTTTGTAACCTTTCTTAGATTCTTGTTGCATAAAATTCCAAAGAGCTTTCTTGAGAACGTTCTTAATTTAATATATTCCATTATCACACACACAAACACATTTCTTGGTCTTAGATGGCAAATCACATTTATAACACATACTTCAACTCAACATAAAAAATGTCATGCATTAGATCATGCAATAAGCTATGTAATTCGAACAACCTTAGATTCCAAACACAAGATTGAAATATATTGCTTACTTTCTAAATGTTGACACATCTTTGTTAAATTTTTGTGTATTAACATCTTCATCACCTTAGTTATAATGAATATAGTTGAGTCTCATTAAGCCAAGTATTGGTGAACTATCATCTTTTATATACTTCAATAGGCAAAACTAGGAATTCCAATCTTTCTAACATGAGAATGACTACTGGAGAACCTATTGTATTAGAAACTCAATTTGACCTAACGGTGAAATTGCTTCTGGGAGAGAAGTTGGGTATGTGGAATCACCCGTAAAAATGGTCGTGTTTAGCTCTTAATTGAGCACCGCTAGTAATATTCCATATTCATTCTCCAACTTGAAAAATCTATATTCCTATACTTATCTAAAGTAAGTGTTAAAATAGTGATAGTTTGCCTCTCCTTAGGAATACTAATCAAACAAGTAGTAGATATGAATTTTCTTTCTTTAGTTTATTAAAACCACTTGCATTACACATTCATGTGTTGATTACATGTTCTTTTTAAAATGTTCATATGTCTTGACGTTATCTTGGTGTTTAATATCTACTTGATTCAATGTCAAATGTGTAAACCCTAGAAAGGTTTTTATGATGCTTTATGCTACTTAATGTTAAGCGTAAACATGATATGCATGATATTTACATTTGAAGCAATTATGTTCTTTTTATGATGTTTCACATGATTAACGTGTTACTTATGAACTCATAATATATCATTTTGTTATGGATGTATCCTTGTTTGAAAACTATTTTCTTGTGTTGACATTCCTTAAATCTATACATAAGATGGTCTAAATAATACATGCTCTAAAATGTTACAATTTAAACACGGTTCGCATGAATTTTTTTCGTCTTGCTTCTTTTGTGACTTTCTAAATGTTGCTTACTTTCTAAATGTTGACACATCTTTGTTAAATTTTTGTGTATAATATGACATCTTCATCACCTTAGTTATAATGAATATAGTTGAGTTTCATTAAGCCAAGTATTGGTGAACTATCATCTTTTATATACTTCAATAGGCAAAACTAGGAATTCCAATCTTTCTAACATGAGAATGACTACTGGAGAACCTATTGTATTAGAAACTCAATTTGACCTAACGGTGAAATTGCTTCTGGGAGAGAAGTTGGGTATGTGGAATCACCCGTAAAAATGGTCGTGTTTAGCTCTTAATTGAGCACCGCTAGTAATATTCCATATTCATTCTCCAACTTGAAAAATCTATATTCCTATACTTATCTAAAGTAAGTGTTAAAATAGTGATAGTTTGCCTCTCCTTAGGAATACTAATCAAACAAGTAGTAGATATGAATTTTCTTTCTTTAGTTTATTAAAACCACTTGCATTACACATTCATGTGTTGATTACATGTTCTTTTTAAAATGTTCATATGTCTTGACGTTATCTTGGTGTTTAATATCTACTTGATTCAATGTCAAATGTGTAAACCCTAGAAAGGTTTTTATGATGCTTTATGCTACTTAATGTTAAGCGTAAACATGATATGCATGATATTTACATTTGAAGCAATTATGTTCTTTTTATGATGTTTCACATGATTAATGTGTTACTTATGAACTCATAATATATCATTTTGTTATGGATGTATCTATGTTTGAAAACTATTTTCTTGTGTTGACATTCCATAAATCTATACATAAGATGGTCTAAATAATACATGCTCTAAAATGTAACAATTTAAACACGGTTCGCATGAATTTTTTTCGTCTTGCTTCTTTTGTGACTTTGTCACACTATTTGTTTGCTACGTGTGCACTTATAATTTGTCAAAGTGCTCTTGGCTTTGCATTTTTCTATCTTTCAACCGACCTCTTTCCAAATCTCATTATTGCTTCCGCTTTCCAAATCACCTCCATCACTATTTAGTTATATCAATACTCTAATCCTCTACACCTCCTATGAGGAAACCACATGCCTCGTCATGCGATCATCTCGCATTGATAGAGAAGAGCTACGTGACTTCCATGATGAAGTTCTTTGTATGCTAACCAACATTCGTAAAAACATTACTAAACTCATAGCCTACATTAATCTGAAACCTTCTAAATACTTTATTGTCGTTCTTTATTTGATGCATTACACATTATGTTGTATGTCCACCGATTAAGGGGGAGGGAAATTCATTCACATATAACATTTTGTCTAACTCTATTGGCCTTAATACCAACACATAGGTACACACCACTTTGCTAAAATCAGTTCACAAAACTGCAAGTGGTTCAAGCGTTTTTAATCCGATATCACAAGTTTGCACCAATATCTCATCAATTGAAAAACACATCATGTGTTTGAAAAACTTCTTCATCTCCACAACCAACAAGCCTAGGATTTTCCTTAAACTAGCATCTCACAACTCCATTGTCTAGAGCATTATCATAGGATCTCATACCTTGACACATATCATGCACATTGTTGTCAATGCAAACGATATATTAATCAAAACCATCATTCCTGACACTATATCAACACGTTGGTATATCCAAACTCTCTCTCATCATATGATATCATTCTCATCCTCCTATAAGCATTTAGTGTTCTTATTTTTACACTTTTCATTTCTTTTTTATTCTTCTCAAGCATATATTTTGGCATGAAACATCATCTTTGGTGTCTCGAATCACACAAAACCCTTTTTAGGGTTCCGCGCCCTTCATCGAAGGGTTCCACCTAATGTACAACAAAAAAAATGTAGAATGCACTATAGATTACTCTTGGTAAACGTTTAGGAACATTTTCACTTGAGCATATATGAAATGGTTCAAAACCACCACCTTCCATCACCACTTTCACTAATCATCACCAATATGAATTAGCGAAAATCCTCTTTTATCAATCCTGAGTCATCTCCCAAGATATCACCACAACCTCCTATGTATTCTACTTGTAAACCAACACTAACACTAGCACCACCCACTCTAACTCTTATTATTCCAACTTCACTTCATATTTTCTTTCTAGGCATTATTTTTTAGGCCTTTATTTTTAGAGAATCATATTATATTCTTGTTTTTCTTTTCTTATGATTGTATGTATTTCTTATTAGAAGACTACACTCTATGAGATCTTTTATTTCGTTTTCATGACTCTCTACTTTGAGTTACTTGTGATTATACCATTTATATATTGCATCATATATATACATCTTATTTTTCTTGGTAAAAAAAGATGAAATATGTTGCACTAATTCTTGCATCATATATATACATCATTGATATGTGCTAAAACACATATCATTTCTTTATCAAATCAAACCCAAAATAACCAAGAAAGAGCCGTTTATTGCTAATAATTGTTGTTTTCTTGAGTTTATGTATGTGCAGGTAACAGATATTGCAAAATGGACAAAGAAAAGACAAAATCGGACAAAAACGAGCACGAGAATGGAGGGAGCACGAAGTTATGGGTCTAATGATAAATTTATTTGGAGCATCGAGGAAAGAGAAGAAAAATTTTAAGATCAAACGAAGCCCGAACGAAGATTGCAATTAATTAAAATGCTTAAAATGAAGGAAAAATGGATCAGCAGAAAAAAGGAGATTAAATGGAAATTAAATGCAATACTTATCACAAAAAGACTCTTGGTCTAGTGGGTGGGGACATATTTGTCTAGCAAGAGGTCAAGGGTTCAAATCCCACCCATGACATATTTAATTTTTGTGTCACTCTAATTATCTCCAAGCGACCCAGCTGATGATGTCCATTGCAGCCCATTATCACGAGGCCCAGCTGTCCAAGTCCATTTTTGGGCCCAGCGCAGCTCCCATCAACAGCCATTCAAGCCCAGCTCGTCCAATTGCAGTCCAAGAGCAAACGAAATGCATAAAATCTGCTACACTCAAGGCTTTTGTACTTTTAACTTGGGGACCAAGTTTTATTAGAGGATTTTTGTACCAAAGTTCTAATAGTTTAGGGGCCATTATGAAAAATTATTAGGGGCCAAATTGTAACTTGTGGGTCTATAAAAACCCACCTCCTCACCTCATTTTATTCATCTCTTTTATTTATTTTTGTACCCAAACTCTTGTAATTTTTATGCTTATTTAGTTTTATAAAAGTTTTATTTATTTCTTGCAAGTTAGTTCATTTATTTATTATCTTTGCAACTCTTTTATTTTCTCATCTCTTAATCTTTTTTATTTCTTTTTATTTTTATTAAACTTTTTATAAAAATATCCCATGAAGAGTTGAGTTATAGTAAGATTGTGTGAGTGTATTTTATACGCTCCGTGCACACGCTCAACATATCATATTTATATTTTTATAAAAGTTTAGTTTTTTTTATTGTTTATTTTTATTAAAGTTTACGTTTTTATTGTTTTATTTAGCTTAAAAATAGTAAAAAGTCTCTAAAAATCTTGTCTTTTTTACAAAAAATCCAAAAATATATTTTATTTTCGTCATAAAATTTTCGTATTTTTCTGAGTTGTTTTAGTATTTTTAAAAAATCAAAAACTGTTTCGGTTCTTTTTCTTTTAAAAAACTGTTTCGTATTTTATTTTTAAAAAATAGAAAAAACGTCAAAAAAATATTTTTAAACTTTCTGGTAGCTTCTAATAGTTTTCTTAAGATAGTGTGAATTTTTCATATTTTTTTGAACTAGTTTACTATTTATTTTGTTTTATTAGCTATTTTAAGTATTAAGAATCGAATAAAAAAATTCTTATTTAATTCCAAAAATTCTAAAAACTTTTCTGTGAGCTTTTATCACTTTTCTTACATTGCTAAAAAACATTTGGAATTTTCGGAGTTCATTTGATATTTTTCATTGATTTATTTCCTTTCCTTTATATATATATATAAAAAAAAAAATATTATATTTTAAATCTTAACCTTAATAACCAAATTATTTTTTTGGAAACATATCTCCTTGAGAGAGTTTGGTGGTTAAGATTTGATTTATTAAGATTAGTTTATCTTTTATTTTAGCTTTTTATTATAAAAATCTTATATTTATATATTTGTGCTAACCCTTAAAGTTTTGATTTTGTTTGTGTAATCCGATCCTACCTCATAAGGCGTGGAGCTTACGGGTCTTATAAGCTTAAAAATCATTAAAGTTTACAAATTTAATAACTTTTATTAAGTTATTTAGTTAATAAAGCTCAAAACTTTATTTAACTAATTAGCAAAATTAAAGTTAATAAAGAAATAAACATTAATAATTTATTTAGTTTATAAGATCGGGTGGTATTTCTCTCGTAAAATCATCGGGTTCTATTCTCTTACTTTTTTTTTTAGCTTAGATTCTTAGTTTACTGTTACGTTTAATTTTTCGTATTATGCTTGTTAAGTCTTTTTATTATCATACTCTTAGCTTAATATTCATCATCACTGGTTGTAGTTTGTCATTTAAATTTTAGTTTAAACTTTAATTAGTTAAATTAGTTTTTAAAAGAAAAATCTATTAAAAAAATTAAAAAGTCAAAAATATATATATATATATATTCCGTGTTTTTTTTTCAAAAATCAAAAATAAAAAAAAAACCAAAAAAAAAAAAAATTAGTTTTACATTTTAGATAATTTCTAAATCACATTTTTAGTTGCAAAAAAATATTAGATCACTTTTAGGGGTTAAAATAGATTAATTTTCATTTTAGAATACGTTTTTTTTAGCATAAAGTAATTTTCGTCTTTAGTTCTATTTACGTACTTAATTGAGATTACTTGTTTGCACCTTAAGATTAGTCGATTTATATGCCTTTTATTATTATTGCTTGCCCCGTAGTTTAGAAATCCTCAAAATCCTTTTTAACACATTCAAATCCCGATAATCGCGACGTAAGTTGGAAATTCCATTCAACCCTCGTTCGGAACGATTTCGGTGCTCAAACCTAACACGTTTGAGTTTCCCAATACTACAAATACTATAATTGGTTTTCCTGAGAATCAATTTTTGGCGCCGCTGCCGGGGAGGGCTTGTAGTGAATTTTCGTATTTCCGTCTCGAATCGCGTGCATTTGAAGATCCTTCCCCGAGTGAAGTTACCGTCGTTTTTGTATATATAAATTTTTGAAAAACCCAAAAAAATCTAAAAAACCAAAACATTCTTCCTAGAGTGTTTACAAAACCATAAAAAGTAAAAAAAAAAACCAACAAAACAAACTCGAACATCAATTGTTACGTCGGCTCACCTCAGAAGTACAACCTATACACGGGCTAAACGGAAGTCTTGACATTAAATTGCGGTGAAGAAGCGATCCACTCTTCGTCCCGCTCCGCTGCGCGTACTTTTGGGAGCTACCGAGCACCGGTTGACGCGAAGGTTACAAAAAAGATTGTTTTTTAAAAGTTTTCTTAAATATAAAAACCAAAAAGATTTTCCTTTCTCGAATTATTTTTCCTTTTTACTTTTTGATTTTGAGTTTTTGTGCATGCGCACTCGCTCTCAGTCACGACGTAATCGTAATCGTAGAATAGACGTACCCGAGTTACGTACTATCGTTGAAGAACCCGTCGTCATGGCAGACACTCGAACAATGATCGAGTTACTTCAAGCTCCCGTAGACGGCTACGGTGATGCTATCGTTATTCCACCTTTTTGTGGTTTAGACCATGAGGAGCCCCACGCACACCTCCGTTGGTTTAATCAAGTTGCTTCTACGATAAACTTTCGGGGCGTCACTCATGAGTCAGTTAAATTGAGATTGTTTCCATTTTCCCTTGAGGGGGCAGCCCGGACTTGGCTAGAAAAAGAACCCCCTCACTCAATTACAACATGGGAAGATCTTTCTAAGAAATTTGTGAATCAATTCTTTCCTCCTTCGAAAATTACAATGTTACGAAATCAAATCATTAATTTTCAACAAAAATTTGATGAAAGTTTTGGAGAAGCATGGGATAGATTCAAGGAACTTTTACGTAAATGCCCAAATCATGGTTTTACTGATCTTCATCAGATTGATACGTTCTACAATGCTTTAACGCCGTCCGATCAAGATTCGCTTAACGCAGCCGCCGGTGGTAACATCTTTAGTCGCATGCCCGCTGATATTAGAACGATTATCAAAAACAAGTCAAAAGTTTCTTCGTCTAGAAATAGACCGGTTGTTTCTAAGATTACTACTAATGATAACTACGTTCAGAGGAGTGAGTTGAGTGGGCTGACTAATGCTATTAATTCCATGATGAGAGAGTTTAAGATTCAGAAATTCGAACAAGTCAAAGCCGTTTCCGAAACATGTGTTATTTGCGGTGGTCCTCATCCATACTTTAATTGTCAAGCCACGGATGGCGATCTCAGAAATGCTTCCGTAGCCTCTGCTAATCCAGTTCAAAATCAAAATCAAGGATACCGTGCCAACCAAATGGGACCACCCGGTTTTGTACCCGTTCCTCAACAAAACCAAAACCGTTATCAAAACCAATCTTACAATCAAAACCGAGGAGCTAATCTCAATCATGGTAATCAGAACTACCAAGCTCCTCCATCTCAAGTTTATCAACAACCGTATCAAGCACCTCATCAAGTTGCTCCGAACAACGAGTTTCTAACTTACATGAAGAATTCCGATAACACCATTAAAAGTTTGCAAACTCAAATCACCAGCATGAGGAATGATTTCAAAAGGGAAATGGAAGCTACGAGTAACAAGAAGATGAGTGAAATGAGGAATATGATGGCTAGTTTCTTTCAAGCCAATCAACCTTCTACTTCTTATTCTCAACCCTCGGGTTCCGGTTCTCTTCCGAGTAATACGATTCCCAACCCTAGAGGTGACATGAAAGCGATCACTACCCGAAGTGGTGTTGCTTACGATGGACCCACGGATCCTACCACTATTTCTTCTTTTCCGTCTCGTGTGGTGGACCGTGAGACCGGGGTGACAAAGGACCCGGTGCTTCCTACTAATAAGGGGAGTACCGAGAATGTCCAACCCACGGTTGTCCAAGATTTTGAGCCCAAGGATGCTCCCGTTAGTGCTGAAAAGACTAATCGGAAAACGACACTCCCATATCCGTCTCGTCTTAAAGAACAAAATCATCGAGAAAAATCTAATCATCAAATGGAAATATTTTTCCAAATCTTCAAAGACTTGAATGTGGAGATCAGTTTTGCGGATGCCCTTCTCATGATTCCTAAACTTGCTTCTACGATTAAGGGATTGCTTTCGAATAAGGAAAAGTTATATGAGCTTGCTACTACGTCTTTGAATGAGAATTGTTCGGCGGTTATTCTCAAGAAACTTCCCGAAAAGTTAGGTGACCCCAGCAAGTTTCTCATTCCGTGCGATTTTCAAGGAATTATTCAATGCTCCGCCTTGGCCGATCTTGGCGCGAGTATCAATTTGATGCCAAAATCAATCTACGAAAAGCTTTCATTACCCCCACATACCCCAACATGTATGACCCTCAAGCTAGCCGACCGTACTACTACGAAACCAAAGGGTATAGCCGAGGATGTCTTTGTCAAAGTGGGGAAGTTCGATTTCCCCGCTGATTTTGTTGTAGTTGATTTCGATGCCGATCCTCGAGTACCCCTCATTCTCGGAAGGAGTTTCTTACGGACGGGCCATGCGTTGATTGATGTGTATGAAGGAGAGATCACTTTACGAGTAGGAAATGAAGCCGTCACGTTCAATGTTAACCATACTTCCAAATCTCTAACCAACCAATATGATGTGGCCAAAATTAATGACACCGAGGTGACAAAGGACCCGGGAATTCCTGCTAATAACGGAAGTACCAAAAACGTCCAACCTCCGGTTGTTCAAAAAGTTGAGCCTAAACCATCGAGAATTGATCCGAGCCTTTCACGTTTTACGGTTAAGAGTTTATCAACAATACGTGCTGAGCAAAAGAAGAAATTAGAAAAGGAGACTACAACGGTAGTGGTGGAAAGAATATTCAGTAGTTTGCTCCCTAAAAACTCTCTCTCTTGGCGATTTCCTTCTCCCTAGCTGCCTATAATCGTTTTTCACCATATTCCACTTAATTCTTGTGTTTTTTGCAATGATTTGTTTAGATTCTTTGATTTGCATTCGTGTTATTCATTAATCTGACCATTCTTGTTGCTAATTCGCATTATTTTCTGCATTTGGTGTGATCACTTTTAGGGTTTAGTTAATCGTTTTCAAAACCCTAACTATTACTGCAAATCGAATTCGATTGTTAGGGTTTCTTTGGTTTTCTGATCGTTTACATTCTTGGGTGCTTTTAACGTGCTTAATTACTCCTTGTAACGTTGATCGATCATGGGTGCTGGTTTGGATATGGTGCGTAATTCTCAAAACCCTAACTTTTTAGTTAGGGTTTCGTTCTTGTATGTTCGATAGCTGTTTGATTTCTGTTCCGTATTGGTGTTTGTTTGGTTTGTTTGTGGGTTTTTAAGAGAGATGGAGAAAGGTTTTCTTGACAAAGATGGTTCTTCGGTTAAGGCTTCAAAAACAGCCACCAACTTGGCCGATCAAGTTGGTGTGAACACGGACACGAATCTGTATCCTAGGGTTGATATTCAGGCGTTGGAAGCTAGGTTTCGACGTCTCAAAGGTGAACGTGGTAATGAGGGTGACATTGCTGGTCCGGAGTTGCGTAAAGCTGCTAGGGTTGTTCTAAATCCTAGTACGCATGATGTTCATTCAGATTCTGTTTGGGGTAATACTAATCTTGAAAACACAAGTTATAGTGCTACGTTTGTGGGTGGATTGGATTCGAGCACTAAAGTCTCTTCGACTAATGCTACTAATGCGGTGAATTCTGGTCCTAACGTGGTGAATGCTTCTACTTCAGGTCCTAATGTGATTGGTAGTGAAAATAACGAAGTGAGGTCCTTTGCTAATTTTTTAAACCCGGAACGTATCTCTAGGAAAGTTAATTTTTGTGCCTTGGTGAATGAGATGTGCATTGAAAATCATGATACGGTGCTTCCAAAGGCTGCTATGGAGGGTGTATTCAACCGTTATGAAAATACACTTGTTGGCTTCTTTGTTGGCAAGAATGTTGCTTTTCCTTTGGTTCAGAACTACGTCACCAACACGTGGGGGAAGTTTGGTTTTAAGAAACTTATGAAGAATGATGATGGTGTTTTCCTCTTTAAATTCGATTCTAAAGAGGGTGTTGAGAATGTTCTTCAACGGGGCCCTTGGATTATTCGCAATTCTCCTCTCATTCTCACTAAATGGACTCCTGATGTGCTATTGTCTAAAAGTGAGGTAACTAGAGTTCCCGTTTGGATTAAATTGCATAATGTTCCATTACTTGCATATTCGGAAGATGGGTTGAGCTTAATTGCTACTCAAGTGGGTAAGTCGATTATGCTAGATGCTTTTACTAGTTCCATGTGTGTTGATTCATGGGGTCGCATTAGTTTTGCACGTGCTCTTGTGGAATTATCATCTGAATCTGAGCTTAAACATGTGGTGACTATGGCGATCCCTAATAAGGATGATAGTGGTTTTACTACGGCAAGTATTAAGGTGGAATATGAATGGAAGCCGCCACACTGTGCGGAATGTAAAGTGTTTGGACATGTTACTGCTTGTTGTCCTAAGTGTTTAAAGGAGCAAAATGATGTCCCTCCCACCTCTAATGTGGAGGAACCTGATGATGGTTTTAAGGTGGTGCAGAATCAGAAAGCCAAACCTAAAGGTACGAAGATGACGGGTGGTATTAATATGGGTAAGGGTCCTAGATTTGCACCTAGGAAGCAGATATATGTTGCAAAGACGAAGACACCGGCATTGCTAGTGTTAATGCTAAAGGTACACGGTTACTACATCTAACTCTTTTGGGACTCTTGAGGTGGAAGATGACACGGGCATCCCAAGTACTGTGATTGATTCTACTACTGACGCGGCGAAGACTGGGGAGTCTTTTGGTACTACTAAGGAAGCGGTATTGATGGTTCTCGGGGAAGGACTCTCGTATTGATATTGGTGCGGCTTCTAAGCCTCCGAGGCTGTGAATTCTTACGCTACCAAGGTAAGTAACCCATTTTCTAAAGTCGGGAATGTGACCTGTTCTGACAGTGAAGAGGATGAGGTTTTGGAGCCGAATAACCCTATGGCGTCATTTTTGGCTTCGGGGGTGGTGGGGTTTTGATCTTGAAGATTTTGATGATTATGATGAGCAAGTCTACGATCTACCGAGACACTTGGAGGATATGTGTGACATGTATGATGTTAGTCTCTTAGGTCGTGGTAGGAAGTAAATTTGGTTGTTTGGTAGTTCATAAGATTGGCATGTCTTTCTTATGTAATTTGTTTGGTTAGTGCACTTTTCGTGTGTGTTTGTTGCCCATGTAACGGGCCGAGGTGAGAGATTCACTCTCATCCGTTGTACTTAAACTTTTTTGGTTAATATATTTTACCAGGGTGCAGGATTACTCCCCTTTACCCAAAAAAAAACGGTAGTGGTGGAAAATGCTAGCTCTAAGAGCACACCACTTGTCCCACCTCCGCTTTCTGTTTGTTGTGTTGAACTTAAGAACGTTGAGATTTCTTTGAGTGGCAATCCCACTCCTTCCTCTAAAATTTTGGAACTTTCTGACTCTTCTCCGTCTCTCACTACGGAAAGTGACCCCATTTGGGAGGAGATCGAGGCTTATATTAATGATGATTCGATTCTCGTTGAGATTGATGATGCTACTTTTGACTCGGAGGGGGACATCCTTTTACTTGAAAAATTGATATATAATGAACCGTCTTCTTACCCCCCCCCTCCGGATGATGTTTTTGAACCTAAACCGTCTCGAACTGATGATTCTATAATGGAAGAAATTGAGGCTTATTTGAATTCCAATTCAGTTTCACCGGAAATTGATTATGCCGTTATTAACATCGAGGAAGATATTCGTTTAATTGAGAAAATGCTTTACGGGGATTCTTATATCCCTCCGGAAGAAAAATTTATTAAAGAAGTCAAGCCTTCTTATATCGATTCACTTCTTGCGAAGTTCACCGATGAACTTGCTCCCACCGACTCAATTCCTTCCGAAAATGAAGAACTCGAATACGATGATCCGTTTTACCCAATGAAAGAAAAGGAAGTGAAGATTTTGATTAATGAACTTGTTGATTCAGAGGTCCAACATTATTTTTTATCCAAGAGTGATTCCTTTTCTCGTGAGGATTTTCACATAGATGATACTTTGATTTCATTCCTTTCCGAGGACATGATTTATAACCCTGGGATACTCATCGAAGAAGACATTCATAAAACCAAAGTTTTCCGGAAAAAGGATCCTATCTTGGATGCCTTCATGTTTGAGCCTTTAAGAAACATTTCTCTGTACCATGGACTCCCTTCTTCTATGGAGTCGTTTCTCTTTGATCCGTCATCCCGACGTCCGCCCGCAAAACCACCTGATGATGGATCATTCTTTCTTGATACACCTTATGTGAGTTCGGGAGATGTTATCCCATTTGTGCTTGAGCCCGACATTTTCTTTCCCTCCCAACCCACCCTTTCTCTTTCCCTCCGGAGTGAGGATACCATCTTTGATCCGGGTATCTTTCCCGCTTGTTTCCCCAAGGACAAATGAATTCGGGGACAAGTCAGGCTAGCGACTCGGTGATCAAAAACAGTAGCGCTTCGTGGGAGGCACCCCATGCTTATCTCTATCTTCTTTCTATTTTCTAATAAATGACATGAGGAGGTTTGCCTCTTCGATTTCTCGTGTTTGGTTTTTTGTGATGTTGTGTGTAGGATTTTCTCGATATGAAAACTCTCGTGCTCAAAGTTTGTCTTTTCTCCACTCGAGTTTCATGATCGA
The DNA here is from genome assembly GCA_910596185.1 of Chrysanthemum makinoi. Taxonomy (NCBI): domain Eukaryota; kingdom Viridiplantae; phylum Streptophyta; class Magnoliopsida; order Asterales; family Asteraceae; genus Chrysanthemum; species Chrysanthemum makinoi. The sequence goes on along the minus strand of OU343217.1, from coordinate 159,325,308 downwards.
TGCTGATGAAAATCCAATATCCTAATCTTATCGACTAACGTTTATCTTTGAGCATACTTAATAAACGGCTTTTAGATTTTTGTTGATACCCTTGCCTTTAAACATTAAGGACAATGTTTCGTTTTAGTCTGGGGTGGGTAATCTTCGATTTGATTTGACCGCACTTGCTTGTTTTTTCCGTGTACTCTCGCAACCCCGTTTTTCCTTAGAAATTGAAAAAATTGTGCAAAAATGTGAAAAATTTAAAATTTTTTTTATAAGCTTTTGCTAGTCTTTTTGATTGAAAAGTTTTCTAGTCTCTTAGACAAGAAGTTATAAAATGCGAATTCTAGCTCACAAGGCCAAGAATTTGCAAGTTTCCCTGAGTGACTTTAAATATGCATGACTTAATTTCATTAGACGAAGCATTTGCTAAATTAATGTATATGTTTTGACACCTTGTTGACTTTCCGCTGGTGAGGGTAGGAATAGAATTCTGACTTGACCGGGCATGTTGAGCCCTATCTTGTTCCCTTAACCATAGATAATTTAATTATCGGCTAAGCATCCGCGGATCTCATTATTTGGGATTTTAAATTTGCGGAGATCGAGGAATGATAGAGTTACTTATGAGTTTAGATGCTAAGCGTGGAGTAGTTGGTTCTCTTTAGAGCCCATCGAAGGTACTTATGGCTTTTTGTTCCCACAAAATTGTTTCACCCCATATCTGTCTAATAAATAATTAGAGATGTTGAGTTTTTGGCGATAGTTAGTTTTTTATCTTCTTAAAAGAATCTTTGTTTTAAAAATTGGGTACACTTCAAGAACTCGTAATAAGTAATAAGTAATAAATAAAGTTATGAGCTGCGGTTCGAGATCGGACCCTTGGATCTCTAGCCAGGATTGGGTGAGGTCTTGGTCTAACCTACTGGGATCCTCATTTCATGAAGCCTAGAGTCTTGGAATTACCCCGTGAAGCTCCGTGGTTCATAGCTCATATAAGTAAAAAGTATAAGTGAAAAAAAAAATGAAAAAAAAAATGATGAAAAAAAAAAAAAAAAAGAGTGATGAAAAAGCCAAAAATATAAGTGAATAAAAATTCCTTGATGTGGACCTCATTTTTGAGACAATGGTTCTTGAGAGAAGATGGATAACTAATTATCGACTTAGCTTCATATCTTTATCGGAATAAGAATTATCGAAACGAGAAATTTGAAGAAATTCATTTCTCAACAAAAATAAAATAAATAGAGGAAAATAGGAAAATGGGAGCAAAAGTTAATTACACAAGTAACTTTCATGGGTAGTGTTAGCATCTAAAGTCATATTTAACAATGATTTCGATTTTAGGCTTAGTTTGGGGACTTGTGAAAAATCAGGGACGATATATTCTATCCGTATGGTCACTTCACGCTGTGTTGTGTTTCCTACTCCGTGATCCTAACGTGTCGTTTGAAAAATGTTGGAGTTATTGATCGACATGAAAGTTCAACAAACCGTCACTCAGAACCGGAATGTGCTTAATCGTAATATCTATACATGTGAAATAAAAGGTAAACGGGGCGTTTTTAGAATTAAGGTTTTCTTAATCTCTTTTGAGGAATCTTTGCTACTTCTTCATAGGTTTAGTAGAAAGAGATTGAAATCCTTGGTTTTAAAAGCGTGAGTTGATTGCATTGCGTGGGGACACGACAATGGTCTCGTCTGGGGTATTTTGATATGTGCTAAAACACATATCATTTCTTTATCAAATCAAACCCAAAATAACCAAGAAAGAGCCGTTTATTGCTAATAATTGTTGTTTTCTTGAGTTTATGTATGTGCAGGTAACGGATATTGCAAAATGGACAAAGAAAAGACAAAATCGGACAAAAACGAGCACGAGAATGGAGGGAGCACGAAGTTACGGGTCTAATGATAATTTTATTTGGAGCATCGAGGCAAGAGAAGAAAAATTTTAAGATCAAACGAAGCCCGAACGAAGATTGCAATTAATTAAAATGCTTAAAATGAAGGAAAAATGGATCAGCAGAAAAAAGGAGATTAAATGGAAATTAAATGCAATACTTATCACAAAAAGACTCTTGGTTTAGTGGGTGGGGACATATTTTTCTAGCAAGAGGTCAAGGGTTCAAATCCCACCCATGGCATATTTAATTTTTGTATCACTCTAATTATCTCCAAGCGACCCAGCTGATGATGTCCATTGCAGCCCATTATCACGAGGCCCAGCTGTCTAAGTCCATTTTTGGGCCCAGCGCAGCTCCCATCAACAGCCATTCAAGCCCAGCTCGTCCAATTGCAGTCCAAGAGCAAATGAAATGCATAAAATCTGCTACACACAAGGCTTTTGTACTTTTAACTTGGGGACCAAGTTTTATTAGAGGATTTTTGTACCAAAGTTCTAATAGTTTAGGGGCCATTATGAAAAATTATTAGGGGCCAAATTGTAACTTGTGGGTCTATAAAAACCCACCTCCTCACCTCATTTTATTCACCTCTTTTATTTATTTTCCTACCAAAACTCTTGTATTTTTTATGCTTATTTAGTTTGATAAAAGTTTTATTTATTTCTTGCAAGTTAGTTCATTTATTTATTATCTTTGCAACTCTTTTATTTTCTCATCTCTTAATCTTTTTTATTTCCTTTTATTTTTATTAAACTTTTTATAAAAATATCCCATGAAGAGTTGAGTTATAGTAAGATTGTGTGAGTGTATTTTATACGCTCTGTGCACACGCTCAACATATCATATTTATATTTTTATAAAAGTTTAGTTTTTTTTATTGTTTATTTTTATTAAAGTTTACGTTTTTATTGTTTTATTTAGCTTAAAAATTGTAAAAAGTCTCTAAAAATCTTGTCTTTTTTACAAAAAATCCAAAAATATATTTTATTTTCGTTATAAAATTTTCGTATTTTTCTGAGTTGTTTTAGTATTTTTAAAAAGTCAAAAACTGTTTCGGTTCTTTTTCTTTTAAAAAACTGTTTCGTATTTTATTTTTAAAAAATAGAAAAAAACGTCAAAAAAATATTTTTAAACTTTCTGGTAGCTTCTAATAGTTTTCTTAAGATAGTGTGAATTTTTCATATTTTTTTGAACTAGTTTACTATTTATTTTGTTTTATTAGCTATTTTAAGTATTAAGAATCGAAAAAAAAAAACTTATTTAATTCCGAAAATTCTAAAAACTTTTCTGTGAGCTTTTATCACTTTTCTTACATTGCTAAAAAACATTTGAAATTTTCGGAGTTCATTTGATATTTTTCATTGATTTATTTCCTTTCCTTTATATATATATATATAAAAAAAAAATCTTATATTTTAAATCTTAACCTTAATAACCAAATTATTTTTGTGGAAATATATCTCCTTGAGAGAGTTTGGTGGTTAAGATTTGATTTATTAAGATTAGTTTATCTTTTATTTTAGCTTTTTATTATAAAAATCTTATATTTATATATTTGTGCTAACCCTTAAAGTTTTGATTTTGTTTGTGTAATCCGATCCTACCTCATAAGGCGTGGAGCTTACGGGTCTTATAAGCTTAAAAATCATTAAAGTTTACAAATTTAATAACTTTTATTAAGTTATTTAGTTAATAAAGCTCAAAACTTTATTTAACTAATTAGCAAAATTAAAGTTAATAAAGAAATAAACATTAATAATTTATTTAGTTTATAAGATCGGGTGGTATTTCTCTCGTAAAATCATCGGGTTCTATTCTCTTACTTTTTTTTTTAGCTTAGATTCTTAGTTTACTGTTACGTTTAATTTTTCGTATTATGCTTGTTAAGTCTTTTTATTATCATACTCTTAGCTTAATATTCATCATCACTGGTTGTAGTTTGTCATTTAAATTTTAGTTTAAACTTTAATTAGTTAAATTAGTTTTTAAAAGAAAAATCGATTAAAAAAATTAAAAAGTCAAAATATATATATATATATATATATATATATATATATATATATATATATATATATATATATATATATATATATATATATATATATATATATATATATATATATATTCCGTTTTTATTCAAAAATCAAAAACCAAAAAAAAAATTAGTTTTACATTTTAGATAATTTCTAAATCACATTTTTAGTTGCAAAAAAATATTAGATCACTTTTAGGGGTTAAAATAGATTAATTTGCATTTTAGAATACGTTTTTTTAGCATAAAGTAATTTTCGTCTTTAGTTCTATTTACGTACTTAATTGAGATTACTTGTTTGCACCTTAGGATTAGTCGATTTATATGCCTTTTATTATTATTGCTTGCCCCGTAGTTTAGAAATCCTCAAAATCCTTTTTAACACATTCAAATCCCAATAATCGCGACGTGAGTTGGAAATTCCATTCAACCCTCGTTCGGAACGATCTCGGTGCTCAAACCAAACATGTTTGAGTTACCCAGTAATACTACACACTTCTCTTATTGGTATCTTCCCTAATAATCAATCATATACAATCGATTGTATATAGCAGACTCATCTAAGGATGAAGTTTGCATCGATTATTTTCCTTCTTTTATTGTAGGAGCTTCTTGACACCCTCGAACATGGGGGAATATTCAATAAGCACTCATATTGCATTGTTTATACACTTGGTTGTATATGATATATTTGTCTAAAGACAAAGCTTCTATTGTACTATTTTTGTTTTGTAGGTTCATCTTGACGCCCTATATCAAGGGGAGCTTCTGTCAAGCATTTATAGAATGCATCTTATATACACTTTGTTATATATCACTTACTCGTCCAGTGACGAATATAGTTTTGCACTAATATTTGTTTTGTAGCTTTTTAATCATACCTTGACGCCTCGAACAAAAAGGAGCAACCGTCAAAGGGGAGCATGCACGCATTCATCATCATTCTCACTTTTCGACACACCTTTGTGTTTCAACAAAAAGAGGAGAATATAGGCTAACATAGCTTACCCACGTGTATCATATGCTATGTATTTTCTTCATCATATATTTCTCATAATTTTTGTTGCATAAAACTAACCTTGATGTAGTTTAAGCCTCTTATTTGATCCATGGATCCGCCACCAAATAAGGGACGGATTTTAGTGATTTACTAGGGTTGATGCAAGCTCGCCTTTTTGGGGAGAAATGAATTTAAACTCCAAGGACACGCCCTTTTTGTTTGGAAAAAAAGGGGAGACGAGTGTAAACGGAGAAGGTAATGTAAAGGTAGTACAGACGCAAGTAACTTTTTACATATTACTATCCATTACATTTACATATTTTTGTCATCATCAAAAAGTGGGAGATTTTTAGTGCAAATATTATGATATGTAATCTATACAGTCTCGTTTGTTTTGATTGATGACAAACATGTAACTTGTAATACATAACGTAAAATGTACAAGTTACTCGTAATCACATTTTGTATCAACATAAATTCAACACCTATCGATTTCTCAAGTCCTCGTATGTTACAACACATGTTCGTACATGTTTGTTATGTGGCATTATGATCAAACCCCTTAACAAACGAATTAGAATGTTTAAAATACTTTTAGAATCTTTAAGTATTTTATAGGTTTATCATTCTATTTCGAACTCATTTTATATTTTGCATATACAAGTATTTTTCAAGTACATCACTTTTACTGTACACGATGCTTCCTAAGTTGTATTCAAGACATGCTAGGAAAAGTGCCATAATAGGTGTCAAAATGGAACTAGTGCCACATTAGATGTCATAATCACATAAGTGTGTTTTACATACTTGTACTTCATAACAATAAAAAAATGTGTCTTATGATCAAACATTTTTAGTAACTCATTAACTAACTAATTACTTTTAATCAACATCATTTAGCTAGCTAGTATATAAATTTTACAAGTTTACTTTCCTAAAAATTTTAATCAAAATGAAATAGTATTTTTACCTCACTACTTGGATCATCCAACTCTAGTGTATCTAAAGATTGCATATCTCTTTAGGATCTTTGAAATATATGATAAATATTTTGGTGAGATTATCACTCTATAATCTTTGAAAGATATGGTAAAAATTATGGTTAGATTATCACTCTAGAATCTTTGAAAGATATGGTAAATATTTTGGTTAGATTTGATAAAGATTTTGAAGATCTCATTTTTAGGATCCTTGGAAGATATGGTAAATTATTTGGTTAGATTTGATAAATATTTTGGAAAGTTTCATGTCAGGCCGCGCGGAACCAAAATATTACAAGGCCGGAACAAAATAATTGGTTCCGCCTAATCCGTGGCTTGCTGGCACAGTTTTCCTATAAATAACAAGTCACGCCATGTTTTTTAATAACCACTCACATACACATTCTCTCTACTATGTTTGCATATATTTAGATCAGTAGTAACACTCATAAACACATGATCATAATGTCTCTAAATTTCATTTTGTTGTAAGCATACTCCCGAAATAATCCTGTGAAGCAAGCTCAGAGATCTTGCATCTTCATCCACCACAAGCATACATATATGAAGATCTATCACAACAAGCTTAGAGAACTTGTGATCTTCATCAATTGAAGGCTTCCTATTAATGGAAGTTCATCTATAATTAGTCATTCATATCCATCATACATTTGTGTTATGGATCGTCATTGTTAACATTACTGTATCATCAGAATAACTAGATTAGATGGTTTATGTGTTTGTGCCATAAAACACAAAGTTTGTTATGTTGGGCCTTAAAACATAACAGGAGTTGTTGTACCCGGTAAAGAACTCGACATCTAGCTTAGTGTCGGAAATATTGTATAGGCGATGTTAGGTTGGTTCTACCTCGAACTAGAACCTCGTATTTAGCTTTGTACGGGAAAAAGTGTAAGAGACGTTTGTAAGGTTTTCTCCGCCAAGAAGGGAGCTTGTTAATTTAGCGAAGTAACTCTCGAGTTAGGTACTCGGGGAATGGAGTAGGGCGGAGAGGAGATTCGTGACCGAACCACTATAAATCCTCGTGTCCGGTTTGCACTTTCTTTTACTTACTGCCTTACTTCTATACTTGCATTATATTACTGCTTGTGTTATTGCTTTGTGTTTTTTCTTTATGGCTTATGTTTATATTGTGATGTTATGTACTCTTGTTTGAATTACAATGTTGGTATAATGTAGTATCTGTGCTGTTACTTTTCATACTATGTCAAACTTGATCGGGTAGACATGGCGAATTGACAAGTTTGACGATCACAAGTTCTATTAAATGATTGATATAAACGAGGATGTAACTGTTCATTTTCAATATTTCATAGTTTTTACCATTTTAAAAATGAGGATGTAACTATTCCTAGATGTGATTTGCCAAGGTAAGAAAATGAGGATGTAACTGTTCTAGACAAACTGACATCATCATATCAGCAGTAGGGTAAGAAAATATGATTTTATTTGTTAAAAGCATCAGTTTTTTTATTGTAGTTGCGGAAGTAATAGTTCCAAACACCCCTACATTGTTTTAACCTGAACCGTCCTTATTTGAAACTAATCCCACATGCTATGTTGTGTTTTGTCGCTTGATTTTGTTATTACTGAGGTCAAATTTTAGTGAAAGTTTTTAAATACTTAGCATTTACTGTGGCGTTTAGATAATCATTAGCTTATAGAAGTGATCAGGGTAGTTGTAGAAGATGGCGAATTTGGTTTTAGAGTATTTTGGTTTCAAGCTGGTTACTTTTACTTTTTTGTTATTCTGTATTGTTCAAGGTATGATACCATCATGGTTTTGAATTCAGTGAGAGAACTCCACGGTCCTACAATGAACTTTTCCAAAAATTGGCTGTTTGTAATTATAACTTTGCAGTTTAACTCTTAACATAGACATTAAATATCTGAATTCAACTTTGGAATGATGTTACTGACGATGTGTAACACCCCCAAATCTCGGTACAGCGGAAGACTTAAACAAGCTTTCGGGGCGTTACTGGATTGGTACATCACACAAGTATAGGAAAACAAAGAATCATAAATAGTTCTTAACCAATCCCATAGTTAATTATCTAATTACATTTATTCCAAAAATACTCAAATGTAAGGCCCAAAAGAGATTATAAAATAGGTCCACATAATATTATCAGAGTTTAATTATTTCCTTCAACCATGCCTCTCTGCCAAGCCTCCATAGAACAGGCAATCCAAACATCAACTCAATTACCTGAGAAAACATGCTAAAAGGTCAGCTAACGCTGGTGAGTTCATAGGTTTAAATATAAATTCAATAGTTGATGTGAAAGAGTTTATTTTCTATGCGAGACTAAGATAAATACACAATAAACATTTCAATCACACTCCATCAATAATCCAACAACACAATCGAGATCTCAGCAAGGCCCCAAGCGACTCTAGTCAGGCACAGTTGTAGCAAGGCCTAGAACAAATGCTACCCTGGACTAGGTCGGAGTAGATATCTATTCTTAGCTAGGAAACGCATTTATAGCAAAGATTGCTACCCTATACTAAGGCAATATCTACCACATATCTATCAGTTCTAGTCAACACATAAGCAAATCCAAAAGAGTTTGAGCAGGTCCAAGAAAGAGTAGCATGATTTCTCACCCCAATTTAGTTAAAAACAAAGATAAAAATGGGGCTATAAAACTCACCTCAAACAAGCAAGGCACAAATAATCACTAACAACGCAGATAACTTGACAAAATCGGCTCGGTAACTACTGACTCGGCACAACCTATTAATATAAACGAATTCTTAATATGTTTTCCAATCTCAATATTATCTACCTCTAATATATTCCAATTCTTATCTCCAAAAATGTCTCGTTTCACTATTTAGTTACAAGCGTTTGGTATCATCGTGTGTGTGGTATCGACTCGACAAGACTCCATGAATGCACTATATCTCTACTAATGCGACTCATAACGACACAATGAAACATCTAAGCGATAAGCTTTATAGTTTAATAAGTTTCAAAATAAATCATTAGATCTTATCGAATTCGTCAACTCGATAAACTCAACTATTTATTTATGTCACTTATTATCCCAAAAATCAATCACATCCTAGCGAGTTATAAGGATAATTCGCCCATTAATACCTTTATCCTACGCACATAACGGGCTCTTATTAGATTCTTCAACCCAATAAGTCCGCTATCCACGTGAGTTAAATCTATTAATGTCAAGTTATCCGTAACCCATGTATAACACATAATGGGTATTAAATACTCATCAATGACACATTTCGGTAAACGTGCCCTCAAAACATTTAATAACTCGTTTATTGCAAAACCTTTCCATTTTAAGACGTTACTTTCTTTTTAAATATTGAAAAACAAGGCGAGTCTTGTTATCAAATATTTAATATAAGAACCTTCTATTATCTATATTTCTAGTTTTATTTACAATTTTATATATATATTAAGTCAAGTTTAAATATATGTTTCGAGTTATTATACGTCTCGAGTTCACAAGTCCGAGTCATGACTCTCGGCTTTACACGTCATATTGTCCAATAAATAATAAAAGTCCATTTTACGGCGTTGTCGGGGTCAACCGAGACTGGAAAGTCACAGTAACACCGACGTTGCGCAAAGGTGACATATATATATATTAAGTCCAAAATAAACAATTCCACAATCTCTAATCAACCTCCAAACAATCTCATATCAATCCCAATATCCAATTTAAGTACCAAACACACCCGGAACCAATGTCGCGACCTTAATGGTCTTGACACGGTCCCTGTTAAGACCACACGAACCAAACGAGCCCTAGAAGCTCTTTGGCTACTCGCGTCTCATCCAAACTCTAACAACAACATCCAATATGTTACCACAACGACCCGACCCATACCCATTGGTCCTTGAGGGTCTCGGCTCCAACCTAACGCCACCCAAACTGACCCTAATGGTCCTTTGTGGCTCGTTCCCTTCTTGCAACACCTAACCAAATGAAGCCTAATGGTTCGCTCCTTTCCCAAACGCAACCAAACAACATCCAAACACCATCAAACCTCCAAATACTTCATCCAACCACAATCAAAACCTCACAAGAAATATAAAAATGCAAGAACACACGAACACGACACAACACACGATACCAACACTCTTGTTTTCACGTTTTATTAGTTTTAAACATTGTTTCAAGTCTGTTTTTGTAACACCCCAACCCGACAAGGGTCCGAATGCCACATTATGGAGTCATATCAGAACATAGTAATAAAAATGCAAGCGGAAGTCTTTTATAAAAACATGAAAAGTCACCAAAACATAAGTCTTCCAAAAGTTACAAAACATAACCAATAACTAAAATAAAATGGTCCAAAATGCTGAATAAAAGATTGTTCAAAATGCCAAAGGTCCAAAAATAGGGTTCACTAAGGTAGGTCTTGCACTCCTACTCTCGAAATCCCAAATCCCTGCTCCCAGCTAAATACCTGCCGTATGGAAAAGAAAACGCGGCTGAGCTAACGCTCAGTGAACATATATAACCAAATATGTATATACGATAATAAAATTAGAATCAAATACGCAAAGCTGTAACAAATATCATAACAAAACGGAAAGTCCCAACTGAAGAATAAGCATGGTAATCTGAAGAGTAATCAAAGAAATCAAATGAACCGAAATATAAGGGAGAGCATGGTAGTCAAATGAATCACATACGAATACTGAATGAACAAATAGCCAACTGAACAAAACCTGGCATAGCAAACGAATGAATCAGAATATCAGATAGTCACATAATAACCAAAATCAAAATGTTGCCACGAGCACCTAATACTAAAAGAGATACTTGATTTGATCGATTTCAGTACATAGATATTTTCTGAAGAAATACAAAGGAATGTATTTTCCCGGGTCGTTTTCCCAACGAGGGATGAATGTAGTTTAACAACTCACGTCGCGTGATTCGGGATTCGAATGTGAAATAAGGAATTTTGGGGATTTCTACACTACGGAGCAAGGAATAATAAAGGAAAGCAATAAAAACTATAGAATCTATAATGCAAACAAGTAAATACGACTAAATATGCAAATTTAAACTAAAAACGTAAATTACGTAATTAATAAAACGTAAATAAAATGCAAACTAATCCATTTTAACTCCTAAAAGTGAACTACAAATATTCTAAAGCTAAAAATGATATTTGAAATTTATTTGAAATTTAAAACTATTTTTTTGGGTTTTTATTGATTTATTTGGAATTAAAAACTAATTTTAGACAATTAAAATAGAGCTAAAAAGCTAAAAATTAGGAAAACATGGAAGAAAATTACAAAAATATTTTAAAAAAATCAAAATTAACTAAAAAGAATTTTAAAAACTAGAATTACATTTTTTTGACTTTTTCTCTATTTATTATGAATTTAAAACTATTTAAAACTAATTAAAACGCTAGAAAATACTATTTAATCTAATAAAATTCTGTAAAAATATTTTTTATGACTTTTTGAATATTCTAAACCTCAGAAAATTTAAATTTCATTTTTCTGAATTATTAGGATTAAATGCTAATTAAAAAGGCTTAAAAATGAATTTAAATGCAGAAAAATAGGAAAAGAGCATGGAAAAATATGAAAAATTTTAGAAAAATCTAAAATAATACTGAGAAGTAGGGAAAAATAACAGAAACAATTTTGGATCACAGGATCTATGATTTGGGCATGCAACTGTTATAACAAGCAAATGGAAAATAAGCTAAAGTCTATCTAAAAGCTACCACAAGCTACTCTAAGGGAAATAGGGCCTAAACTAACTGAGGATAAGCTACTGCAACTGATTTGGGTTAAATAAGCTCAAGCTACAAGCATTAAAGCACTATAACAGGTTCTAAACTCTAAATGCCAAACGGCCCTGAAGTGCCTATTTTGAGCCTAAATTAAGTTAGCTTATAAAAATCACAAAAATAAACTAAAATTACCTAGTAAACAACCTCCAACCAAAGACCTTATTTCCATAATTTTAGCAAAAAGGATGTAAAATGAGTAAACTAAAAATCAAAACTAATAGTGGATTGGGACAATGGGTTATCTGATGTGCAGCTTAATAAGGGAACTTACAGGCCAAAGAATAGCACTTAAAAAAGCTAAAACAAGCTGGAACTAAAAGTAACAAAGCTACTAAGGCTAGATACACTAAGGGGAACTAAAGTGAGCTATCAATAAGCTAACTAATTAAACAATAATTACTTTCTAATCCCTACAGTTGCAGCAAACATAAGCTATCCTAAACTAGCGCAACTATCCCAATCAAGGTAAAACATTGAATCATAATGCTAGAGGCTAACTATGGAACCAGAAATCAAATACTGACCTGAATTGATAAGCTAGAGAAATGGCTTATGAGACTGATCTATCAAACATAGTTAACTGGTGCAGGGAAAGCATGTCCCAAACCATCAACTTTGAGCTTATGACAGACTATGTAAATGATTTTTTCAATTTTTTTTCTTTTGGAAAAAGTCAAACAAGCTTATGAAATTGTGATTTTTATTTTTTACAAATTTTTATAACTACTCAAAATGGCATAGATTGATTAAGAAATCTGACAGAAACTACTTTTGGACAAATAAAACAGATTTGAAGAAACACTTGAAAATGCATTTTAGACTTAAGAAACTTGAAACTATGATTGATAACACTCTCAAAACAGCAACTAATACCAAATATACCAAAAGATACTAATCTATATAAGTGAGACTCTAATAACAGCTTCAAACCAAACACTCTTTAAAACTACCAAAGTGCATATGAAATCTGAGCTACAAGGGATTTGACTAAAACATAATCAAAAAGCAATAAAGTATCACTAATCTCAGCTATTTAACTCATTTAAACTGGATTCTCACTAAAAATGGATTTGACTTTCAAAATTTGACCCGATTTGACTTTAGTTGACTTTTACTAAAAACTTTGAATAAAAAAGCTAATTTGAACAAATGAATTCAGAAGTAAGCTCACATAAGCTTTTGAAGCTTGTGTGAGCTTAAGAGAGCAGAAACAAGAGCTTTAACACAACTTTGAAGTAATTGCTTTGAAATCAAAATGACAATGTAAGTAAAAATGAACAATCAACTTCTTTTATAAATCAGAAATTACAACTTTTAAATGGAAATAACAACAGAAATTTAAGAATTCTACACTAAGAAAGACAATAAAGGACACGAATTAAAATGGTCAATAATTCCTCTAAAACGTGAGAAATTGGACCATCTTCAAGCTGTGATGAAGGGGCTTTATATAGCTGATCAAATGAGCTTGGGAAGGTTCTGGTACAATCATTCTCATCCCTTGATCTCTTCTTGCATCACTTCAACCAATCAGAGCCGTTTGATCAATTTTCCACATCACCTTAGCCAATCACATTCCTTCTTTTTGCCCATGTGTCATTCCCTGGCACACGGATTGCCAGGGTGGTTCTGACAAGTCAAGGAGAAGTACTAAATTACCCTTAATTGCAGTAATTAATGTGGGGTAATAGTTAGGGTTCTTTGGCTGGGTGAATTGGTTTTTAAGTTTGGCGGGTAACTGGTTTTTTTGGTTATTTTATTTTTTTAACCTGGTTTGACTCGTTGACCATGGTTAATATTAAAGGGCATTGACTGTTTGACTTGGATTTGGTATTAACGGGTGGGTAAAAATGGGTAGTGGACGGGTAGTATTTTCAAGATGGATTGGGCCTTAGGCTTTTGGCTTGGGTAATGGCTTTTAGTTTAGTTTTATTTTTTATGGACTTGAATTTGGACAAGTAACATTACTATATATATTAAAAAGCATTTGAAACGACGTCGATTCACATGGTTTTTCTTGGGCTTCTTTGGTGGCCTGTCTGTTTCGCAATATTTGGCCCAAGATGTTCGGTTACTCTAAGGCTCTCTACATGCTTCTACTGCCTTCCACATAACCAAACAACAACCGAAGTACCAAACCAAACCCTTCACATCACTTTGTCTCTCTACCTCAAGATTCTAGAGAGAGAAACAGAAGCACAAATTGAAAACACAGACACGAATGAGTAAGTGAACAAGTGCTAAATAAAACCACAAGATCAATTCATCTTTTGTTTTTTGTCATCAAATAACCCACCAAAAGGTATAATCTTTTTTACCTTTTTCCTTTTTTTTCTATTATAAAAACTTTATTTAAAGATTTCATTTTTCATCATATGTTTTATCGTCAATTATTGTTAGAACATTGATATTTGAGCAATACCCATTTGCTAATTTTGTCTATATTATCTGATCGATTGATTAAAAAAAAAAAAAACTTTTTAGTAAAATATAAAGCAATTTGATAAAATCTATGAAAAAAAAAAAAAAAAAAAAAACTTTAAAAAAGATTGGCCCTATCCATCTCCTGCGGTTGTTTTAGATGTTAGGAATGGATAAAGGTTTATGAAGAAGTTGATGAAATGGTGATTTTAGCGGCCATTGTTTTTGGCATTTTTGAAATGGCTGTTGTGTTTTTTTGGGTATGAAAGAAGTGGCAGTGAAGCTTGGTAGCTTATTGCCCCTTTTTTTATTTTATTTTGTAACCACAAGTTATTGGTGATTGATTATACGAGGTTGTGATAGATGTGAAATCGATTGATTAAAGGTGTGATGGTTCGGGTCTTGGCAAGGCAAACCATTAGGTTTGCAGCCATGCCGAATATATCCACTTTCTTTGATTCTTACCATCATGACGATATTGATTATAGGGGTTGAGATTGCATCTGATGACAGTGATATAGCTAATAACTCTTGGATGGTATGTTTATGTTTGTGGTATGTTTATGTTTGTGGTATGTTTTGTATATATATGCTTTTCCGGTTTAGTACCCCTGTTACCCTAATGTTATTGGACTCGATTCGATAAAAGGTTGTTGGCATCGATACTGAAAGGCAATGATGAGTTTATATGGGCTCTGGAAAACCTGAGGTTGTCCGGGACTTGGCACGGCAACCTATTCGGTTTGCAGCCATGCCGGATGTACCCTGTTTTTCCGGGTTGCTTCCCTGTCTGAGCCTGCTATTTTTGTAGGCCTTAATGAGAGAGCGGTATGAAATTCCATCGTATTTTATTGAACCAAGGAAGCCCAAGCAGAATACTTTTTAGCCACTGACAGTGAATAAAATACAATAGAATTTGATACCGCTCTCCCATTATGTTTTATATAAATGTCGGTGAATAAAAAATATTTCCCTTGGGCTCTGCTTGGTGGCCTGTCCGTTTCGCAATATTGGGATATTCCAACATAATTAGGGGCTATGATGAGTTTTAACTGGTCATGTTAAAAGCGAGATGCCCTATACCTTGGCACGACAGCCTGTTGGGGTTGCAGCCATGGTGGGCGTGTCCTCTTTTTCCAAATGCCACCCTATATGAGCCTGCCTTCTGTTTGTAGGATAACGGCCATATTCGGTGTAATGAGATCGGTATCCGAATATTGGGGAACTAAACCGAATACTAATTTAGGTATCGATGACATTATGCAGGTTGTTTCACTAGCAACGGTTAAAGGAGACCACGAAAATGTAAGTTTAATTTTCTCGCAACTATCCATACCTCTAATATGTTTGAGTAACATCTCCGTGTTAGTGTTTTACTAATTTAGAGAAACAAGCGGCATTATCGGGCTTTACTAATTTAGAGAAACGTCCCCCCGTTTGCAGCAATGATGATTCACTTTGTCTTTCGAGCGTGCAGGGACTCAAGAATTACATTTCTTTTTCAGGTTACCAGTTAAAAGCATGAATGCACATTGTAATTTTATACTTTATACAATATTTATTTTCCTATGCGTGTCTCTAATTGCACTGTTTTTCCTAATCAGGTACTTGATCAGAAGAGCGGTGGATCAAATAACCCTATTCAGGTAGTTAACTACAGCTTATTTTCTTATAAAGAGAAATATTCTCATTAAACTTGAAAATAAGTTCTTAAACTGGAAACTTGGTCGAAGAGTGGGCTTATGAAGCAAAGTTTAATTGTTATATTTGACTGTCAAATGCTTAAATGTTTAGTAAGATGATTCGTTATGATGTAGTACACGGTAGTTAATAAGAAGTTTATAGCGTACATGTTATGGTTTGGGGGTTGTAATTGTAAACCATGAAAGAGATGCCGCGAATAGATAAGTGAATTTCAGTTTTTGAGAAAACCGAATATTATGCCTTTGATTCTGTGGCTCAAAAAACTAGGAAGCTGAATATTACTTTATCGGAGGCTTTTTATATTTAATTAATGTCTAACAATGGATATTGCAGGGTCTGCGTGCAGTGGTTGAACCAATAAGCTCATAAGCAGAAGATGATGAGTTAATGAGCCTATCAAACCGTCATCAAGTTTATAAGCTAGCCAAATAAGGTATGACAAACAACCCAAAAAACATGAAAATAAGCTCATAACCAGTAAAAAGTCAAAAAATGGGCTTACGATATATAAGTTGGGTCCAATCACCTCATAAGCCTATATATAAGCTTAAACAAACACTCTATAAGAGTGTTTGTGTCTAGAATTGTTTTTACACATCTGTGTTAAACCTAAGACCTTTCGTAAATGGATTACAACATCTATTTGTTGTTTTACAAAATGAGCAGATCCAAACACCATCTCTTGGGCTACATATTTAGATCAGCTTATAAGAGAAGAAGAACAAGTAAGCATATGCAATAGTTTTTAATTGGTGGTGTTTATTTTGAATTTCTTTTTTTTACTAAGTATATGATGTTAGGGCTGTTATTTGATCAGTCGTCTTCAGCAATCGATTCGCAGCTGATCCAATAGGTATACCAGTGTGAGGTTTGGATAAACCATCGCAACTACGTACTATTGCATATGTTTGAAAATGAGTAAACTTGACTTGCTGTTTATGATATTCAAGAAACAATTGCATGATTAAATAGGATACAATTTTGCTTTTACACTTGCATCTAAGCTACCACAACAGACTTTTAAGATGCAATATCACATTCTATATTTGACTTTAACTTGAAATTAAAGCTAACTCTGTAGTTGTTACAGTGGCAGAAAAAAAAAGATGTTCGGTTCCTTTGTATGCAATGGTTCGTATACGCTCATTCCAATAGTATTCTGATGCATTTTCTTTTGTTAATATGTAGATTATTCACATAGGGAGTAAGGAGGGATTAAGTGATAACATTTGTGCTGTAACACACAAAAGTTTGAACAGACGGAATTGTGAGAGCCTGTGAAATACTTTGAACCGTAAGGTATGTTAAAACTTACCAGTAGTTACCTGCATTTGGTACAGCTTTGCCAATATAGTTTGATTCCTTTTTTGTCAATCATTTTTGCTATATTTAGTAGCAAACTGGTGATTAAGCTAAGGTACAATAGATTTCTTTTGTCATTAGGTCAAGGAAAGATAAGGGAAATATCGTTCTGCTCATACATTTGAAATTTATCAAGTTTAAGCTCTTTAATTTGGGTTTTATGTGGTTATCTATCATTGGAATTTTAATTTTTCCCAGGTCTGTTTTTATCTAAATTGTTGTGCCTGACATCTAAGTTGAAGTTTACATACTTTTAACATTTTTTTTCGTTACATAAATTACCAGATAAAAATGTCAAAAAAAAAAAGCTCCGCCGCAACGCGGCGGATGGTCGCAATACTCGTTTATAAAGTATAACAAGTTTGAAAATAAATCCAAAGGGGTAATTTTTGTCAACTTGTAATTCTTCAAGGACCAAAGGTGAAAAGCATATTCTTCAAGGACCACTTTTGCCATCTTTGAAAATTCCAAGGACCAAACATGACAATTCTGAATCTTCAGGGACTAAAGTTGCCATTTTGAGAATTTATTATCCAATCTTGCAAATCCCTTTCCCAGCCTCGGCTTTTTGCACTCTTCTTTCTCTCGTGCTCGCTTTTCTTTGGTTTTGGCTTTCTTTTGTCTGTTTTGTCATATCCGTACCTGCACAAGCATAAACTCAAGAAACCAGAAATATTAGGCATAAACGGCTCTTTTCTTGGTTATTTTGGGTCTTATTTGATAAAGAAATGGTATGTGTTTTAGCACATACCAATACTCCAATAGCCAAATCTAACAAACCACATATTATAACCCATATCTACCAAATCATATCAAATCCGTCAAATCATATCAAAGTGTACATGGGTAGCTAGCCGAAATGTACCAAACTGTGAGGGGGTGTATTGCACACACGCACCACATCACCAAAACTGAACTGAGTACCTAGGATGCATCCATACGCTCCCTGCAAAACAAATCAAATATACATATGCCAGTACGAGCCTGTACATACGTATTCATAATGGCCAAGTGTACACATATCATAATCATATCAATAAGGGAACGCCGGGGACTAATCACACCGCCCCAGATAGTGTCATGCCATTGGTGCATCAATGACATGGCCATGGTACCTCCATGGCTAGTTAGCTCGGGCAACTAAACAAAACGAATCATATCAAGCAAGGATCTCAAACAGATATCATATCAAACGAATAACTAATCGAATATCAAATTAGATGATCATATCAAAACGAATCATATCAAATGGATCATATCGAATCAAAGCAAGGAGAGTACGAATCGAATATCAAATATGGACAATAGTCATGAGAGAAAAGAAGTGTCATTACTGAAATGACGAAATATATGTACCTCAAAACGTGTGCATGAGAGCAAAGCACACAAAGCCAATCACCTCTACCTCTTCACAAGATCTACAGTAAATATTCTCACATATCACGTACGCATTCATTTTATAAGCTTCTCATACATTTATAAATGTTGTTCTTATTGATATCATCATTGTGTCTTTTATTTTCTTAACTTCACATCTGTACCAGTTTTATACGAATTATTTGACCCAACAGAAGTACTCCAAAAATTATAAGAAAATTCCCAGAGTTTCCCACATTAATTAAGTAATTTCGTATATTTTTAAAGATTTTAGCTCAGAGCCTAAGCGTGGTTTAAAGATCCATGTTTCCAAACCTGCCCAGAAAGTGTTCAGGAAGTATACCCCAAAAGTTTACGTTTATTAGACCTGCTTAAACACATTGGAAAAATTCCCAAAAATTCAAGAAATTAATTTATATCTTAAATATCAATCCTGTAAAAGAAGAGCTGAAAATTCCATTTGGTTTGAAAATGAAAATCAAAGACTCCAACTGAATTTTAGACTCGTTTTCTCAGCTTTGACACTTGATCCCGTAAAATTCAAAAATACAACTTAGAAAACTCCAAAATCATCAAAACCAATTTGTAAACTTAACCAATACGTAAAATAAGTTTTTCCAATAAAAACCCAGATTTTAACCCTTATGAAACTCAAGTTACAACGTTCCCAAATTCAGCTTCCAAAACAGTCCCGACCAAAAACCCGTATAAAGTTAACATATTACGTGTATTATTTACTCAAACGCACCCATGACCCATCTAAGCCATACAACATGTTTTAATAACATCTTAGCATGCCTAACATTCCTTATTTTTCATCTTACGAATTTTATACACACTCGATGTAAAGTTATTGAATCAAACAATCCAACGATTCACATAAAATCATAAAGACACTTGTTAACAAAATGACCTAGGGTTTCTATGTGTCGACTCCCATTACATATGTATCAAATGCGATTTCAAAAGATTGAATTAGCAGTATGATGGTCGATCAAAAGGGCTGAAACAATGATGTCGAGGCAAAAAAAAACAACCATGGGTCGAAACATATACTTTCCAGATTCATATTAGCTTACACGATTATTCTCATCCTAACCCAAACAACCCTAACAATTTCAGACGCACAAGAACATCAGGAACCATGAGACCATGATGGGTCGACTGGAAAAAAAAAATAAAAGCAAGATAACATGATACCTTGGTCGATTTAAGAGTGGATGAAACAAAAACGACCCAAAACCCTATCCAAACACACGATCAATACTCAACTCTAAACCCACGATCAAGCACTAATCACCCCTGCTACTGCTGCGATTTAGAACCACCTTTGAACCCACGAGTACCCTTGATGCTGCTGTCACCAAAACGTGCCCTAGGAATATTTTTCCTACTCCTGTTGCCGCTCCTCTTCTGTTATACGGTTTTTAGGGTTTAGGGAGGATAGGAATATGGAATATGGATTTTTTTTTTTTTTTTTTTTTTTAATTTTTTTTTTTTAATTTTAAAGTGAGGGGAAATGGGCAGTAATTGTGCCAAATATTTGGTGATATAGATGGACTCCTTCCTTATTTCAAATGCCAATGAATCTAGACATTTATTTGTATAGAAGTAGTGTACAAAATTTAAATGAAAATGGTCTAGGAAAAATGTATATTTAGGCATGTATTTTTAGATGTATTTATAAATGTAGATTTTTATTTCACTTAGGTTAAAATTAAATATAAACATCATATTATATATTTACTATAGATTTTATATATCAAATAATGTAGTCTTTTATAATTCACGCTTAAATTCTCAATTTACCTCGCGTTCCAAAATTTCCAAAATTTGAAGTTGTGACGTTTTTAAGGTTCAAAATATGACGGAAAAATATTACAAGACGAAAACTCAGGTTATTACAATTCTTCCCCTCTAAAAAGAAAATTCTGTCCTCATAATTGGAAAGACGTAATGAAAGAGAACGTACCGAATCAAGCAAAGAAATGCGGGTAGCTAGATCGCATAGACTCCTCGGTTTCCAAAGTAGCTTCCCGCTCCGGATGGTATCGCCCCAAAATCTTAACAAATTGAATGACTTTCTTTCTCATGACTCTATCCTGGTGATCTAAGATAGCCTCAGGCTCTTCCATAAATGTCAAATCCTCTCGGATCTGATCTAACGGATAGGAGATCACATGTAGATGATGATAATTGTATCCCCTCAGAAGAGATACATGGTGTTGGATTGATATACTCTAACCAAACTAACTATGTAGCTTGTAAGGGCTTAGCAACCTCGGATAAATCCTAAGTTACTAACAATGAAACACTGAATTACTTTACTAAGTATGCGAAAACTACTTCAATAAAGATAAGAAGAATAACTTTAAACTTCAACGATTTTATTAATACTGTAAACCTGCTTGATACACAGATTCACTAACAACCCTAATAACTCTAATATCGAACTTGATAAACTCTAATATTCTCTCTAAAGTCGTATGCATTCGTATCACTAAAGTCGTATATCTAATGCCAATCTAGGGGTCCTTTTATAGGCATAAGGAATACCTTAGTCGGTTTACAATTACAATTCTTGTACGACAAGCAATACTAAACTAAACTAAGAATATTCTAGAATTACAAAGCTTTCCATAAACGATATAGCAGTTCTTTGGCTTTGCAGTACTTTGATGTTGAGCAGTACTTTGACTTTCATTAAGCAGTACTTTGACTTTCTTCAGCACTTTGACTTTCTTCAGTACTTTGACTTTTTATATCCCAACAATCCTCCCCTAACTTGAATTCTACTTGCTTGATTTCAAGTTCCTTTGTATCTGTATCTTTAACATCTTTGTCTTCAAGGAAAAATTGTGTCTTTATCTTTAGATTTATTTTGTACTCTCTGTGCTTGTATTATCATCATCAAAGTAGTCTTTATAAGCAATTCTTTTCAGCAACTATCAGCAAAATTCATCTTTTCAGCTACTCAGCAACATATGGCAAATTGTACATCAGATCATAAAGTTTCATACTATTCTCATCACTTCCAGGTGTGTAAACTCCAGTAAGAGGTGAATCATTGAAAATTTAATGGATTTTGATGTCTTTTTACCAAAGCCATTAACTCTGGAGTAGCCAATGTTTAGGTGTGTAAAACCATGGTACATTGATAACCATATGATTTTTAGCAAATCATCAGCTATCAACAAATTTGTTTTGTCTTTACCAATAACCGTACCCTTTTGGAGTAGTTAGTTCTTGCAACCATGGTGAACTAATTACCATATAAATGGTTTTTCCACAGCCTTTACCACAAGCCATTTTTCTTGTGAGCTAGCCAACTCTTCACTATTTCAGATATGGTGAGTTGATTACCATACAACTTATTAGCAAGTTGTCAACCATTAACGGATTTGAGATATCTTTACCAGAGCCGTTTGCTCATAGATTAGCCAGAGCTTTTTCTAAACATGGTGGACTGATAACCTTTTGTTGTAACCATCTCAAAAACCATTTGTTGCTGTTAACTTTTGTTTCAAAATATTTTGCACTTAACAAAAGTTTGCTTATTTTCTAAAAATCTCTTACTGGTTTTGTGCAGCAAGCAGTACTTTGGATAAAGTACTGTTTGTCCAGCAGTACTTTAAATAAAGTACTAATTTTTCAAAAATTTATATATTTAAGAACCATACCAGTTTTTATGCATCATCTTCAGCTATAGTTGTCCATTTGATAAATAATTCAATGACCATAAGGGCTGTTTCATTCTCCTCTTCAACCTCTATACCATGATCTAGCATTCTTTTCATAAGATCTGATGTAAGCGGATATCTTCTTTCTGCTAACATATGAATCATGGTCCCATCTTCTAACTCCAAAACATGCACTCCTGGTTCTTCAAAGAATCTCCAGATAGTAATCTCCCAAACTTCTTGATTGTTCTAGATTTCACCAGTGCTTGTTTCTTCTGTCTCCCAGATAGTTATCAGATCTCCCAGCAAGACTAAGCCAACTCCTTTTGAAGGAATATGCTCAAAATACTCTTGAACTAGTTGATATAGGTGAAACAGATCCTCTCTATCTATCATGTGCAATATATCCCATAGCAAATTAAATACTCTAAAGCTTTAATCTTCTCTATAGAACATCAGATAGTCTCCATCCTTTGATTCTACAACTTCAAAAGTAGATATCTTAGACTTCTTTGCTGCAACATCTTTGGACTTAGGATGCTCAAAATCTACAACTCTTAAGTAATTTCTCAGCTCATCAAATGTATCTGATCTCAACTCTACCTTCTTTGATGGCTGTTCATCACCAGTTGTTCTCTTTCTCTTTAAGCTCCTTTTCCTTGCATCCTCATTCTGTTTTTCATCATCCTTAAAAGAAATAATACTTTCAAATTGCTTTTGATATGCTTCTCTAACAGCATCATACAAATCTTTCATCTCTAAATATTTCAGCTTCTGTAATCCAGTATATCCTTGACCTTTCAGATATGCCATCATAACATTTCTTTCTTTAGCAATACTAGGTGGTCTTTGTGGTATAACTGCTGGCTTTTCTGGTATAGCAACTTCAGCATCCAATTCAGCTTGTAGCTTCCTAGCAGCTTCTTCATTCTTAGCCACTTCAATAGCTCTTAATTCTGCCAAATTCAGCTTCTTCTTTTTCTTTGTTTCAACCAGTTTACCTTTACCTTTGTCTTTAGGATCCAAAGTAGGTTGAGAAGCTTGAGGTTGTTCTTCAGCAACTCCTGGAATACTAACACCTCTTGGTCTTGATAGATTTTGCAATATTTGAGCAACAGTCTCATCATCACTTGCAGTGTGCTCTACTTTGGGTGTATCAGCTTCCTCTTCTTGTAAGACTGTTGAAGGACCAACTTCTTCTTCAAAATCTAGGATCCTTGGTGTAATTATCTCTTGTCTATATGTTCCTTGAAGAGCAGCAGTACCTTGATCACTAGCACCTTGATCATCAGTACTTTGTACACCAGTACTTTGAGGCTTAGTAGGCTCAGTACTTTGAACATTAACTTGAGCTTCAGTACCTTGAGGTTCATCACTTTGAATAGTATCAGTACCTTAAGGCTCAGTACTTTGAATATGAACTTGTGGTTCTTCATAATGTCCAGCATCTTCATTCAAATTCTCTTGCTCCAATATCCTCCCCAATTGGAATGAAGATTGCTTGTGAACCTTCTTGCCTTTAGAAACCTTCTTAAACTTCTTTCCTTTCTTCTTTTGTGACTTCACCCACAACCTGTGATGTTGAACTAAAGGCCATACAAATTTCTTCAATCTTCTAAATTTGTTGTTCAACTTTATAAGTTGTGCAGGAGCCTCAGTAGCTTTCTTCAATCTCACCAATTCTCTTGTCAAGACATAGTTATCCAGAACCAATCCCTCAGGAGGTATATCTCCCTCATCTCCTCCAGATGTTTGAGACCCACTGTGGAAGTATAATCATTGGGAGAGGATGGTGGGTTTACCTCTGGTTCTGAATCATCATGAGCAATATCATGTGGAGATGCAGTACCTTGTGGTGAAGCAGTACGTTGAGAAGCAGTACCTTCCCTAGAAACAGAAGGCTCATGTTCTTCACTTTCAGCAGCTTCATCTCTAACTGCTTGCACTATCTCCATCATGTGAGTAGTCAAAGGTGTATTCCTCCCAGAGAATTTGTCACTCTTCCTAGCCATGAAAGTGAACACCTTTGGTGGTTGTACAACAGCAGGTAACAAGCTCAAAGGTTTGGATATATCCTGAAGTTGTTTGTTCAAGAAAACTTGAAAAAATCTTGGGTACATTAACCATGGTGAACCATTGGAGATATGAGATAGCATACCATCTAAAATTAATCTTGAAAAGTTAAAGCGACGATTTGTAGCTAATCCCACTAAAGCAGATGTAATATTTGAACAAAATTGCTCCCATGAAGTACTCTTGGGACTTAAACAATGAAGTAAAACATGGACTAGATACTTCCATTGGGACTTAAAAGTTGTTTCAGTTAGAGACCCTTCATACCCAATATCCCTTAGTGTATCCCAAAGAAGTTGTTTGTCAAAACGAATAGCTCCCTCTGCATCATCAAACAGTAAATCTTCCCTAATCGAAGCTTCAGTAACTCTAACCAACTTCCCAGCAACTTTAGCCTGAATGTAGGATTCATCATCTTCCATATGAGATCTAGTAGTTTCCCAAAATTGTTGAATCCAGGGCTCAATGATGTCCGGTTCGACCAAAAGAGCATAATTGATTGATGATCCAGTGAGAAAATCAATTATGTCATGAAAAAAAGCATTAGATGGTGTTTTATCTAAATTAGCCACCATGTTATGCTTACTAACTGTGTTCCGATTCACCATTGAAAGTTGTTATAAGAAAAATGGGTCGATGAATAGTGAATGGTAATGAGAGAAGAGAGATATGGAAAAGATTGATAAGTATAAAGATGAGAGGGAAAATCAGAAGATAGTTATTTATAGGTAAGATTTGAAAAATCACAGCCCAATTAATACAGTTACCATTATTTGAATTTTACCCCATCTTTTGACCGTTGGAACAATACGTTGACAAGACTAGCAGTGCTTTCCACGTGTGCAGTACTTTCCAAAGCAGCACTTTCAGTGCAGTACTTTCAGATAAATAAAAATCAGTACTTTTCCAGCCTCTTCTTCACAATGGCAAAAACATCAAAAACATTGCATTGCCTCCCCTTAAACAACGCATAGGACTTAACTAACTAACTAATAAGTCCTCCCCTTAATCGCAGCTTAATAGTTAATCATACCAATACTCACCACCAAATGATTGAATCTTGAAACATCAAATCCTTTTGTGAGTAGATCAGCTACATTGTCATCTGTGTGGACCTTGGCAACATTGATGAGCCTATGCTCGTAACAATCTCTAATAAAGTGATGCCTAATCTGAATGTGCTTGGTCTTGAAATGGTAAACAGGATTCTTCACAATGCAGATTGTACTCTCATTATCAATGTTGATAGGAGTATTCTTAAAATTAAATCCATAATCCAAGAGTTGATTCTGCATCCATAGTACTTGTCCACAACAGCTTGCGCAAAGCAACATATTGCTTTAGTAGATGATGTTTTGCAATGGTTTGTTTCTTACATTGCCATGAAACTAATCTTCTTCCAAGATACTGGCATCCTCCAGTGGTTGATCTTCTATCATAATTATCACCTGCATAATCACTGTCTGAAAAAGCTTCCAAGTGAAAAGGTGAATCCTTTGGATACCACAACCCTAGCTTAGGTTGTTGTTTCAAATAAATGAAAATCCTCTTGACTGCATTCATATGAGAGACCTTAGGTGAGACTTGATATCTTGCACATAAACAGACAACAAACATGATATCAGGTCTAGATGCAGTTAAGTACATAAGATAGCCAATCATTGATCTGTAAAGCTTGACTTCTACAGCTTGTCCATCTTCATCCTTTCCTAATGAGTTGATAGCTTTGATAGGTGTGGTGACGGGCTTCATAGCATCGTAGTTAAACTTCTTAAGAATGTCAATGCATACTTGTCTTGACTAATAAAAATTCCAGCCTTTGATTGTTTAACTTGAAGTCCCAAAAAGAAAGTTAATTCACCCATGGAACTCATTTGAAATTCTTGTTGCATGAGCTTCTCAAATTCTTTCACCATAGACTGTTTTATAGCTCCAAAGATAAGATCATCTACATAGACTTGAACAAGAATGATATCCTTCTTGTCTCTCTTGATAAACAAAGTCTTATCAATTGCTCCTCTCCTGTAACCATGTTGCAATAAGAAAGTGGAGAGTCTTTCATACCAAGCTCTAGGTGCTTGATGAAGGCCATACAGAGCCTTAAAAACTTTGTAGACTTTGTTTGGATGTGCAGGATCCTCAAAACCAGGAGGTTATTTGACATAGACCTCCTCTGTAATCTTGCCATAAAGAAAGGCACTTTTGACATCCATTTGATAAACAGGAAAGCCCATATATGATGCAAAAGCAAGGAATATTCTAATGGCTTCAATCCGTGCTACAGGAGCAAACACTTCATCATAGTCGACTCCTTCTTCTTGTCTATATCCTTGTGCAACTAATCTTGCTTTGTTCTTGATGACATTCTCTCTTTCATCTCTCTTAACTCTGAAAACCTATCTTGTACCAATGACTTTCTTTCCATCTGGTAGATCACATAGTACCCAAACTTCTTGAAGTTTGAATTGAAGAAGTTCTTCTTGCATGGCTTCAACCCAACTCTCTTTAGTTAATGCTTGAGTAACATTCTTGGGTTCTTCTTGGGAGATAAAACAAGTGAATAAACACGTTTGTTGATCCTTATGATTCATCATGTTTTGTTTATACACAAAGCTAAGTAAAGCATTATGTGGTTTAGAAAAACCTTTAGCCTTGGTCCTTGTGAGCACCCCTGATGTAGAAGGTCCAATGATTTGACCAACATGATGATCTTTATGAACTCTTAATGTAGGAGTTTGTGGAACTTCAAGATCATCATCCAAATTTGTGAAATCAGCTCCTGCATTGGAATTTGAGAAAATACCTTCATCTCTAAATTCATCATCAGTATCTTCTAACCCAGGCATGTTCGGATCATTCAAATCATCAGAAGTACTGTCAATTGGTGTAGCAGTACTTTGATCCAAAGTACTGTGAGAGTAATCTGTAGACTTACCCTTCTTCTTTGTTTCTTCATAAGCTCTTCTTTGTTCATCCTCATAAGATTGTGCTATTGTTTCTTGAAAAAGCATCCTATTAAGTTCATCTTGAATAGCTTGATCCTCAGCAGACAAAGTGGATTTTGTTTCATCCGTACTTTTCTCCTTCTCAATAATTATGGGTTCTTCATCAGGAACAACATCAGGTCTAATATTGACTCCATGAACAATGTACTATAAATCTTCCTCTTTGTGAACAACTTGATTTTCTTCTCTAACAAGAACATAGTTCATAAGAGTCAAAACATCAAGATCAAACATCCAATCAGGACCTTTACCTTTTTGATTTTCTTGATCTTCTAAAAATTCAACATGAAGACAGTCTTGAACCTTTTTGGTAACCTTATTGTACACTCTAAATCCTTTGCTATTGGTACAATATCCCAATAAGTATCCTTCATCTGACTAGCCATCAAATTTTCCCAAAGAATCAATAGTATTGAGAATAGTCAGAGGACATCCAAAAGGTTTCATAAAACGTATATTAGGTTTGTTTCCCATAAGCAACTCATAAGGTGTCTTCATTTGAGGTTTAGTGACAGATACTCTATTTAACACATAGCAAGCAGTACTTACAGCTTCAGCCCAAAATTGAATAGGTAATTGAGAATCTACAAGCATTGTTCTGGCTGCCTCTATCAAGGTTCTGTTCTTTCTCTCTGCAACACCATTCTGCTGTGGAGTTCTAGCAATGCTAAACTCCCTCTTGATTCCTTTCTTGGCACAAAATTCATCCATAAACTTGTTCTTGAATTCAGTCCCATTATCACATCTAATACCTCTTACTTTGAGTCTCAATTGGTTTTCAAGGGTTATTATAAGATCATGAATAACATCAAAGGTTTCATCTTTAAATCCTAAGAAAAATACCCAACTGAATCTACTGCAATCATCTGTTACAACTAAGCAGTACTTCTTCTTGTTTAGACTTGCAACAGAAACAGGTCCAAACAGATCCATATGCAGCAACTCTAAAGGATCTATAATTGTTCTTTCCTCAATCTTCTTGCATGATGCTTTGTGTTGTTTACCCTTCTTGCACGCCAAACATGAGTGATTATTCTTGTATGTTTTAGAAGGTAAACCTCTAACTAAATTTCCTTTAACCAACTTGTTGATATTCTTGAAATTCACATGACCTAATCTTCTATGCCATTGATGTGCTTCTTTAAGTGTTGCCTTTGCTACTAAACATGTTGCTCTTTCAGAAGAGTTAAGACTCTTCATATCCAGACTGTACACATCATTGGTTCTTGGTACTCTCAGTATCACCAAGTTATCATCAACAAGCTTGAACTCAGGGGAAAGAATAAGACATTATGTGTCGATGAATAACACAGGTGCTTCTTGTCACAGATCTGAGAGACTGACAAAAGGTTGAACTTGAGCTCCTTCACATAACGAACATTCTCAAAATCTATGCTTCCTGCCTTGATGGTTCCTTTGCCAGTAATTCTTCCTCCACTAGGATCATTCCCAAATGCAACTCTTCCTCCAAAATAAGATCTAAAATCTGACAGAATCTCTTTGTCTCCTGTCATGCTTCCATAGCAACCACTATCAACAATTAAATGATCTTTAAGATCCTCTTCTGGGTTGCCCTGTACAAAGATGAAAGAGTTAGTTAATTTTAGGAACCCAAGCCATTACTGACTTGTGTTCCCCTTGTGGAGTGGCATACTTAAATTCTTTAAGTATGTAATCTCTATTGTTTTTAAGCACATGATCAATTATCTTTGGTTGTTCTAAAACTTGTGTTGGTTTTTCAACAAAACTCTCTTTTTCATCAAAATTCTCTTTATTATTTTCAACAAAATTCCCTGTTTCACTCTTACTTGCTGAAAGTACTGTTTGTTCCCCATCAGTACTTTCTTTCTTAACCCAGCTGGTTTTAACTTTTTGTGTAGATTTCTTTGATCCATATACTCTTTTTGAGGTGTAACACCTTCTAGATTGATAGTAATTGGATCTCCTAGGGCTTCCATTCCAAAAAGTGCTAGCAGTACCTTGATTGGGTGAAAACTTAGCAGTACTTTGAGAAGGTACTGCTTGAGAAACTTTTGGCTTATCAGTACCTTGAAAAGTGCTTGAAGGTACTGGTGATTTTGAAAAAGGTCTTCTCTGGTGAGGGTACCTATAGTCTTTTGAAAAGTTGTTGTGGTTAACCCTATGTGAATTATTCCAAACTGGTTTATTCTCCCTTTGCTTATGGTTGGTAGATCTGGTCTTTGGGAATTTGCTTAGATATTCTGAGTGAAAGTCACAGTTCTTAATCAAATGATCAGGACTATAACAAACAAAACACAATTTTTGACCCATACTCCCAAAATTTCTTCCTTTAGTTCTATGACCAAACCTAACCTGACTTTTTGGTGAATTATGAAAATTAATTTGACCAAAATTATCCCAAAAAGGTTTAGCAGTATTTTGAAAAGTTTTTCTTGAAAGGACTGCTGAATGTTTAGCAGTACTTTGAGTTGAAGGTACTGCTTGACTCTTAACATTATCATCCTTAGGTTTTTCAACTGTTTCTTTTGGGGTTTCAGAACTAGATGGACCTGAATTAGATTGACCAGTAAGCTTTTTCCTAAACTCCAAATTGTCTACTCCAAAACGAGAAACATCTGTCCTGAGTGGTTGAAAACTACCAGTGGGATGAGGGACGGCATGATAACCCTTGTCTTTCTTAAATTCAGGAGGTGTTTGACTAATTGGTTCCTCATTACTAGATGTGTTCTCTTCTGAGCTAATGAGTTCATCATCACTAGTTACTATATCCTCTGAATCAATTTGTTCCTTATCACTAGGTGGGTTCTCTTCTGTGCTACTAAATTCCATACCAAAACCTAGGCCTGTTTTAATGTGTGCTCTTTTCTGTTTTTCAACAAAACTAACATGTGAAAGGCCAGATTCTTCCCAACTAGCAAACTTTTCTAACAATTCATCCCTTTCTTTAGTCAGCTTTTCAATTTCAAAAATCTTATATCCTAACTTCCATTCACTCAATTTTAATTGATAATCCTGTTGTTCATACTTTTTTGCCCAAGCCATTTCATTATTTTCATAAGTTATTATTTTGGCTTCCATTGACTCTAAAGTTATTTGATAACCAGATACCTCAGACCTAGCCCTTCTACAATTATCTCTTTCAGTTACATAATCTTTTAGCACTTTTTGATAAAAATCATGACACTTAGAGCATACCTCAGAGATAGGGGGTGAACTTGGTGAAGTAGCTACCATAGCGAGTAGAACAGGTTCTTCTTCACTTTCCATGCTCCAATCAAAGCTTCCAAGACCATCTCTTGATCCCAAAGCAGCAAATCCTAGTTCCTCATCAAAAGCTGTGCTCCAATCAAACTCTTCCACTGCGACCATAGAGTAGGTTACTGGTTCATCATCAAATTCAGCACTCCAGTCAACCTCTGATAGATTTTCTTGAGCAACCAAAGCTTTTGGTTCAGTAATAGGAATTTCCTTTAGTTCAAGCTTGGGTTTCTCAATCATTCTATTTGCCTGATATTTAGCAAACTTGCATTCTCTTGCAAAGTGTCCAGTTCTTTGACAATTAAAGAATTCAATCTTGGACTTGTCAAACGTTATACCCTGTTTGGGTTTGAAGTCAATGCTTCTTCCTGTTTTCTTCATGAACTTCTTGATCCTAGCAGTGATCATAGCAACTTGCCACCTTATATCAATTTCTTCAAGAGCATCCTCTTCAATTTGTGACAAATCTTCTTCATAAGTAACAGGTAATGTGGCTTGTTGAGTGAAGAAGGAACATACAACTTCATCAGAGTGGATGGTGTTTGTAGGTGATGATGTAGGAGTAGGATAAGCAACAGTACTTTGAGTAGGATAAGCAGTCTTTTAGTGGAAGTACTGCTTCTCTTTTCAGAAGACACAAAAGCAATACTGTGAGATTTTGAACTTGTTTGGCCATTCATCTCATGCTCATATACCTTCAAATGATTGTAAAGGTCATCAAAGTCCATAGTGTCCAAACCAGGTTGTCCTCTGATCATAGTAGCAATCACATGCCATGTGGATGGCAAAATTATTAAGAACTTCATGTTTGCATCTTCAACAGATACTTCTGCTTTGTATAACTCTAGGATACTAAGGAGATTTTGGAATCTGTCATAGGCAGCATCAAGACTTTCTCTTTCACCAATAGTGAATGTTTCAAACTGTTGCTTCAACAGATTTCTATGCATCTTCTTGGAAGCATCATTACCTCCAAATCTTGTCTTGAGAGCAGCCCATAGTTGTTTTGCATCCTTAGCATCATGGAACTTGAGTAGGTGACCATCAGGAATAGCAGACAACAATATATTGAGAGCCTTTTCTTGATTTCTTACTGTAGCTGCTGGCAAGATGGACTTAGGTGGTTTAGGTTGTCCAGGAACTTCTATAGGATCTTCAATTACTTCATTACCATTGACAATTACATTCCACAATGCATGGTCTGTAATAGCAATGTACTGCCTCATCTTCATGCTCCAGAGATCATATTCTCCCTTCTTGATGATAGGAATTCTGAGTGAGGTGATGGATGGGGGTGGTGCGGCTTCAGTCGACATCTTTAGGGTTTGTAGTTAAATTGGTTTTAAGGGTTTCTTCTTAATCAGAGTTTCCACACAAGCTCTGATACCACTTGTTGGATCGATATACTCTGACCAAACTAATTATGTAGCTTGTAAGGGCTTAGCAACCTCGGATAAATCCTAAGTTACTAACAATGAAACACTGAATTACTTTACTAAGTATGAGGAAACTACTTCAATAAAGCTAAGAAGAATAACTTTAAACTTCAACGATTTTATTAATACTGTAAACCTGCTTGATACACAGATTCACTAACAACCCTAATAACTCTAATATCGAACTTGATAAACACTAATATTCTCTCTAAAGTCGTATGCATTCGTATCTCTAAAGTCGTATATCTAATGCCAATCTATGGGTCCTTTTATAGGCATAAGGAATACCCTAGTCGGTTTACAATTACAATTCTTGTACGACAAGTAATACTAAACTAAACTAAGAATATTTTAGAATTACAAAGCTTTCCATAAACGATATAGCAGTTCTTTGGCTTTGCAGTGCTTTGATGTTGAGCAGTACTTTGACTTTCATTAAGTAGTACTTTGACTTTCTTTAGTACTTTGACTTTTTATATCCCAACACATGGAACACATTATGAACGTGAGATAACTGAGGAGGTAAAGCCAAACGATATGAGACCTCGCCAACATAATCGAGAATCTCAAAAGGCTAATAAAACGCGAACTCAGTTTGCTGTGGTTATCACAACGTAAAGGATGATCACGATACACAGAATTAATAATTACCATGCTCATTAGTGGTGTAGACAAAGACAAAAGTATAACCAAGTGAAGTCGGTGTAAAACCAAAATGACGCGCAAATAAAATATACACAACCGCGAGTGTAGCACCCGTATCAAATAAAGCAAGTACGTCGCGATCAAACATAAATAAAATGCTTGTAAGAATACCTGAGGTGTTTGCCGTATCGTCCCTCGTCAGCGTGTAACGCGATCAGATGTCGCCGGCCTCTTGTCACCACTCCTCTTACCTGAACAAGAGTTAGAACCGCCACCTCTTCCACACTCATTGGCCCTATGATCAGTCTGCCCACAAAGGAAGCATGCACCAATAGCACGATAACACGTTCTCCCCGAATGTTATTTCCCGCAAGTACCGCAAGATGGAAAAGAAGCGTAGTCAGTATGTCTCTTCTGCTGAGAAGAGTCAGAGCCGTGCCGAGAACCTGAACCCCGATACTCCTGTCGTCCCCGATACTGCTGTTGATCATGGTCACGCTAGTTGCATTGACCGTTGTCTTCATTACCACCGTGACTCTATCTATCGTGTCGTCTAGAGTCGTGAGAGTGCTGATCTAAACCACGCTGGTTGCTATCCTGATGGCCGTATCGGCGATCACCATTACGGTCTCGTTTGTTGTACCTAGACCGTTCCTACATAATCTCTATATTGCGTGTCGCATTCACCACCTCTGACACGTCATCATACTCAGTATTTACCAACTGCCCCAAAATACAATCAGGAAGTCCCCACTTGAAATGTCATGCCTGCTCTTGTGATGTCCCAGCTGCTGCACCTAGATATCCAACCAGACGAGAAAACCTCTTCATATAGTCAGAACTAGTCTCGTTCTCTCCCATCTTAATCGAGTGATAATCCCATTCGCATTTCTGCGGTTTGGAATAAGGGAAGTACTGCTGCAAGAATATTCCACGGAAATCAGCCCAAGTCAAGGTCACCACATAGGGTTCACCACCCTTCGCCTGTCGATGAGCTTTCCACCAGCTCAACGCATCACCCTCAAATTTGTAGCTCGCGAGCCGAGCTTTAAACTCGTCAGCTACCCCAAGTACCTCAAAGATCTTCTCGATACGGGAGATCCAGTTCTCCGCCTCGATGGGAGTAGTAGCAGAAGTAAAAGATCACGGTTTCTGCTTAATGAACCGCTCGAGCCAAACATGAATGTCCACTGGTTGACCTCCACCACCAGATCCACCGCTGCTACTGGCAAAGCCAAAACGAAGCTCTTCCAAAAGTTCAGTACGAAGCTGAGGGAGAAGTTGTTGAACTTCCTGAGATACAGCCTCTGTGAAAGCAAGATCAAGAGTGTTGTGCGGCATATACACCATCTAAACGAAAACAAAACCAACAAACGAAAAGGGCATGAGAAACAAATACGAAAGGGAGCAGAGCAAAACAAAAGAAACCTAGTGTCTACCAAATCTCACAGGTCAGCCAAAGCCTAAGGGTCGCAAAACCTTGGCTCTGATACCATAATTGTAACACCCCAACCTGACAAGGGTCCGAATGCCACATTATGGAGTCATATCAGAACATACTAATAAAAATGCAAGCAGAAGTCTTTTAGTAAAACATGAAAAGTCACCAAAACATAAGTCTTCCAAAAGTTCCAAAACATAACGAATAAGTGAAATAAAATGTTTCAAAATACTGAATAAAAGATAGTTCAAAATGCCAAATGTCCAACAATAGGGTTCACTAAGGTAGGTCTTCCACTCCTACTCTCGATATCCCAAATCCTTGCTCCCAGCTAAATACCTGCCGTATGGAAAAGAAAACGCGGCTGAGCTAACGCTCAGTGAACAGATATAACCAAATATGTATATACGATAATCAAATCAGAATCAAATACGCAAAGCTGTAACAAATATCATAACAAAACGGAAAGTCCCAACTAAAGAATAAGCATGGTAATCTGAAGAGTAATCAAAGAAATCAAATGAACCGAAATATAAGGGAGAACATGGTAGTCAAATGAATCACATACGAATACTGAATGAACAAATAGCCAACTGAACAAAATCTGGCATAGCAAACGAATGAATCAGAATATCAGATAGTCACATAATAACCAGAATCAAAATGTTGCCACGAGAACCTAATACTAAAGGAGATACTTCAATAGCCAAATCTAACAAATCACATATCATAACCCATATATGCCAAATCATATCAAATCCGTCAAATCATATCAATGTGTACATGGGTAGCTAGCCCAAATGTAACAAACTGTGAGGGGGTGTATTGCACACACGCACCACATCACCAAAACTGAACTGAGTACCTAGGATGTATCCATACGCTCCCTGCAAAACAAATCAAATATACATATGCAATGTATTCAAAATGGCCAAGTGTACACATATCATAATCATGTCAATAAGGGAACGCCGGGGACTAATCACACCGCCCCAGATAGTGTTATGCCATTGGTGCATCAATGACATGGCCATGGTACCTCCCTGGCTAGTTAGCTCGGGCAACTAAACAAAACGAATCATATCAAGCAAGGATCTCAAACAGATATCATATCAAACGAATAACTAATCGAATATCAAATTAGATGATCATACCAAAATAAATCATATCAAATGGATCATATCGAATCAAAGCAAGGAGAATACGAATCGAATATCAAATAAGGACAATAGTCATGAGAGAAAAGAAGTGTCATTACTGAAATGGCGAAATATCTGTACCTCAAAACGTATGCACGAAAGCAAAGCACACAAAGCCAATCACCTCTACCTCTTCACAAGATCTACAGTAAATATACTCACATATCACGTACGCATTCATTTTATAAGCTTCTCATACATTTATAAATGTTGTTCTTATTGATATCATCATTGTGTCTTTTATTTTCTTAACTTCACATCTGTACCAGTTTTATACGAATTATTTGACCCAACAGAAGTACTCCAAAAATTATAAGAAAATTCCCAGAGTTTCCCACATTAATTAAGTAATTTCGTATATTTTTAAAGATTTTAGCTCAGAGCCTAAGCGTGGTTTAAAGATCCATGTTTCCAAACCTGCCCAGAAAGTGTTCAGGAAGTATACCCCAAAAGTTTACGTTTATTAGACCTGCTTAAACACATTGGAAAAATTCCAAAAAATTCTAGAAATTAATTTATATCTTAAATATCAATCCTGTAAAAGAAGAGCTCAAAATTCCCTTTGGTTTGAAAATGAAAAGTCAAAAACTCTAACTGAATTTCAGACTCGTTTTCTCAGCTTTGACACTTGATCCCATAAAATTCAAAAATACGACTTAGACAAATCCAAATTCGTCCAAACCAATTTGTAAACTTAACCAAGACAAAAAATAAGTTTTTCCAACAAAAACCCAAATTTTAACCCTTATGAAACTCAAGTTACAATGTTCCCAAATTTAGCTTCCAAAACAGTCCCGACCAAAAACCCGTATAAAGTTAACATATTACGTGTTTTATTTACTCAAACGCACCCATGACCCATGTAAGCCATACAACATGTTTTAATAACATCTTAGCATGCCTAACATTCCATATTTTTCGTCTTACAAATTTTATACACACTCGATATAAAGTTATTGAATCAAACAACCCAACAATTCACAATTCACATAAATTCATAAAGACACTTGTTAACAAAATCACCTAGGGTTTCTATGTGTCGACTTCCATTAAATATGTATCAAATGCAATTTAAAAAGCTTGAATTAGCAGCCATGATGGTCGATCAAAAAGGCTGAAACAATGATGTCGAGGCAAAAATAAAACAACCATGGGTCGAAACATATACTTTCTAGATTCATAGTAGGTTAGACGATTATTCTCATCCTAACCCAAACAACCCTAACAATTTCGGACGCACAAGAACATCAGGAACCATGAGACCATGATGGGTCGACTGGAAAAACAAAAGAAAATCAAGATAACATGATAGCTTGGTCAATCTAAGAGTGGGTGAAACAAAAATGACCCCTATCCAAACACACGATCAAGACTCAACTCTAACCCCACGATCAAGCCCTAATCACCCCTGCTTCTGCTGCGATTTAGAACCACCTTTTAACCCACGAGTACCCTTGATGATGCTATCACCAAAACGTGCCCTAGGAATTTTTTTTGTTGCTCCTGTTGTCGTTCCTCTTGTGTTATACGATTTTTAGGGTTTAGGGAGGATAGGAATATGGAATACGGTTTTTAAAAAAAAGTGAGGGGATATGGGCAGTAATTGTGCCAAATATTTGGTGATATAGATGGACTCCTTCCTTATTTCAAATGCCAATGAATCTAGACATTTATTTGTATAGAAGTAGTGTACAAAATTTTTAAAAAAATGGTCTAGGAAAAATGTATATTTAGGCATGTATTTTTAGATGTATTTTATAAATGTATATTTTTATTTAACTTAGTTTAAAATTAAATATAAACATCATATACCAATGGAAATAGGAGGAAATATCTTTCAGATGGTGGTGGTGGTGTTGCCTCACGCGCCGTCGTGGCCGGATCTTTGGGCGGCAGCTAGGGTTTAGGAGAGAGAGTGTAGAAAGAGAAACTAGGGTTTTAGTGAGAGAAAGGAAATTGTGTGTGTGTGCGCGCGCGCGTGGGAGAGGGGGTATTTATATGGGGAATAAAGGATTAAAAAATAATTATTATGAGGGGATGGGGGGACGGCCAAGGGTAAAAGAGGGGCCAAACCCGTATTTTGCATTAACTTTCCCGATTTACCTCTCTCGAGCTCCTATATTTCTCTATTAGTTTCCAACGACTTTCATTTATGAATTAATTGTTTTTATTTACGTTTTTCCACAAATTTTGATTATTAATACGTCATATCTCATGTTACGAGTTAAAAGTTACGTTTTCAATCGTTTTAGGATTTTATTGTCCCGAATCAAGTAGTGCCTATCATTACGGGCTATAACTCCTACCATAACTCATTCAATACTAAAATAAATCATAAAAGCTAATAAATGATACCAAGACAAGTCACGACTAACCGGAATAGCTCCTAACGGCACTCGGTCTAGCTAGCGTAATGCGGTTACCTAAAAAGGGCTCCCTAATTACCAGTTGTCACAGCCTCCCAGCCTCAGAAGAAACCCGTCCCGGGTTTCACTCTGAGTTGCTCGATGACGAAAAGAGTTTAGGATACTTCTTTCGGAACACGTCCTCACGTTCCCATGTGAACTCTGGTCCATGACGGGAATTCCAACAAACTTTGATGATTGGAATACGACTACGTTTCAGTCTTTTCACCTCAGGATCGATGATCTCAATTGGTTCCTCAACGGAATTCAGACGCTCATTAATTCAGATATTTGTCATAGGCACGACTAGGTTTTCCTCGGAAAGGCATTTCTTAAGATTACTTACGTGAAAGACATCGTGTACACTGCTCAACTCCTAAGGTAGCTCAAGTCTGTAAGCTACTGGTCTGATTCTTTCCAGGATTAGAAAAGGACCAATGTATCGGGGGGTTGAGTTTTCTACGTTTGCCGAAGTGTATTACCCCTTTCAAAGTGGAAACCTTCAACATGACTCGGTCTCCCACTTGAAACTCTAAGGGCTTACGTCTCCTATCGGCGTAACTCTTTTGTCTATCACGTGCAGCTTGCAAACAATTACGGATTTGAACTATTTTCTCAGTGGTTTCTAGAACGAGTTCAGGACTGGTAAGCTGGTTGTTGCCAACTTCCACCCAACAGATCAGAGAACAGAATTTTCGGCCATACAACGCCTCAAATGGTGCGACCTTAATGCTAGAATGATAACTATTGTTATAGGAGAATTCGGCCAAAGGTAGGTATTCTCTCAGCCTTTGCCGAAATCGATGACACAGGCACGAAGCATATTTTCTAACGTTTGAATGGTTCTTTCACTCTGACCGTCGATTTAAGGATGATAAGCAATGCTTATATCAAGTTTCGTTCCTAAATCCGTTTGTAGGGACCGCCAGAAGTTTGACGTAAAATGGATATCTCGGTCGAAATGATAGATATAGGCACGCCATGACGAGATACTATCTCTTTGACATACAACCGAGCGAGCTTGTCGATACTATCGACTTCGCCAATGGCCAAGAAGTGGGAAGATTTAGTTAATCAATCCACAATTACCCAGATAGCGTCACAGCCACTAACTGTTCTTGGTAATTTGGTGATGAAGTCCATGGTGATTCACTCCTATTTCCAGACAGGGATTTCGGGTTGCACTAGCAATCCTAAGGGTTTTTGGTGTTCGGCCTTTACCTTGGAACATGTCAAGCACTTGCTGACATACAGAGCTATGTCAGCTTTCATGTTCGGCCACCAGTAGAGTTTCTTTAGGTCGTGATATATCTTATCGCCTCCGGGATGAATAGAGTATTTTGATTTATGTGACTCATGCATAATCAATTCACGAATTCCTCCATGAAATGGTATCCAGCTTCTGCCTCCGGGATGAATAGAGTTGAGACGGTAGAGGTGAACTAATTGTCATTCCTAAGGATCGAACGAGTAATGGCGGAATGTTTTCCTTTAGGCTAAGGGCATCTGCAATGACGTTGGCCTTACCCAGATGATAACGAATCTCACAATCGTAATCACTGAGCAATTCCAACCAGCGGCGCTGTCTCATGTTTAGCTCCTTCTGGTCTTAGATTTGTTGCAGACTCTTATGGTCGGTATACACTATACACTTAGTACCGTACAGGTAATGTCTCCAAATCCTAAGGGAAAATACTACAGCACCTAACTCCAAATCATGGGTAGCGTAGTTTTTCTCATGCTTTTTAATTTGTCGGGAGGCATACGCTATCACCTTCCCCCGTTGCATCAGAACATCTCCTAAGCCTTTGTGCGAAGCATCGCATTATACGACAAAATCTTCGGTTCCTTCAGGCAGGGCTAGGATGGGTGCACTACACAACTTCTCCTTCAGTAATTGGAATGCCTCTTCTTCCTTTTCTCCCCATTCGTACTTAACGTCCTTCTGCGTCAGTTTGGTCAGCGACTTAGCTATTTTGGAGAATCCCTTAATGAACCTCCAGTAATAGCCTGCTAGACCTAGAAACTGGCAAACTTCCGATAAGGTTTTAGGGGCAGCCCATTCCTTAATGGCCTCAATCTTAGCGGGGTCTATGTGAACTCCTCGACTATCTATCACGTGACCTAAGAATTATACGGTCGGAATCCAAAATTCACACTTAGAGAATTTTGCGTACAACTGTTCTCGCCTTAATAACTCCAAGATGAGCCTCAAATGCTCTTCATGCTCCTCCCTACTCTTGGAGTATATCAGGATTATCAGGGCGCGTTGGTCAAACCAAACGACATCACTTGAAATTCATAGTGCCCATAACGACTTCTGAACGTTGTCTTCGGGATATCTTCCTCTCGGACTCTAAGCTGGTGGTACCCGGATCGTAAGTCGAACTTAGAATAGATACTAGATCCTTGGAGTTGGTCGAATAGGTCATCTATCCTAGGTAGTGGGTATCGGTTCTTCACCGTCAACTTATTCAACTCCCTATAGTCGATGCACATACGGAACGATTCATCCCTCTTCTTCACGAACAGTACAGGGGCTTCCCACGGTGACTAACTTGGTCGAATGAATCCCTTCTCTGACAACTCTGCCAACTGTCTAGACAATTCCTCCAACTCTCTTAGAGCAAGTCGATAGGGTGCCCGGGCTACAGCTGCAGCACCAGGTATCAACTCGATTTGGAATTCCACTTGTCGGATAGGTGGAATCCCTGGCAGATCGTCGGGAAACACATCCGGAAAATCTCGAACGACGGGTACATCCATAAGATGTCTTTCATTCTTCTTCTCGCTTTTCTTTTTAGAAATTCGAGCTAAGAAAACACAACCTTCTCTGTCGATGTACTTCTGCACCTTAATACAAGAGATGATGCTCAACCGGGAGGGACCTCCACAGTCGCTCCGATATCCTTGTATACTCAGGACTTTTCCACCATACGACACATGCACAATCTTCTCATCGCAGATGATCTATGCACCGTTCTCGATAGCCAATCCATTCCGATGATGACGTCGAAACTTCCTAAGGTAATGGGAAAAATGTCTATGCTAAACGGGTGGTCTAGGAAACTTAGTGTGCAACTTCGGACTACAGTGTCTATCCTTTCCCTATTTCCATTAGCTAACTCCACATCATAACTTAATCCTAAAGGTGTCGGGACAATTCCTATTAATGGCATAAAGGCAGTGGATACGAAACTCATATCGGCACAGGTATCAAACAGTATGGAAGCATAGTGGTTATTGAGAAGGAACGTACCCATAACCACGTTCGGGTCCTCCTTGACTTCCTTCCCAATGACGTACACTCGCGCTGCTCCCATGTCTATCTGTTGATTTCCAGCACCCTGGTTTTCCTGGTTCCCTTCAGTCTCTCGATTCACAGGGTTATGCCCATTACTTCCCATACCTCGGTTCACCTGACCTCTTCGATTCCCCGGGTTTCCTCTGACCCAGGGCTCTCGGCACTCATTCTTGACATACCCTTTCTTTCCACATCCAAAACAGGTGACAGTGGCCTTCCAATCCGCTCCTTGTGCGGTTCGCGCCACAGTAAGGGGTTGGGACCTACAGTCTCTGGCCATATGTCCTACCTTAGAGCAATTCCTACACACCACTAGGCACTGCCCATGATGGTGTTGATTTCAACGATTACACAAGGGTTTGCTACCTTCATAACCCTTCTTTTCTCCATTACCTATAGCATACATCCTGGCAGTCTCTCGTCGTTTGTTGCTATCTCCCTTAACATTCTCTTTCCTTTTCCTCTTATCACCCTTACTCTTGTCTATTCCTTCCAACACAAGAGAATCCATCAGATGCTGGGCTATGGTAACTGCCTCATGCAAGTTACCCGGCTTCGCAGCAATGACATCATTCCTAGTAGCTAGAGGCAATCCATCAGTGTACCTTTCAATCTTAAAAGCCTCCGTATGAACCATCTCTGGGTAAAGCAACGACAATTCTTGGAAGCGACGGTTGTAAGCCGTCATGTCATTTCCCTTTACCTTATGGTTCAGAACTCAACTTCTAACTTCTTAATCTCATTCCTAGGATAGTAAGTCTTGATCAGTAGGGCCTAAAACTACCTCACTTCCTACCGGTATGTGATAGTTTTTCCACCAAGTCAAAGCTTCGTCCTTTAGAGTGAACATCGCGTACTTGACCTTGGCATCCTCATCACAGTTACTGACAGTGAATACGGATTCATTTTTCTCCATCTACCTCGTTAGGTAAACCACTCTCTCGGTTCCTCCAAACTCGATGGGACCACATAATCAGAACTCCTTGTAGGTACAACCTCGAGCTCGATTAAGTGATGGGGTTCCAGCAGAGGTGTTTGAGTGATTTGACTCAGCTAGCAGCTCAGCTATACGTTGTGTCACGAGCTGGTCGATGTGGGCTTGATCCATAAGCAGAGGGATCGGTGGGTCATGACCATTCTCAGCTTGGTCATTGGCGTTCGGGTTATCAACGACGGGGTTGTCGGTATTCTGGTTCTCAACATGTGGAGTGGTTGGGGTCGGACGACGACCTCGACGAACAAGAGTGACCACAGCAGCAGGCGCTGCTCGGGTGGTCCTAGGCGGGTTTCGTCTTGGTGCCATTAATCTGAAGGTTAACACAAGTGTTTCATAAGTTTCACAACTCACGTTTCATTAGACGGGTTTTGATCTCAAGGATATCGAATACCGCACGAATATAAAACCAAGATAACATGGATAATGCCACATCATGACGAAATAATGAAAGCTCGAAACGAGAAATCAAATGATGCACTTCTAATAGCCATAACACATAATTTTCGAAGTACAATACATGAAAGGATAAAGAGTAGTCGAAAATGATCCTACTAATGAAACTAAAAAGATAACTAAGATAAGTCTACATCTCGAACTGGGGACTCCTCAGTTTCAAGATGGTACAACACTATAAACCTAAGATAATCTAGCCACAATCACGGGTGACTCTAGCTGATCTCCTAACATCCTCAATCACTCTCCATAGTGACGAGATGTTAAGACGTTGGGCATTGCGATCTCTCCTTAGATCCGCAACCTCTCTCTCCAGCTCGCCGACCTTGCGCTAGAGCGCTTGGTCTGCCTCTTGGGCTGTCGTACACTCTGTCTGCAGGTTCCCTACCGGCTCATAGAGCTCTGACATATCCTCTCTCAAGGCCATAGTCCTCCTAACAACTGCCCCCATATCTCCTCTCAACTCCTCTACACTAGCCATCGATACTCCAACTAGCCGGTCTGATAAGTGACTAAGCCTAACACCCTGGAATATAATCCGCTCCCAAATCAGACCCGTCTCTCCATACTCAGCGGGCTCTGAATCTATCTCTGATGGGATATCTGAACCTAGTAGGCTGCCTAGCTCAGGTAAGTGAGGAGGTGAGTCAAATTCAAATGGCTGCTCAGGTGAATCAGGCTCACGCAAGAGTAAAGGAGAGCCTGGTCCTAGAGAATGCGCTGAATGTGCGGGACTCTGAAGCGGTGGAATACCCTCATCTAGGATGTCCTCATCCTCCTCCAGAGGCTTCACATCCTCATCCACATACTCCTACTCATCCTCATACTCCTTCTCATCCTCATCAACAGAGGGGGAGTCCATGAGTCAGCATCTCTGTGAAGGTGAGTCCTGTGGTGGCAAAGTAGGGGATCTAGGTCTTCGGTGAGATGGCGATCAAAGTGGTGATGATAGGAGAGAGTGAGCTGATAGGTGTATAGGTGATGATGGAGGTCGTATAGACATACGAGCGGTAGTATAATGAGTAAGTCTGGGCTCGTGCTAAGACTTGATGTAATGTGAGCTTTCTAGAAGAACTAGGGCTATCAGATGATGATGGCAACTAGGAAGTAAGTGAAGTCTGTGGCTCTGGAATGACAGATGATGATGAAGTAAAAGTGGGATATCAGACAATCACATAAGGAT
This sequence comes from Chrysanthemum makinoi, assembly GCA_910596185.1. NCBI lineage: Eukaryota > Viridiplantae > Streptophyta > Magnoliopsida > Asterales > Asteraceae > Chrysanthemum > Chrysanthemum makinoi. Next base: position 159,281,656 of record OU343217.1, on the reverse strand, counting down.
CATCATGCGCAGGAGTCATCAGAGTCCGTGCTGGGGAAGAAGCGGCAGCAAGGATCTCCTCTGGCACATCATAAGCTAGTGAAGGCATGGTCTGTGACAATGGCGTAGGGTAGGTATAAGTGTATGAAAAATGACTAGTTCTAATAGCGCATCATCATATCAAAATATACATCACATAGTGAAAAACTTTTTAAATAAAGGTACCGCATTACTCAAAACATGCATTTAAACAAAACCGCATAAATTCTACTCTATCATATCATCCATGCATCATATACTTCCAAGTCATACCAATCATATAGAAAGCTCATAATACACTAAAATCAATAAACATATCGCAATTCATAACATCTCAACAATCAAATTGCAGTTCATTCCTTACTCAAATCAAGAGGCTTCGGCTTGGCAGGCTGGCATGCGTCGGTCGAGGATCAAGTTTTCTAAAAAGTGGTTATAGTTTAGGTTTTAATAAGTACCTAGTTCTCTATAACCTTGGCTTTCATACCAATCTGTAACACCCCCAAATCTCGGTACAACGGAAGACTTAAACAAGCTTTCGGGGCGTTACTGGATTGGTACATCACACAAGTATAGGAAAATAAGATAATCATAAATAGTTCTCAACCAACCCCATAGTTAATTATCTGATTACATTTATTCCAACAATATTCAAATGTAAGGCCCAAAAGAGATTATAAAGTAGGTCGACATAATATTATTAGAGTTTAATTATGATCCTTCAACCATGCCTCTCTGTCAAGCCTCCATAGAACAAGCAATCCAAACATCAACTCAATTACCTAAGAAAACATGCTAAAATGTCAGCTAACGCTGGTGAGTTCATAGGTTTAAATATAAATTCAATTGTGGGCCAGAAAGAGTTTATTTGCTATGCGAGACTAAGATAGATACACAATAAACATTCCAATCATACTCCATCAATAATCCAACAACACAATCGAGATCTCAGCAGGGCCCCAAGCGACTCTAGTTAGGCACAGTTGTAGCAAGACCTAGAACAAATGCTACCCTGGACTAGGTCGGAGTAGATATCTATTCTTAGCTAGGCAACGCAGTTATAGCAAAGATTGCTACCCTAGACTAAGGCAATATCTACCATATATCTATCAGTTCTAGTCGGCACATAAGCAAATCAAAAAGAGTTTGAGCAGGTCCAAGAAAGAGTAGCATGATTTCTCACCCCAATTTAGTTAAAACAAAGATAAAAATGGGGCTATGAAACTCACCTCAAACAAGCAAGGCACAAATAATCACTAGCAACACAGATAACAGCTAACTCGGCTCGGCAACTACTGACTAGGAAATATCTATTAATATAAAAAAATTCTTAATATGTTTTCCAATCTCAATATTATCTACCCTGAATATATTCTAATTCTTATCTCTAAAAATGTCTCGATTCACTATTTAGTTACAAGCGTCTGGTATCATCGTGTGTGTGGTATCGACTCGACAAGACTCCATGAATGCACCATATCTCTACCAATGTGACTCATAACGACACAATGAAACATCTAAGAAATAAGCTTTATAGTTTAATAAGTTTCTAAATAAATCGTTAGATCTTATCAAATTCGTCAACTCGATAAACTCAACTATTTATTTATGTCACTTATTATCCCAAAAACAAGTCACATCCTAGCGAGTTATAAGGATAATTCACCCATTAATACCTTTATCCGACGCTCATAACGGGCTCTTATTAGATTCTGCAACCCAATAAGTCCGCTATCCTCGTGGGTTAAATCTATTAATGTCAAGTTATCCGTAACCCATGCATAACACATAATGGGTATTAAATACTCATCAATGACACATTTTGGTAAAAGTGCCCTCGAAACATTTAATAACTCATTTATTACAAAAACTTTCCATTTTAAGACGTAAGTTCCCTTTTAAATATCGAATAACAAGGCGAGTCTTGTTATCAAATATTGAATATAAGAACCTTCTATTATCTATATTTCTAGTTTTATTTACAAGTTTATATATATATTACGTCAAGTTTCAATATATGTTTCGAGTTATTATCCATCTCGAGTTCGCGAGTCCGAGTCATGACTCTCGGCTTTTATACGTCATATTGCCCAATAAATAATAAAAGTCCATGTTACGGCATTGCCGGGGTCAACCGAGACTAGAAAGTCACGGTAACACCGACGTTGCGCAAAGTTGACATATATAATATTAAGTCCAAAATAAACAATTCCACAATCTCCAATTAACCTGCAAACAATCTCATATCAATCCCGACATCCAATTTAAGTACCAAACACACCCGAAACCAATGTCGCGACCTTAATGGTCTTGACACGATCCCGGTTAACACCACGCGAACCAAACGAGCCCTATAAGCTCTTTGGCTCCTCGCGTCTCATCCAAACTCCAACAAAAACATCCAATATGTTACCACAACGACCCGACCCGGACCCATTGGTCCTTGAGGGTCTCGGCTCCAACCTAACGCCACCAAAACGGACCCTAGTGGTCCTTTGTGGCTCGTTCCCTTCTTGCAACGCCTAACCAAACGAACCCTAATGGTTCGCTCCTTTCCCAAATGCAACCAAACAACATTCAAACACCATCAAACCTCCAAATACTTCATCCAACCACAATAAAAACCTTACAAGAAATATAAAAATGCAAGAACACACGGACACGACACAACACACGATACCAACATACTTGTTTTCACATTTTATTAGTTTTAAACATTTTTTCAAGTCCATTTTCATCAAACCCAACCACGAAACCCTCGAATACGTGACATAGTGTCTCGCACGTGGTCACAAAAGACTCAAACAAGTCCATATGTTGCTCCTTTTACCTTAGACGTTCCCGATCTACACTCGTATCACAAAAACAAGTACACCTGTCGCGTTTATACGTGTTTTGGATGACCAAAAGTGGGAGTTAGAGCGCGTGACCTATACCAATGGAAAGAGGAGGGAAAAATCTTTCAGATGGTGGTGGTGCTGTTGCCTCACGCGCCATCGTGGCCGAATCTTTGGGCGGTGGCGGCTAGGGTTTAGGAGAGAGAGAGAGAGAGAGAGAGAGAGAGAGAGTGTAAAGAGACAAACTAGGGTTTTTGTGAGAGAAAGGAAAGTGTGTGTGTGTGTGTGGGAGAGGGGGTATTTATATGGGGAATAAACGACTAAAAAAATAATTATTATGAGGGGAGGGGGCGGCAAAGGGTAAAAGAGAGGGGCCAAACCCGTGTTTTTCGTAAACTTCCCCGATTTACCTCTCTCGAGCTCCTATATTTCCCTATTAGTGTCCAACGACTTTCATTTATGAATTTATTGTTTTTATTTACGTTTTTCCATGAGTTTTGATTATTAATACGTCATATCTCGTGTTACGAGTTAAAAGTTACGTTTTCTCTCGTTTTAGGATTTTACTGTGCCGATTCAAGTAGTGCCTATCATTACGGGCTATAACTCATACCATAACTCACTCGATACTAAAATAAATCATAAAAGCTAATAAACGATACTAAGACAAGTCACGACTAACCGGAATTGCTCCTAACGGCAAACTACTCGATCTAGCTAGCGTAATGCGGTTACCTAAAAAGGGCTCCCTAATTGCCAGTTGTCACACGATGCATGCCAGAGGAGTAAAACCAAAAATGTTGGGTGTGTGTTTGTTTTGCAGACCAAATTATGTGTACCTGCCTTTATGAAATAAGTGCGGATCAAATGGGTCTCCGATCAGGTTTATCCTCCCGTCGTGACCAACTTCTTTGCTTTCAATTAAGTGTTGAAAAGTGAAACGTGGCTTTTGCTTTGCATCTGCATATGGACTATATAAGTGAGAAGAGCACCATTTTTTGTATAAAGGGCCTCATCCCGAAAAAGCACTGTGTATTAGTGCCTGCACAGACAACTAGAACTCAGTGAGTACATTGGTAAGCATTCTTATCGTAGGAACCCAATGTCGTTTTGACACTTATTCCTGAACTTGATAGATAGCTTTATACTGCAGTTCTTTTTTCAATCCTTTTTTATTCCAATGTTAATTTGCATTTGTGTTCTGTTTCTTTAGAAATGTAGCAATACTTCTGTCTAATAAGTAACTAGGTTATCGTATAATTCTTTCAAACATATTAGTCTTGAATAGATAGATGGTAGCATACATCACTATTTGGATTAATAATAACAACTATGTCTGAAGCATTGGTGTTGCTGCCTACTTTATAAAATTTGGGTCTCTTTTTCATTGTGATTTTACTCACTAGCTTCGTTTTCTGTAACAGCCAAGCTGAGCAGGAGATGAAGACAGTCGTCAAAGTACGTCAACCTGGACCTCTGGGGATTATAGAGCACGAGTTTTCTGCTGAGGAGATTGAAAAAGCTGATGCTACTGTTAAGAGATGAGTGATGAATTGGAAAAGGAATGCTATCATTGAACGTAATCTACCCCGTCTTGAAAGATTATATTAATTAACCGCTTATTAGTTGTTTAAACACTAATTTGAATATCACATGTGATATTAGTGTTATATTGTATATCATATATGATATTAGTGTTATATCATATATGATATGTAATATCACATATGATATTAGCGTAATATCACATATGATATACATATCATATCACATGTCATATATGATTTAACACTAATATCACATGTGATATTTAAATTAGTGTTTAATCATATATGATTTTTTTTTTCATGCAAATTTCAAGTAACGTAAAAACTGACGAAAATTGTGAAAAAATGATTTTTTTTCTTTTTTCGAAAGTATATCAAAGTGCCCGTCTATAGAAAGATAATTAAATGCTCGTCGCGATGGTGTAATTATTTTTGCTTAACGATTAACTGTTTAAAAGATATTTAAATTATAAAAATATGTGAAATAATAAAATGCTTTTAATCTCAGTCATTGATTTTTTTTTAGATGGATGGTGGAGATGAGTCACTTGGTATGTAAGAAAAGTGTGGTATGTAAAATAACTCTACTCATACTTTATTTGGAATAATCTCATGCGAAAAATAGTTCAGTGCAATAGTAAGCTCTCACTATCCTTCATTGTCATTCTCATTATGATTCTTGCTAGCAATGACCGGTTGTATGTCCTTATGGATTACCTATACTTTTGCCATAATTTTGTATTTAAACACTCCCAATGCCTTCAACTTTTAACCTATTTTATGTATACAAACACCCCGCGGCAACGCGCGGGCCTATACATTCGTTTTGTTACATTAGATGGTCAAGCCAACCATTGTGAGTGAACTGCTCTCATATACCAATATCGAGCAACTGCTTAAAAATTACCAGGTAAATGTAAAAAATATAGCATGTCTCATAATTTTACTGGCTCGCAACCCTTTTATTAACATGATAATCTGTTAGGTCACCATGTTTGTAACACAAGCATCAATATAAGAAATATAAAGGAAGAGATCGGATGAACAAATACACACACACACGTATGATAATATATGAAGAGTTATGCGTAAAGTGTAAAGTGTGAATTGAACAACCAACCCTCAAGTGAGGGTTTACAAGAGTATTTATAGGAGGGAACTAGGGCAACACACCAAGTTCCCATCCTTTCCTTATTGGGCTTGGGCCTAGGCTTATGGGCCTTCTACATAAGCCTAAACTTAATAACAAACATAAAGGCCATAATTAAGCTAATTATTACATATTAATTACTAACACTTTAATTCTAGTTTTGGAGTGATTCCAACATTATCCCCCTAAGTGTTAGTGATTGATAATATAAACGTTGTAGGTGCTGATGTAATAGTAGCTTTGACGTCTTCTGACATTCTTCTTTCTTGTGAGAAGAAGTGTCTTGATTCGAACAATCTCCCCAGTGTAGAGAAATTGTTTCCTTTGAAGTATTCTGTTTTGACGTCATCATTTTCTTTATTCTTTGATCTTTGTTCTTTTTTATGGTAGTGATAGTATGTTGTTGCTGTCTGCATCAGGTCTGCTTCATTTCTCCAGTGTCTCCACGTCTTTCTTCAACATGCTCACACGCTCTTCAACGTTGGATTTCAGTGTTGATGTAGTTCTCTAAGTCTTTAAACTTTGTAGATTCTTTGATGATGAAGAATCATTCTGACTTTGTGTTGCCTTTGATCATGTGAGAACTTCATATAGTGATGATGTTGGCTTGAGCATGTGGAGAATCAGCACGATCTTTTCTACCCGCAAGCATCCATAAGAAGAAGACATAAAACATGGGTTAGAAATAATCTAGCGCTTACAGGTTTGAACTTCGAGAGTGTTAACAGCATAGTGTGAAAACACAACTCTAATTCTCACAAAGGTTGTTCCTGAACTGGAGTCCCACAAGTGAGATAACACGATGTACCGAAGTACACCTACAGTTTAGATGAGTCGCTGAGGTACACCGAAGCATCACCTTATGACTGTAGATCGTTTGAGACACACTAAGCAGTAATCCACGGGGAGTTACCGAAGTGACCTGCTGTCAGGGCTGTTTGATGTTGACCCTGGCAGGAGTTTCCATTCAATCACTGAGGATCACATGTATGAACCTCTCATAAATGTTCTCGACAGATTGCTAAGATCTGTGAAGGACTCGATAATGTATCACTTGCGTCCTTATTGTTGAACAACAAGCGATGAATTGTCAAGTGTACCTAAGAGATCGTTTGATGAATCTCGTGGCTCTAGACTCAATAGTGCGCTTTGGTTTTCCTAAGCGGAGACTAGGGAGAGGGTCTCCTTCTTCAATACCAGCAATCTCTAAGAGAAAGCCGATAGTTTACGTAGGGTTCCGTGTGAGAATGAAACAAGCTTCTGTTGAGAGAAACTTGAGTGGCTAAGAAGGTTTAGTGCATGCGTCACTGGGTCCATGACGACTTTGATCTTCAATACCGGTGTCATCAAGTGACAACCTGTAGCATATGAATTGAACCCGGTGTCAGCCCTAAGTTGAATAATCTGGAGGGCTATTTCTTTTCACCCTTTCCTTTGCATTTCTTTTTAATTCTTCAACTCCTTCTTTCTCCGATTCTCATTTTCTCCTTTTTCATAATCATACCTAAGGACTTCTAATTCTAACTATTGGTGGTGTCCTTGGGTAGATCCCTCCAGCTCTGGCGGATCATAGGACGGTTATTACTAACCTTAGTCACCTTATAACTCCATGACTAACCTATGTTGCCACAAAACCATTTTCATTGAAAATCTCTCAAAGTATTTATAAGTAATAAACATTTTGTAATACTTCGAGAGTTTAATATTTTTGCAGAAATACTCCCCCTCCACACGTGCTTAAGTGTTTTGACAGAAATCTGCATGGTGAGAGAAGAGCGCGCACTTTTGAATTGATCAACTCATGATAGACAATCCCCCGCGAGACACGGTTACGTTGCATAGTTAAAGAGTTACATTGTCAGCTTTTAGGTGACAACTAGCTCTAATAACTACCTTGAAGGTGTGGACAACCTCGAAAGGTTGTCAAACCCGTCAAAGTTTATGTCTACCAAGAGTTTCTCGAATGGTACATTCTACTCGGACAAGTCCTTTGCGAGACACGTTTACATCACTAGCGAACTAGCTTGAAATTATTACCCGTCCCGGACAAGTCTTTTCGAGTTACTAACATTTAAGATCTCGTCAATTCATTGGTTAATTCTTTGGCACGACAATTCAGTAACAATTCACAACATATTTCTTATCACATAATTTTTCTCCCCCTCAAAAATGGCATATTAATATGTTATTTTTGATGAAATTTGATATCAAATATGTCCATTTCGAGTTTTGCGGGAAGATTACCACGAAGAACATTTTGTGAACAAAGGTTTAATGAAATACTCCCCCTCAACAAGTGATATTAACTTTTGAGGTTTTGAAAATCTTAAGGGGAAGTACTTGGTCTTTTGAGCAAAACTTTGAAAAAGGAAAGTTTTGATTAGTTTTACTCAAAAGTAAGAAGCTTTCGCTCCTTTTATAGGATTGTGGCACTGAAGCGTACCACAGGGTCCTTTCATTACAAGAACGGGTTGTACACTGTTATGTGTGCACAAGCAATTGTTAAATAAAATCACACATCCAAATAGTTAATGAAAGAAACAGATCAAGGGGTACCAGGAGTCTCAGGTATTCCAGCAATAACTCCAGGAATGCGTACTGAACGTTGATAGCCTGTGAGAGAAATGTTGGGACGACCACCTACCAAACTTTCCAACGTTCTGAGCTGGTCCCTTCTGAACAACCTTTCATCAATGCGAGTGATGATCCTCTTTGTAACAATTCGCATTTTCAGGATTTCTATCCATTCTCAAATTTTTACTATTCATCTCGAGAAATTACTATTCACTTTCACTATTCATCCCGTAAAATTTTTATTTCACATTCTCGTAAGATAAATTATTTTAGTAATGACTTGAGAGTTAGACAATCGTTAGATCATTTTCGCAAAAGTTATTAAGAAAACATCGTTTTAAAGTTTCATTTTGGTCGGTACACCGTTTAAACATCACGCGCATAACGAAAATCAACTCTGATAATTTTCCTAACATCAGATAAATTCTTAAATCACTCATGATTAATTTAAGAATTTTTAGGATTTATTTTTATGTTACCAAATAAACCCTGCGTTGAACAAAACTAAACTTACGTTTTAAACAATTCTACTTACATCCAGACTTAACGATTCCTGCACCGTGTTTCTAATATGTTCTTGACACTTTTATATTTTTTGGAAAAGTCAAACATATTTCCCTCCTCCTTTGACCATAAAGGAATTAACCTTGTACGTTCTAAGTTTTTGCTTAAATCGCGTAACTTTTAAACTTCACAAATAACTGTTAAGTTATCCCGCGTATGACGAAAATCACATTTTAGACTAATTTTAGTCTACTCTAAATAAATTCACGGTCGTTTCCCTGAAATTTCGTTCTTTTATGATAAACTGCGAATTACGCGTTTTTGACCCTTATTTCCAGTTTTAAGCAGCGTTTTTGCACCCAATAAGACTTATCACCCATTTTATATTTTTAGATGGAGTATAATGATGAGTTTAATCATTCCTATAAGTTTCATATTTTTACGATACCCGGTTTTACGTTTTATGGCTTAACAACTTACGGTTGGCATTTAACGGAACCAAAACTCACTCCGTAACCAAGATATTATCAAGACTTATAATCTAAGCCTTGTCACATGTTATGAAAGCCTCTTAGGGGGGGAGTCATCAACTTGGTGTCTTCATCCTAACCATGGTTCATGTAGATCATTACATGTGTCCTAAACTTAACCATGGTTAATATTTAACCCAATATATGGTTAACCAAAATTACCCTCCTATAAATAGCAAGCAAAATACATCCTTAGAACCCTCATATTATGTTCTTGGTCGTTCATATAATAAAACAAACACATCTTCCATAATTTGATCCATAAACTCCAAGTTTATGCAAAGAAGTTTCAAGTAGTAAGTTACTACATCAAATCTCTAGCAAGTTTAAGTGATTTTCTTGAGTTTAGATCCACTCAAGTCACTTAGTACTTCATCACCAACTCTTAAAGTTTGCAAGGGTGCCAAGGTGTGGAAAGCTAGCTCAATCCGAAGTCTTAAGCGATCAATCAAAGTCCTATCCTTACTAAGTTACTCCTTTCTTATTAAAAGCCAAAAATTGTAAGAAACTTATCACCACCATCATCTCATCTTTATTATTCATAATATTAACTATTTCATGCTATATATATAGTTACTATGTTGATTCATGATGTACATATACTCAATCACGTGTTTTAATTTACATATTGTCATAAAAGTAACAAACTAGTAAACTAGTCATATTCTACACATTTAAGACCATTAAAATCAGTAGCCTATGGACTTTCTAACTTATATACTATGGTAGACAAGATAAAAAGGTAAACATAGCAACTTGAATCACCCAAAACGGACAAACGAGTCAAAAGTTATGGTCAAAAGAAGTTAGCGAAAGTAAAACTCCAAAACTGCCATGTATAAGCTGATAAGGGCCTGGTCGTGTAAAAAGTGGTACTTCCGGTCCGAATCATCAAAAAGTTAAAACACGAAAGTTTTCCAGAACGACGTTTTCCTACGGTTCTAAGGAAGCTCGGACCTTGAAAAAGCATAAATAGGCCATTATCTCTCAAAAACAGAAACTGCCCTTTATTTGGTCTCACCTAAGAGGCCTAATGGGCATAAGGCAAGACCACGGCTACGGCTAAGGTCAAAGCTAAGTCTCAAGACCATGGTAGTCAAGACCAAAGTCACGGCAAGGCCATGGCTAAAGCCTCAAGGCTTGTTTACCCAAGACCGTTAACTAAGGTAATCATATTTATGAAACGACGAGAACTTGTAAAAACATGATAAACTTATTTATATAACAATCTTCACTCAAAACAAATGTCTTATCTATTAAAGTGCTACAAAACTAGGGATCTTCATGTGAGGGGTTTCATTTGGGTAAACGTTTCGACGAGTTGCTGGATTTACGATTTAAAGTGTCCTAGCTCCTCGAATGTTTACTACATGACCTCTGAATTGTGATGGCCCGAACGGTAGTACGATATGTATAAACTAAACTCATTTTCACAACTAGACCATTTCTACAAAACGACATACACAAAAACCATGTACTACATCATGATCAACATAGAGACGTATATAGGATGGTTTATGTTTTCCTAAACATTATTCCAAACCTAAGTCGCAACATTCTATTTTAGGTTGCTCGTAGAAGTTCTCACAGCATATCCATCATTCTCATTATACATTTGCTATCATTTACTTTGAGGTCACTTTTATTACTTAATTGTTTTACAAACCCTTGGGGGGAGATACATGCTTTATTTTAAACCGAACACATTGCTTTCAAACTGTATACTTATCTGATTGTTTTATTAGCACTAAGTTACCGCATTTGCCAAACTTAAGTCCCTTAATCATGAATCATTAATCACTAGTGAGAGTGGGCGCGAATATTGTGAATAGATCTATTTGGATTGACGAATCCCATTTGTGTTGGCCCCGTTAAAGGCAAACAAACGCACTATATTTGAGTAACATTGGTAAAAACGGCAATTTCACCTGATAGGGCACGCACCGACATTTTCTTCAATTAATTTTGGAACACGTTAATGCCTTGATTGCATGATGCTTAGTCTAATAATAACTTCTTTTTTTTTCAAACAATTGGTGTGAATTTATAACTCACACTACAAACATAATGTGTTCAACCATCAAACAAACTCTATGAATTTCACTCAACCTTTGTGTTGACAGTTTTAAGCATGTATTTTAGGTCCATATTGTACGAGGCTGGCACGGAGGAGCACGGATACTCAAGAAGGCTATAAAATTTTATTATCATTCGAAAACCCATTTAAATGTATTTTGTAAACATGGAACCATTTGGGACCTCATTTTTGTAAACTCTAATATTTATATAAATCGAATGATAAATCTTTTAAAACGACTCCATTAGAGTTCGTTTTCTATTGTTATGACTGTTGTGCCATGAAGTAACACCCATTTTGAATTCCGCTGCGTATCACGAAATTAGGGGTGTTACAGATTCGTATCAGAGCCACAGTTATAGAGAAACGGGTCTAATCGAGACCTAAACTATAACTACTTTTACAAACAAAAACATTTTATAGCCTTCCGTTCTCCGTGCCTTCCATCCTCCAGACGATTATGTGACTTTTAGGCATTTTAAGCTATACAAACATACTAGTATATTGATATATATACACTCGGCATATTTTCAATCATTTTAGCTAAAAAATAGACTAAACAAATCTGCGTATGCCTATTCTAAGGCATTACGGCACAATCATATTTTCCCAATCTCCCAATCATGCATCTACTCATGCATTTTAGGATTACGAAACTTCCTCCAAGACATTGTAACTGACTACAATGGTCTTTCCTACTTTCCAAACATTGTGAGATACAATGGTCTCATTCATTTTTCAAGACGCTGTGAGATACAGTGGTCTCTATTACACTCTCAGACACTGTAAATCCTACAGTGGTCTCTATTACATTCTCAGACACTGTAAATCCTACAGTGGTCTCATTTATTTCTCAAGACATTGTGAGTTACACAATGGTCTCTCTATATTTTCTCAAGACATTGTAAGTTACACAATGGTCTCTCCATCATTTCTCAAGACATTGTGAGTTACACGATGGTCTCTCCATCTTTTCTCAAGACATTATGAGTTACACAATGGTCTCTCCATCATTTCTCAAGACATTGTGAGTTACACAATGGTCGAATTTACTTCACAGACATTGTAAATTATACAAAGTCTCTAAAAATTATCTTATAAACATTATATGATATTGTTTTACATGAAACCCGTCACAGTCTATCAATTTCCCTAATGGAAATACAAGAAATGAGATTTCTTAGAGATAAACTGACTCATCATCTACAAAAGCTAAAGTTCGGCAAATTTCTCTACATTCATCAAAATTCTCTTCTGAAACCTTCATTGTTAAAGGTCCGTGATGCTAGCCAAGTATGGACTATTTTAGAATTACTTAAGATTTCCTTTCCACAAGTATCTACCCACACTATCTTCTATGCAATGGAATGTGAAAACATAGGTTACAAGTCTTTTATGGCCAGGACTTGCAACTGGATGGTTTGATATCACCTTTGCTTAGTGGACAATTTCTCAAAAGCTATGGACATGTCACGAGTATACCTAATTTAGGTATTTGAAAAATTTATCGAACCTCGGCTAAATATAGTCTAGTCACCTACATTTAGCCTAGGGATAGTGGAACATAGTCTGACTAACTATGTTCTACTTAAATTTTTCAAACACTGAGAATAGTTATACAAGTGTTATATTCAAGTTGATTTCCTACTTAAAATCGATAAACCACCAGAATTCTTTAAAAAGATCTAGAGACACGATAGTGTCTTACCACTCAGCAAAATCTTAACATCTTATTTATACTACCTAATTTCATTCTTGAAATTTTCATACATGAGATAATCCGAACTACTATCTTGGGATAGTCATCAAATCTTTTCGTCATTTCTTAGAAGTACTAGCCTGTTTAGGTTTCAAGGATATCATTCCGCCATATTCCTTTAAAATTCACTTTTGATTTTAAAACAAACTTGACATCTCTTCCTAAGTAAAATGGTAAGCGTACGCTACACTCTTCTAATCATCAACATATCACATCATTATCTGAACCCCATTGAAATTCAATATGTAAAACTTCATAATACCACGTTTCTATCAAACACTAGTAGGCATAAACACTATACGATATAGCCTTCTTCTCGAAACCACCTAAGACATGATCAACTTTGGAAATGGTTTAGATAACCACTTGCCACTAGCAAGACTTTGCCTACAACGATAATTATCACATCATTACAAACCATTTCACATCAACAATATCTTACACCTTTGATTAACAACAGTTACCCTAACAACAACAAAACTATTCCATTTGAGGCACTATATAGACGAATGTGTTAGTTAACCATTTGATGGACTAAGGTGCTTAGAGATCACCCACGAAACAACTAAGGAAACCATACAAATACAAATAAGGCTCCATGTCGCACACTATCACCAAAAACTCCATGTTAGAAGTTAAGGTTTTATTGATAGCCTTGATACAATAAGATATGATTCATTTTGAGAATCGAGAAAAGATAAACTTAAGGTATATAGGACTCTATAAGATTTTAACAAAACCCTTTAGATTATCAACTTAAGCCACATGGTACATAATACATTCTATGACCAGAAACATAAGAACGCAAAGATTAGAATTCGGCGCATACACCTACATTTTCCTAGACACTTCAACATCGGATTACACACACTGAATTCCTGGACGGAATTCCCATTAAGGTGGTGAGACTGTAACAATTCGCATTTTCATGATTTCTATCCATTCTCAAATTTTTACTATTCATCTCGAGAAATTACTATTCAATTTCACTATTCATCCCGTAAAATTTTTATTTCACATTCTCGTAAGATAAATTATTTTAGTAATGACCTGAGAGTTCGACAATCGTTAGATCATTTTCGCAAAAGTTATTAAGAAAACATCGTTTTAAAGTTTCATTTTGGTCGGTACACCGTTTAAACATCACGCGCATAACGAAAATCAACTCTGATAATTTTCCTAACATCAGATAAATTCTTAAATCACTCATGATTAATTTGAGAATTTTTAAGATTTATCTTTATGTTACCAAATAAACCATGCGCTGAACAAAACTAAACTTACGTTTTAAACAATTCTACTTACATTCAGACTTAACGATTCCTGCACCGTGTTTCTAATATGTTTTTGAAACTTTTACATTTTTTGGAAAAGTCAAACATATTTCCCTCTTCCTTTGACCATAAAGGAATTAACCTTGTACGTTCTACGTTTTTGCTTAAATCGCGTAACTTTTAAACTTCACAAATAACTGTTAAGTTATCCCGCGTATGACGAAAATCACATTTTAGACTAATTTTAGTCTACTCTAAATAAATTCACGGTCGTTTCCCTGAAATTTCGTTCTTTTCTGATAAACTGCGAATTACGCGTTTTTTACCCGTATTTCCAGTTTTAAGCAGCGTTTTTGCACCCAATAAGACTTATCACCGATTTTATATTTTTAGATGGAGTATAATGATGAGTTTAATCATTCCTATAAGTTTCATATTTTTACGATACCCGGTTTTACGTTTTATGGCTTAACAACTTACGGTTGGCATTTAACGGAACCAAAACTCACTCCGTAACCAAGATATTATCAAGACTTATCATCTAAGCCTTGTCACATGTTATGACAGCCTCTTTGGGGGGAGTCATCATCTTGGTGTCTTCATCCTAACCATGGTTCATGTAGATCATTACATGTGTCCTAAACTTAACCATGGTTAATATTTAACCCAATATATGGTTAACCAAACTTACCCTCCTATAAATAGCAAGCAAAATACATCCTTAGAACCCTCATATTCTGTTCTTGGTCATTCATATCATAAAACAAACACATCTTCCATAATTTGATCCGTAAACTCCAAGTTCATGCAAAGAAGTTTCAAGTAGTAAGTTACTACATCAAATCTCTAGCAAGTTTAAGTGATTTTATTGAGTTTAGATTCACTCAAGTCACTTAGTACTTCATCACCAACTCTTCAAGTTTGCAAGGGTGCCAAGGTGTGGAAAGCTAGCTCAATCCGAAGTCTTATGCGATCAATCAAAGTCCTATCCTTACTAAGTTACTCCTTTCTTATTGAAAGCCAAAAGTTGTAAGAAACTTATCACCACCATCATCTCATCTTTTTTATTCATAATCTTAACTATTTCATTCTATATATATAGTTACTATGTTGATTTATGATGTACATATACTCAATCACATGTTTTAATTTACATATTGTCATAAAAGTAACAAACTAGTAAACTAGTCATATTCTACACATTTGAGACCATTAAAATCAGTATCCTATGGACTTTCTAACTTATATACTATGGTAGACAAGATAAAAAGGTAAACATAGCAACTGGAATCACCCAAAACGGATAAACGAGTCAAAAGTTATGGTCAAAAGAAGTTAGCGAAACAAAAACGCCAAAACTGCCATGTATAAGCTGATAAGGGTCTGGTCGTGTAAAAAGTGGTACTTCCGGTCCAAATCATCAAAAAGTTAAAACATGAAAGTTGTCCAGAACGACGTTTTCCTTTATTAGGAAAAAAGCTCGGACCTTGAAAACTCATAAATAGGCCATTATCTCTCAAAAACAGAAACTGCCCTTTATTTGGTCTCACAACTATACTTTTGTCACAACTAAAAGCAAACCAAGCGGCCTAATGGCCATAAGCCAAGACCACGGCTACGGATAAGGTCAAAACTAAGTCTCAAGACCATGGTAGTCAAGACCAAAGTCACGACAAGGCCATGGCTAAAGCCTCAAGGCTTGTTTACCCAAGACCGTTAACTAAGGTAATCATATTTATGAAACGACGAGAACTTGTAAAAACATGATAAACTTATTTATATAACAATCTTCACTAAAAAAAATGTCTTATCTATTAAAGTGCTACAAAACTAGGGAGCTTCATGTGAGGGGTTTCATTTGGGTAAACGTTTCGACGAGTTGCTGGATTTACGATTTAAAGTGTCCTAGCTCCTCGAATGTTTACTACATGACCTCTGAATTGTGATGGCCCGAACGGTAGTACGATATGTATAAACTAAACTCATTTTCACAACTAGACCATTTCTATAAAACGACATACACAAAAACCATGTACTACATCATGATCAACATAGAGACGTATATAGGATGGTTTATGTTTTCCTAAACATTATTCCAAACCTAAGTCGCAACATTCTATTTTAGGTTGCTCGTAGAAGTTCTCACAGCATATCCATCATTCTCATTATACATTTGCTATCATTTACTTTGAGGTCACTTTTATTACTTAATTGTTTTACAAACCCTTGGGGGGAGATACATGCTTTATTTTAAACCGAACACATTGCTTTCAAACTGTATACTTATCTGATTGTTTTATTAGCACTAAGTTACCGCATTTGCCAAACTTAAGTCCCTTAATCATGAATCATTAATCACTAGTGAGAGTGGGCGCGAATATTGTGAATAGATCTATTGGGATTGACGAATCCCGTTTGTGTTGGCCCCATTAAACGCAAACAAACGCACTATATTTGAATAACATTGGTAGAAACGGCAATTTTACCTGATAGGGCACGCACCGACATTTTCTCCAATTAATTTTGGAACAGGTTAACGCCTTGATTGCATGATGCTTAGTCTAATAATAACTGCTTTTTTCAAACCATTGGTGTGAATTTATAACTCACACTACAAACATAATGTGTTCAACCATCAAACAAACTCTATGAATTTCACTCAACCTTTGTGTTGACAGTTTTAAGCATGTATTTCAGGTCCATATTGTACGAGGCTGGCACGGAGGAGCACGGATACTCAAGAAGGCTATAAAATTTTATTATCATTCGAAAACCCATTTAATGTATTTTGTAAACATGGAACCATTTGGGACCTCATTTTTGTAAACTCTGATATTTGTATAAATCGAATGATAAATCTTTTAAAACGACTCCATTAGAGTTCGTTTTTTATTGTTATGACTGTTGTGCCATGAAGTAACACCCAGTTTGAATTCCGCTGCGTATCACGAAATTGGGGGTGTTACACTCTTAAAATCCCTTTTATCCTTCGAATTCCATCTCTTCTTCGACCCTATGCCTTCATGTATCTCCCTTAACCGATAAGCTAAACCATCCCTTACACTCTTCAGTGTATGATCCCCAAACTTATGAAGCTCTTTGCACGCCATCAAGCAGTTGTGGTGTAGTTCACTACGGTAGACTACGCCAAACGGTTTGCTGATGAAAGTGTATTGAGGAAGGTGGTTGATGTCAGGAAGGTCTAGCTTAGGTCTGGTGAGGTTGACACGTGTCTGATACGATTCCACGACAAGTTGTAAGTCTTCTACACGTTCCTGGATCACTATGCTTCTGATGAAGATGAGCAAGGACTTGATGTATTCACGTTGGATTTCTGTCGAGAAGTGTCTCATTCTTCCCTGTACCTTGGCAAGATACAAATCTTCAATGTCGTTGAGAGACAAATTCTGAAAGTCCGCCTCACAGAAAACATAGTCCTCTTCGTCTTGTCTTTTGACCACGATTTTCTTGAGAAATGTGTAGTCCCATTTTGACGAGAGAGTGACATGCTTAACAGCAACGATCCCTTTATCACTATACACTTTGTGTTTTAACTTTTGAACCTGGCAGCTTTTGTAGTAGATTCTTCGGCGTTCCGGCCAATGGTGAATCCCATACATTGCATCAAGGTCATACTTCTCCACGCTGTTGGCAAACATGTGAGAAGCCTTTTCTTCGATGGCTATGCAGTTGGAGTATATGGCTGCCGGGAATGGAAGTGTCAGTGATGTAGCGTATTTCTTTGACACATCGCTACCATGTAGAAGCAATTCCAGGTCATTGTTGAAGAAATAACGGAATGGAATCTTTGGTTGATCTGGTTGGCCAATTGTAGGTAGAGGTCTTGTCCAGTCAGTGTAGTATGGAGCTTTGTCTTTTCTTGTGAAGTCAATGTTAGCTTCAGGGTTGAGCCAATCGATGTTGTTAGACATGGCTCGTGCTATGTTTTCAAGATGGTACTCAACTTCAATAGCACTTTCAGAGCTGTCTTTGAGCAGTTGAAAAGCTTCATTCTTGATGCGTTTTAACTCTGACTTGGTCATCTTCTTCACCCGAAACTTTTCTTGAAGTAACTTAGCATGCTCCAATGTTCGACCATCTACCATTTCTTGACCTTCCGGTAGTGAGGGAGTAGCATCAACAAGTGTAGAAAACCAGTCGTATTCAGCGGTGTCATCTTCGTCTAGCCATGAGACAACATCTGTCTTTGTCTTCTTGTTCTTTTTCTTTGGCTTATATGAGGACTCTTGTTCCTTTGTTGTGGTGGTAGAGGTGGGTTATTGTCGGGGCTCAGGTATCTCTTCATCGTCACCACCAGTGTACTCGAAGTGATCACCAGGTTTCTCTGTCTGAGGTGGTAACTCAGAGTCTTGAGGTTTTTCAATAGCAGCAGAACGTGGTGGAGAGCTTCTATCAGTTGGAGTCCTTTGGGGAGGTGGATGCATGGAGGATGATTCACCAGTTTTCTTCGGACGTTTAGGCTCTATATCTTTGTCCTTATCCTTATCATCATCGTCTCTTGGACGCTTAGGCCTTTCAGCTTGCTCCTTGCATGAAATCTTGAGTTGATATTCCAGTAATGCCTCAAATAGTTTACTTTCGTCAGAGGTGAAAGTTGCAGATCGTTGAGACAATTGTAGCACCAGCTTGGAAATCAACTCTGCATCAGAGAGTACTGCAGGCTCAATTGGATTGATCGTCATTGTAACTGGGGTGGTTTGCATTGTTTGCTTGACCAATTTCATGAGATTTGGATAGAGCTGTCTAGTGAACATCTCCCTTGTAACTCCAGGAACAGTGTCGAGAAGAAACTTGTGAGTATATTCTCCTGCAGTCTTTTCCATTTCCTTTTGGAAATCTCCTTTGATAAACATCTGGGTATGCTCCCTTTCTTTCAACAACTCGTTTATCCCGCCTTGGAGAAGGTTGATTCTGTCAGCGAGTTGATTTAGCTTTTTGTTGGTCACGTCTTTCTTCCTGACTTGCTTGAAAGCATTGACAATCTTTGTCTTAGCTCGGGATATCCAAGAGTCGGTTGGTTTCTTTACTGACTTAGATGTGGATCTGGTTGTGCCTTTGGATGGTGGTGGAGATGAAGGAGAGGATGAGTCTGATGACGATGAGATATGAGGAGACTCAGGATCCTTTGCTGGTTCAGAAGTTTCTTCTTTTGAGCGTGCTGGACTATCTAGAAGAAAATCATCATAGTCAACTTCGTCATCTTTTCCAGACTTGGCCAATTGTTCTGCCTTAATCTTGGCTTCTTCATCAGCTTTAGCTTGAGCTTCCATTTCTGCTTTTGACTTAGCTGCAGCTTCAACATCTTCATCAGCTTTTTCTTTCTCAGGCTTCTCCTTTTCTGGTTCCTCAAATTCATAGGTGATGGTATCCTCCAGTCGTTGTTGTTGTGGATTGTGGGTGGTGGTACCAGTTCCCTTATCGGGTTGATTAACAGCATCAGAAAACTGGTGTAGATAGTGCACCACCACTTGACCCTCCGGGGCCACGAATTTGTTGCTCTAAGAATTCTTTGGCAACGTGTTGGAGTCGGATGTTCTTCACCTTTTTCCTGTAGTCTTTGTCCAATTGCTCTTCTTCTGAGCTTTCCTCTTCTTGCTCATGCACTGGAGTTTTCCCTTTGCATTTATCAGCTTTCGGACTAGGAGGTTTTGCAACTGTTTGAGTGTCATCGATTGGAGTTTCAGAGTAGAGGACCTCGTCATCCGTTTCAGTGTCCTCGGAGTCCTCGTCCGTAAGCTTTTGTTGTGGTTCAGGTTTGGGAATAGGAATGGCTTCCTTAGAGGGAATTTTCCTTTTTAGAACATGAGTCCTCTTAGGATACTTCCTCGTACTCTCAGTACTCGAGATACTTCCTGCACTGCCTCTCCTGGTTTTCTTAGTAGGTGTACTAGCGGACTTTTCATCAAGGAAACCTACTTTGCCTGCTTCAACTGCTACCAGATATCGTTTGTACGAATACAGTTGTTTGATATCATGAGTAATAAGATAATCTGGCAGCACTGCACCTTGTTTCTTTATTGTAGAGTCCTTAAATCTGACAGTGAGTGTGGGCTCATACAACACGGAGTGTTGTTTGCGGTCATCGAGTCTCAAGGGAATATCAGGGTTATACCCTAGAGCTCTTTGGATCAACAGTTTGGTGTATCTGATACATGGGATCTTGGTGCCAAGATTTTTAAGGAAAGTCATCATGTCGTCCCATATCAGGGCTTCAACTTCAATGTCTTTCTTGTTGACTAAAGCCCAAAATATTTGTAGTTCCATGAGCTTGGGATGCTCATGACCACTATCAGGTCCAGAAACAGATTTTGCAATCATTATGTAGAGGGTTCTCCATGGTTGGGGAATGTTCTTGAGATCAACAGATGAGTGCTTTGTGATAACCCCGGTAGCTTCATCATAGCCGATGTCGACCATGAATTGGAGAACGACCTCTTCAGTTGGAGTGGCATTGAATTGAGTAGGTTCGATGACAGGAATGAGAAGAATGGCAATCAAATCTGATGGTGTGATGGTGACCTGTTTGTTGTTAAGCGTCACTGTCACAGCATTTTGACCTTTGACCTTTTGCATTGTATGCCATAATTGGTGAATGTAGATCTCCGATACAGTGGCAGAGTTTGTGAGCATGTTCTGATAAGGATGAGTCTTCAGAATATCTGCAGCAATCTGGCATGAAGATTCTGAACAAGAGAAGGTATCAAAATCAACTTTGAGGTTGTTCTTTCCTATCTTCATAGGGTAACCATGAGGGAAGATATCTTCAACTGTGAGAACATTTGGAGCTTCCGCATTTTACATTTGAACGTCCATGTCATGATCTGAAAGATATTTAGCCAAAAGAACCAACATATCGAAAGACATTATTTAACATATTGGATTTCATAAACACATCATAACATATCAAATGGGGCGTATAGTTTAGAGGTTTTAGAGAGAGAAAGTAGGATGGGAGCCTTTCTAGAGAGAGAAAGTGAAAGAAAACATGGAAGGTTAGATTAGAATAAAAGGTCCAACCCTCTACCTTGGGAGGTAGAGGGTATTTATAGTTACATACAAAACGTCCTCCTTCGGACTGTGGTTCAGGCATACAGTGGGTAAAGACCCGTCCTTCCTCCATGGTGTTGCACTACGCTAAACTAAACTAATAACTAACTAACAAACTGATAAATAACGATATGTCTACGAGCTAACTTATGCTAAATTATATTTGGGGTGACCGATACTTCACTATGGAATTTCCAATTCCTAACAATCTCCCCCTAAAGGAGGTCACCCCATGTTTTACATTTCGAATCTTAACATTCTATTTTGTCTTCTGTTCTGAGCTCGTAGACTTCAATTCTTCAATGTCTGCATTCTTTGTGCTTTTGTAGTGACTCTTCATAGTCCAATTAGATTGTAATTTTAGTGGAGGTCTTTGAACTGATCCACATCTTTGATGATCTTTGAGTTTTCTTTGAGATCATCAGCCACAGTAAATCTCTGGATCACCCTTTATTGTGTAGCCATCATGTGAAGTTGTGACTTTCCGACCGACATGCTCACACTTTTGGATCATGACACCTTTTCATCAGAGTAGCGGAAGCTTTTACTGGTTCATGATATTTCCAGCAGCGTAGCAGAAGCATAGTATAAAAATATCAGAGCCAGGTTCTGTAGATATGCACAAGTCATGATATCTTCAAATTAAGGGTGGATTCTGTGAGCATGCGGCTTTGGATTGACTCCTCAATTCTGATCAGCTGCAATCGTCGGGGTGTACCTGCATACGACAGTTAGCAATAAAGCGCATGAAAGTGTCTTTGATCACTTTCGTTGAATTGAGGTACACGGCCTACGGTTCCCCGTTGATCAGTACAAGTACTGCCTGTGATCAGGTAGGATTCCTAAGAATCTCCTTGACAGGGTTTCGCAGCTGTTCTAGCCGTTCTCAGACCGGAACGTCTCAAAGAAGACAATACGGAGTGAGTGAACCAACAAATTGAGATTCACTGATTGATGAAAAATGATTTGAAAAACAATCGCGTATTGCTTAGAAGAAAGAGTTTTGCAATACGACGAAGGTTTTATGAGAAAGATCATTTTTCAATTAAAAATACCTTTTGTATTTGAAAGAGAATACACATTTGATGTGCTAGAGAAAAGAAGATTTGCACATCGAACGGTTTTTCCAAAAGTATTTTTTCAATCAGATATACTTTTTGAGTATGAAATATGAATACACATTCGATGTGCTAGAGAAAAGAAGATTTGCACATTGAACGTTTTTTCCAAAAGTATTCGTCAATTCATTTCCTGGACCAAGGTTGATTCACGAGTGAATCGCCCCATCGTTTCTATCCAGTTGTCACAAGCTTGATCTTTAGAAAAGATCTCACATGTCACCCACCAAGAGCTTGTTAGATGTTGGCTCTAGAAGGATTTCCATCTTCATCGTGAATATTTTCATATCACTCGGATGTTCTGGCAATACCACAAAGATAACGCGAAGGACTCTTAATATATTCTTACTTTCCACATTGTGTGAAACAGCAAGTCTTCATTAATTTTGTGTCCTAGTGAGATATTGTGGATGATCTCTTGGCTCTAGACTCAATAGTGCACATTTGGTTCCTATGTCGGAGACTAGGGAGAGGGTCTCCTTCTTCAATATCAACAATCTCTAAGAGAAAGTCGATAGATTATGTAGGTTCTCCGTGAGTATAAAACAAGCCC
Source organism: Chrysanthemum makinoi (assembly GCA_910596185.1). Lineage (NCBI taxonomy): Eukaryota > Viridiplantae > Streptophyta > Magnoliopsida > Asterales > Asteraceae > Chrysanthemum > Chrysanthemum makinoi. The sequence continues at coordinate 159,258,647 of OU343217.1, read as the reverse complement.
TTTTAAGAGGAACTTGAGTAGTTTGGGAAGTTAGGAGCAGTGCGTCACTGGGTCCATGACGTCTTGTCTTCAATACCAGTGCTACCTTAATAACCACCAGTAGCATATGTATTGAACCCGGTTTCTGCCCTAAGGTTGAATTATTGGAGGGCTATTTCTTTTCACCCTTTTTTCATTTAATTTCTTTTTCATTCTTCAACCCCTTCAGTGCTTACCGAGACTTCATAATTAGAACCTTGTTGGGTTTATTCCAGTTCTAGCTCTATCTTAGTCCGCACTCTTCCCATATTCTCATTTTTCTCCTTTTTTCATCATACCTAAGGACTGTACACTATCTAGTGGATTGTCCCTGGGTAGATCCCTCCGGCTCTGGCGGGATCGTGGGAACGAATACCTAACCTAACCATCCTTATATCACTATGCATAAAGTAAATTGGTCGGTCTTTTGGTATTGTTCTTTCTTCCTTGAAACCAATTGAAAAATCATTTGGAAAAGCAATCAAGGTACTTGTGATACGAGATCAAAGCATTTTGTACCTTAATAGTTTTGATCATTTAGAAAACCTCCCCCTCAACATGTGCATATGATTTAGAAATTGTTTAGCACATGGAGGCAAGAGGACTTTGAAATATTTTCTATGATCACAATTTTCATAGAAAAAGCCATTTGATTTTCTTGGTAAAATTCTCCCCCTCAATATGTGCATAGGATAAATCATTTTATCACATAGAGGAAAGAGTTCTTTTGAAGTACATCCACAATCACAAAATCCATTAAGAAACCATTTGTTCCCCCTCAATATGTGCTTCGAGATTCGAAAACGTTTAGCACATATGAGAGAGCAGTATGCACACTTGAATCAAAACGATCACCTTTTTCTCAAATTTCATTATTAAATCACAAATTCTCCCCCGATCAAAAATATCAAACCCTTTGAGATTTTGGATCCCAAGTGATTTAATAAGGTTTTGAAAACATGGGAGAATATGTGCCTGATTTAAAAGCTCTTCTGGTTTATGGTTAAATGCTCCTCCACAATCATGTGCATAATGTATTTCAAAATCGTTTGGCACATGAAGGAAGGAGTGCTTTTGAAACAATCACCCTTTTAAAACCGATTTGAGATTTAAATCACGATCTCTCCCCCGATCAAAAATTTCAAACCAATTGAGATTTTGGATCCGGATTGATTTAAATCATTTTAGAAAATTTTGGGGAAAGACGTGGCAACATTTAATTTTGAAAAATGACTGATAAGGATCAATTTAAGACATTAAAGACTGTTAGTGTCAGGTATGATAGTTTTTAAGAGATCTTTAAGTAAAATAAAACAATTTCACAATCAAACAAGAACAGAAAAAATTTCATTTTGTAAGATCTTTAAGTTTTAAAGAAAATCATACCATGACATAACATTAAATCTTTATATCACCACTTTGTTTTTGTACAAACCGGACTTTTTATGAAGAAATATCGTTTAAAAATATTTTGTTTTAAATCACTGAAGATTTGACAAAATAAAGTCCGGTTGATTTCAATACTTTGAATCCGATTTATTTTCAAAACAATATTTTTCAGAATTGTTTAAAAATGGTATCATTCACTACTTTTCCTGCACAAGATACGTTAGGTGGTAGAGAAGCTTCTGTTGTTGCTGTAGGGCTGGAAGAAAGCCGTCTGCTGATGCAGTGAGACTTCTTACGTTGCATTATAATGCCAACTGAGGTCAAATTAAGCTCCGTTTCTTCATTTGCTGATGAAGAAAAACCATCTGCTGATGCAGTGAGACCTCTTACGTTGCATTTATGCCAACTCTCCATAGAAGTCCAATTAAGCTCTGTTTCTTCATTTGTCAACCCAAGATATAGTTGCCATTTCCTTTCGGCATCCATTCATCTTCTATTGTGGGATCCGGATCGGGAACATTCTTATCTATACTACATATAATATAAAAACGGTCAAAGGTGAAAAGTTGAATTGTTGAATTTGGTCAAATGAGAGAGAAATGCGTAATTAATACTCTTATTAAAACACCCTATTACATAAAATTACAATAATTTATTCATATTGTACAACCAATTAAAAGCACATCTAACAAATTAAAAACAACCAATTCAAACACCCCTTACTAAAAAGTACAATAAAATTTCATAACGTACAATTTAAAGAAGCTACAACATAATCCAAAATATAAAATAATTAAACACACTAATTAATAATATTTTTATAACACCCTAAAATGAAAATTACATGTTATTATACACATTATACAAATTAATAAAACACACAAAACTTCATACAAGCTAACAAGTTGATGTTACATATAGTTTTGAAAACCGGACCGGATCGGACCAATGTGTTCAACCGAGAACTGGTGTCGCCACCGATTCGGCTAACCAATTAAAGCAATCCGAAAACGAACCAAAGAGGACCCGTTGAAACCGATACAAACTGGTGAATCAGGTCTCATCGAGATCTATTTCTACGGTTAATCATCACAGGGTACCTACCGCCAAAACACGCGAATACCCTGTTATATACTATATATAAAGGAAAAACCAAAAAGTAAAAAGTGAAAATTTGAAACTAAAAGTGGAAATGTTGAAGACATATATTTCAAAAAGAAACTATTAATACACATCGAAAACCGGTTTGACCCGGGACGCTTCAAACCCGGCGGGTTGACCCGATTTAATTTGACTTGTTTTTACCCAACCTGTCGGGTTGACTCAGTTTAAATCGACTTGTTTTTTACCGGAACGGTTGAACCGATTGAACCACCCGGTTCGAACCAGGTTTCAAATTTGACAAAATTATATGAGAAATGATGAAGTAGTTGTGGAATCCGTGACAAATTTGAAAAATGATAGACCAAGTAATTGTAGTTTTTTGTTGTTTATTTGCTTTGACACGTGTACGTTATCATTTGTATAATGTTATTTTGAAAAATGTTGGTCTTGCACCACTTAACGGACTAACATATATGAATTGTCTTTTAAATAATATATATTGTATAGTCCTTTGTCCGGTATATCAATAATATTATGTTAGTTTATTAGAATCACAAAAATTAAATAGTATTGTTATCTTTAGCGATAATTATTTGTAACCCAAACAAATAGCTTTGAACAATGCTTAAATATTTATGCAAATTTATAGTACAAGATAATCTTATTATGGTGATATTAAATTTGTAAGGTTACAAGTTTAAAAGCCACACACCAAATAATAAACGTTACACATGTAAAAAAAATAGTTATCACTGCCTAAATTACTGACAAAACAAGAAAAGGCGATCATACACGTTGACTATACCTTTAAACTACAATATAATATTGCCAACTATATAATATCATTGCTTTTTGTAATGCTTGAATATATTATTACTAAAATCTTAATAACTTAAAAGTTAAAACAATCATATTAGAAATATACTCCCACACTTAGATCGACTCCACATAATTTTCTTGAAAATTGTATATTTTTGCTGCTATGCAACCACGCATCATAATTATAGTTATTCGAAAATGATTCTCTGACGCTACAAATCCAATTTGTTGAAAGAAACTTATAGGTCGTCGGAATTTTGCAAAAAAATAGACACCGTTGCCAATAGGCGCGGGTACTCGTCTAGTGTCCATGATATCTGCATACGTTCGTGAACACACATACAGATATATGGTGGTCGACAACACCCAAACAACAATCGACTAATAAAAGTCAATACAACATATCAATCAGATCATAAAAGGCATGGGAATAATGTGCTTATCAAACTATAGTCATCTAATCCTAACAATCTTATCCTAGGCACCTAGTCCTTCAACGTAGGTTAACATCATTTTTAATTAAGCATATTAGGATAATTGAGAAAGTCCGTTAGATGATATAAATTTGAAAACATTCTCCCCCTCAATCAATGACTCATTTTCTAAAAAGTTTAAAAGCACTGAAGTCATTGATTGAGTTTTCAATTTTACGAAAACACTGATACTGGTTGATTTTCAAGCAACTCATTTTCCACCATTTTTTTGAAAAACAACAAATATTTTCCTGAAGAATTTTAGACGGAAAAATATTTGAGTAGGAACAGCAGTCCTTCGACATACTTTCCTCATTCTGTTTTTAGGATAAGTGCACGAAATATTTGAAAATTGGTTTAGCGCAGCACTTTCCTTCCTTGAAAAGCGGGTTGCTATCGGAAATAATAGCAAGCCATAGTTTAAGCACGGGTTACAGTCTGAAGTAACTGCAAGCCATTTTTGAAGCCCGGGGTACAGTCTGAAATAAATGTAAGCCATATTTTGAGACATGTTTAGAAAGAAATATTTACACCTCCTGCTCGAACTTCATCTAAAGTCCCGTGCCATTATTGAATGACATTTCTAAGACCGTAGATGTTATCGATACCAGAAGACATGTCTTGAGAAAACAAATTTTTGGTATTTTTCAATTTTCTGATTTTTATGGGCTTTTGTTGATTTTATATTTTTCTATTTTTTTTGTTGGTTTTATATTTTTGTATTTTGATTTTTGAAAAATATTTACAACGATTGAGAAATAGTTTAAGAAGATGATGATACGAGTACCGAGATAAGGAAATCGTTCAGCACTTTGTAGAAGAAAGAAGTCATCATCTCTTAAACTTTCACCACCAAAGCATTCGAGGCTCTTAAATCGTCGCAAGCACTTGAGCCTTCAAAGAGTGAATCTTTGGTAGCTTCCCCCCAAACCGACAATCCACGTAAAAACACCATTTCCCCCAAGAACAAGAAGTGAAGCAAACAGTCTAATTGTATGAAGCTTCAAGAACCCGAAGAAGACGATAACACCGAAGTAACAAGTTAACACGGATCATTTCTGTGGTTATCAAACCCGAAATAAATGATTAAGCCCAATCACATGAACTTGTTGTGCGTCCCCGATGTACTCATAACTCTTCGAGTTTGAGCAGTTGTCAATTCAGGAGAACAATATATCAACACCTTCATTTCACCAAATGCACTCCAGTTATCTAACATATAACCAATCATCCCATAACGTACACATGTACCCAACAAGAGAAGAGACAACGACATCACAATAACTGGTTGAATCACTGATCTTCTCTGCGGATGTCAACTCCAAAATAACTGATTAAGCTCGATCATGTGAATATGTTGTGCAACCCAGATGTACACATATCTCTCCCTTGATGGTTGCGATCTCATCGGAATCATCATTACATTGTGTACATGAAGCACTAACCGGAAGCACTTTACCATTAATCATATCGAAGATGTCGATAAGCAATTTCATCTCACGTTCCAAATATTCTTCTCATATTTCTTCCTACTTAAGGCTAAGATAGCACATACCAAAAGTATCCAGATACCACTTCCCCCCAAATGGTTGGAATAATACATCCTTCCCCCAAATAGTTGGAATAATATATCCTTCCCCCAAATAGTTGGAATAATACACCAAAGGCTATGAGTAAACACTTAGTATCTCTACGGTTATGACCTTTGTCTTTCCCGGGATTACTTCAATAGAGAAGAGTACTCGTTGTGTATTTAGATGTATGTCTCCTTCCCCCTTGCTGGTTTTGATGCCTCAAAATCAGCAACACATTATACATACCAAATATTATTGAAATAGAGAAGAACAAAAGTTAGCTCAAATGAATCCTATGGGAATCAACTGCTACATAAACTCTCCCTGGCTATCTTTACCAACCCATATGTAGACAATTTGAAGTGACCACTGAAGAAGAAAAACCCGATATACCAAACTTGAAACTGAAGTCGAATTCCGCACATTTGTATCTTAAGCTTGCACTTAAAGATGGAAGAACGGTGTCGAGAATTTATGCTCCAAGCAAATCTCTAAGTACTCAATACTCAAACAAAGTATGAGACATTAACACCTCTTGAGATTATCCACATCGTCGGTCTTTAACCATCCACCCCGACTGCTGGTAACTAGATAAACCAAGTCTTTAACTCAAATTCTTAAGCCCGAGCAAGTTATCAAATAAGAACACGCCTTTGTGAAGGTCAACTTCAATCTCAAATAAGTGATAAATGATTAACTCCGAAGTAATCAACTTGTGTCAAATGTCCAACACGTGAATAAATATACAACCGGATGTACATTGACCCACTGAATGAACCAGAACAAATGATTCCTCAACATCAATGCATTCTTCCTAAAAGTATACATGTAGAGACTGATCTGGAAGATTCACCAATAACTTCGAGCGGATGAGGTAGTCATTTTTCTTGAAGTTCATGTGGTTGATTTATAGCGTGCACGTTGAGAGGAACAATAATCCGTGAAGATTTTGCAAAGGAATACCAAAGAGCGGATCATTATTCATGAGTGCAACTGCAATATTATGATAGTCATTATCAATGCCTTGAGGAATAACTAGAGATTGGGCTACCTGAGTAGTCTGAGTTGTACTTCTTAGATGATCAACATTCGCTAGCGGTTAGAAATACTCATCAAACATATCTTGAAACAATTAATCCCAAACAATGAATCATAGTTATCCTTAGATGTAAAGCATTAGGCGTTGAAGGAGAGTCATATGACCATAATTCAAGCATCCATCAACATGTAGTATATGCACTCTTCTCCCCCTCAAAAATTGCATCCGAAGTTGCCATTTTTGATTTGAATAAGTGACTAAGAATATACACCTATGAATGTAGACCCACTTGAGGGTTGAAAGAGCGTGGAAAAACATGAAGCTTATTGATGAAGAATGTCGATGAGAATGGTCATACACATGAAGATTTATGTTCTTTTGAAGATAAAGCGCACTGAAGCATACACCTTTCTTTTCTTTGAGGAACGGGGCATGAAGTGTTATCTGCAGACGCCATAATGATGAAGTACGAGGCCTGAACTGATGTGAACAGACGTCATAGCCGATTGAATATCAATGTTGAGTAACTTGAACCCGTGAGTTATGAGATATCAATCCTTTTGTTATCCATACTTTAAGCCAGTCCATGTATTGAAGGATCGAAGTATCTAAAACTGAGTAAGGACTACCTGCACTAATATTACAAAATTGATTGCATATATTTTGGTTAGTGACATCAGTATCCAAACCCTTTGAGGTTTCACGGTCAACTTTGAGATTACCATTGGTAAACATCTTTCCTGTAGGTATCCACCTAAGTACAGCATCCTTAAAAATTCTACCAGATGGTATCCACTTATGGCAAGGTCTAGAATTGTTAGGCTTCTTATGCATAGTGGAAGACTTATCCTTATTCCTAGTTTCCAAAGATTTAGCAGTTGGTAACCATCTAAGCGAGGCTTTTGGTTTCATTTGCTTCATATGCACTGTGGATGACTTAGTGCACATCCTAGACTTAACAGGTAGTATCATTGCATGAGCATTTACTTTCTTCAGTGATTTTGTGAAACATTTATCATGATTAGCATTAAAGATACATTTCAGACACTTTGAGCAAACAACTTGTTTGGATCTAGATTTCTTAGAGTGATCTCCTATGGAAATAGCTTTAATCGAAACGCAACTACTCTTAGATTTAAGCCAATCCCTAGTCTTTAGATTAGTGTTCCTAGGTAATGGTTTAGAACTACTAGCAGTGCCTTGAAATCTCGAAGAATTCATCACCCTAGGTCTTGCACCTAAAATTCCGTCTTTGCGATTATGTACCTTCTTTCTAGCCATTTCTAGATAAGAGTTCTTATACAAATCATTCATATCAATTTTCCTAGGCAAGTGAGGTGAAGTGACTGGTTTTGTCAAAACTTATTTCGCATCAACTTGGGAGGCAAACCTCGTTTTTGAAAATTTTGGTTGTTCAGATCTAAACGCATTTGGTTGTCTAATAACTGGTTTCCCCAAGATTGATGGTTTTGATAACTTAGTGTTCACACTATTCCCTGTTGTTTTTATGAGCTCATTTTTTAGAGCAACAATCGCGAAACTCTTTTCCTTAAGTTGAGCTTTGAGATCATCAATTTTTGCTATCAAAGAGTTTTTTTGTTCTATTGACTTAGTTCTAGCTTCTTTGACAGAGTCACTTAGTTCTATGTGATGCTTTCTCAAAGACTCATTTTCCTTTAGTAATTTGGCCACATAAACCGCTAATTCATCATTTCTTATTTGAATATCATCAATAACATTAACATCAGAGTTACTTGTAACCAAATTACTTTTCACATGCATATCAGAAATATGTTTCTTCAAGTTGTTGATAGTCGAGTTGTTGGCTTGAAGCTGAGCTTTTAAATCGTTTATTTCAAAAAATTCATGAAATTCAGGAAATTCCAGATTTTTACATGGTTTCTTAGTTTGAAAACTTTCCTCTTTACTATGTATCGCAATTTCAAGTGAAATGCAATGTTTTTCAAGTTTTGAGAATTTGTATGAAAGTTCATCAAAAACCTTTTTATCAACCATATCATTCGTTTTGAAATTATTAGACTCAGCCTCAACCAAGGAACATTTATCAGAATCATGTTTAGCATTAAGTTCAGAATGTTTAGGTACCTTAGCAGATGCACTATGTTGATCAGTTAAGTGTACCTCATCAGATGACACCTGCTCAATTTCTGGTCTGATATCTGCATCCACATCATGTGTAACAAGAGTCACTGGACCGCTGGCTGTGTCAAGCTTATCTATCTCAGAGCCTCTGTATTCAGTGTCAACTGATCCATCATCTGGTGCTTTACCCGACTCATCATTATTTGTTGCCTCTGACATTCTGCATTCAGCAACACCCGATTCTTCAACAGATACATTACCTAACTTATCACAACTATCTCTCAACTGCACCAGACACTCATCTACCTTTTCATCTATCTGAGTAACTTCCTCAATATACTTCTCCACATTATCCATGAGTTGGATAAGTGTCTCTATGAACATGCTAATTTCCATTCCAGTGTGTTTCTTGAAAGACATTTCAGTCATGTCTTGATCATAGTCTGATGTGAATTCCCTTCTAATAAATGACTGAAAATGTTTGTAGATCACTTGAAGTGCATCTCTAGAACTATCCTTTTGAACCTTCTCTTTGTCAAGTTGTAGCTCCAATTGCTCGAGGTTTAACAGCAAAGTTCCTGTTAATGTGGATAAGTCCTGACGGAAGAGGGCAATACATGTTCGTTCCTTTGTTATGTGTAGAAGTAACATGAGGTGAGAGTGAAGTTGTTGAAAAGGTTCAATGCTGCTTTCCTTTTGCAAGGCATTCTGTAGCCTGAACAGGTGCAAATCTTTCACTTCAGAGTCAGAACCCGGAGATATCACATCCTCATTGATTGATTCAATCATCTTTAATCGTTCAGTGTAGCAAACATTATCATTGTTGTCCACAACATCATACAATTTAAGTACTTCTGAAATTACTGGGTCAGTAGTGTAAGACATGATGTTGTAGTATACATGGGATTTTACAAGTCTATGATTTAAACTGAGAAATAGATTCTTTCGCGGGATTTTACAAAATCAAGAAGAAACCGTGATATAGTGACCAATAGAACGTCTTAAGATAACTGATGGATTGACACAATGATAGATAATTGTGTGTTAGGTCTTATGATTGTTTATAGGATTATCAAAGATGTTGTTTGGTTGTGATTTGGGTTGGTTGATGCACGATTTTACGGAGAAATTTAGGTCTAAAAACTTAAAAACCTCAATAACTTCTGTTCGGAGTGGATTTAGGCCTCGAGGGTTGACCCAAATAAACTTTAGTCTATTCGGCGTGCCATTCTCCTCGTTCTCACGGTCTTTTTGATCGGTAGAACGCTGAAAACGGAGTTACGGTTCAAAAGTTATGGCCGTTTGAAGTTTTTTCGGGAAAAGTCAACAAGTCGCTAGTAAGACAAGTCGCTAGAGTCACCAAGTCGCTAAGTAACTATGAAATCAAGTCGCTAAGCACCAAGTCGCTAGACACAAGTCACTATAATGCCAAGTCGCTAAGACACAGTCAAGTTGCTAAAGAGCAACTCCCTAAGATCCAAGTCGCTAACACCAAGTCGCTAACAATTTACACTACAACTCGCTAACAATTTCTGAAGCAAGTCGCTAACCTCACCAAGTCGCTAGCCGTAGTGGAGAATCCACTAACTTGTACTATTTTTCGGCTTGTCTCAATAGACAAGTCGCTAACAACTAACACTGTAACTCGCTAACTTTTACTGAAGCAAGTCGCTACGATAAAAAACACTACGAGAGCCAAGTCGCTAGCAAGAAAAACTTCAAAAACACACTTTTAAAACCAAAACAAGCTCAACCACACTGATTCAAGCTTTCCAAATCAAAACCCAAGCACTTACAATGATTCTTAACACAAAAGTACACCCAAAATTCAAACTTTAACACTAGAAATGATCCAAATGATGCAAAAACCACTAAACTTTTTCAAACTCAAAAACCATCTAAAACCACTAGAAATCCAATGATATGTGAGAGAGATGATCAAACCATGGCTCTTGATACCAATTGTAACATATTGGATTTCATAAACACATCATAACATATCAAATGGGCCGTATAGTTTAGAGGTTTTAGAGAGAGAAAGTAGGATGGGAGCCTTTCTAGAGAGAGAAAGTGAAAGAACACATGGAAGGTTAGATTAGAATGAAAGGTCCAACCCTCTACCTTGGGAGGTAAAGGGTATTTATAGTTACATACAAAACGTCCTCCTTCGGACTGTGGATCAGGCATACAGTGGGTAAAGACCCGTCCTTCCTCCACGGTGTTGCACTACGCTAAACTAAACTAATAACTAACTAACAAACTGATAAATAACGATATGTCTACGAGCAAACTTATGCTAAATTATATTTGGGGTGACCGACACTTCACTATGGAATTTCCAATTCCTAACACATTACGTTAGTCAACAATTGATTTTATTGTCTATTTATTAAATGTGATATGTCGATGATTGTTACGAGTCCAATGTCACTTGTTAGTTCAATAGTCCAAAGACGTCGTGATAAGATTTGTGAGTTGATTAACTTTGAGTTTTAATGTCCAAGTTTTCACATATATTTCACAACTTATTAAACATTTAATCTTATTAGTGACATTTTGGTTTCGTGGCGTTATGATTTATTTATTTACAAGTTTGCACGCGTAACAATTCACAATTTAGGTTAAAACTAGGCTTAGGCTTAGGTTTTGCAAGCTTATGCGTAAACAGGAGTGGTTATACGCGTAGGCATAAGCTTATGCGTAAGGATCTTGACTTACGCGTAGGAAAAGAGGGCCTTAGGCGTAAAGCTTACGCGTAAGCGTATATGGAACCTTACGCGTAAGGCTTACTCGTAAGAGTGAACCTTATGCGTAGAGGTTACTGTTTACGCATATCTTTCACAGGATACGCGTAGTCCCCATTGTAGAACCTTACGCGTAATGGTTACGCGTAAGATTTCTCTTACGCATAACATTCTACCCGTAAGGTGATCCTTATGCGTAGATGTTCAGGTAACCTTGATTCTGAATTATTCACGCGTATAAACCTGAAATAAATTCACCATATCACCAATATTAACACATTCATTCAATACTTTTCAGATCAAAACATGAAATCACAATTAAACAGTTACACGTAAAGTGACTTATGCGTAAAACTTAAACCCTAATTATTCAAGAATTACGACTAAGAGAATTAGCCATAGGATTTGCACCAAACTTTTTCTGGGAAGTCTAAGATGCTTAGTGAGTTGTTTTATGCAAGTTTTAACATCAAAACCAAAGTGGATCAAAAATACCCAAATGCGAAGAACATAAACCCTAATTTTTAATTTTAGCATGATTGGTGTTTCTGGGTAAGTTCTAAGCCTGGATAATATCAATTCAACATGTAAACAACATCACACAACTATCTTTTTAACCAGAAACACTCATATTCGAAAACACCTAAATCACGCATAAACCCTAATCTTTCAAAATCAATCAATTTGTGTTTCTGGGTGAGTATTAATGATAGAAATGGAATCATTGTGATAAAATAAACGTTTTGACACTATCATTTTAACCAAAAACACTCAACCTTGATTATGTGTTCATACGCTTATGCGTAGAACACAAAATCGCTTCTAAATTAAAATCTAGCCGTTTGATTTCAAAATGATTTAAAACCATTGCTTAGATGATTACAAGGAACGTTTTTTCACTTACAAATTGATGATCAAAAGTCCGGATTTGATGATTGATTGTTAGCCGTAGGTTTTTGGGTAGTTGGAAATAAATGAGGTGAGTAATGTGTTTAAGAAAATTAGGTGGGGAGTTTTGTTAAAAAATACTTTGAACTTTTGGCATATTCAGTCCCTCCATCTAAAACTTGACGACACTCCCCCTCGACTTAAGAAATAATGAAATTTTATAAATTTGAGTCCGAGGAGTGTCAGTAAACCAGAAATGTGACCACCATAATCAAAGACACAATTGTGATGAGGTAACATGCAAGTACAAGGTTTTATGAAACCGAAAAATATTTACAATCTCCCCCTCAACACTTGACATAGAAAAATATTGAATTTTGAAATAGTAAAGTGTTGACGGAAGATTTATACTTGCCATGTTACAAGAAATATAGATAGAAGAATATTTTTGTTGATTTATCAGATTTTATATTTTTGTATTTTGTTTTTGAAAAATATTTACAAAAGATGTTTTAGTGTTTGACTGGTTTAAGAATGTTTTAAAAGTTCATCCAGTTCCTCTGGAGTTAAACACCGCATACCAATCCGGTGGACCAACTCATTAAACCTAGCAGGAGCTAAGGCTTTGTTGAGGAGATCTGCCAGTTGGTATTCAGTACCCACAAAGTATAATTCAACTGTATATCAGGATTTTGTCAAATATGTAACCATAGTCTTTGAGTTTTCTTCTCATCCAAATGACTTGAGCACAACACGCCGACATGGCTACATATTCTGCTTCTGTTGAGGACAGCGATGTACAATCCTGCTTCTTCGATTGCCATGACACCAGTTTATCACCAAGAAATTGTAATGCTCCTGAAGTACTTTTTAGTGAATCTAAGCATCTGCGCGTGATCAGCGTCTGAAAAAGCTATTAGTTCAAAACCAGAATCCTTCGGATACCAGATCCCCAAGTTAATGGTTCCCTTGATGTATCGGAGGATTCTTTTAGCCTCTAAGAGGTGAGTTTCAGTTCGTCTCGACTGATAACGGGAGCAAAGATATACGGCAAAAACAATATCAGGCCTGCTAGCTGTTAGATACATGAGAGACCCAATGATACTACGGTATTTGGTAGGATCCACCAATTTCCCATGTAAATCAGCATCTAGTTTCTTGGTATGAGCCATTGGTGTGGCATAGGTGTCACAGTTTTGCATTCCAAATTTGTTTAGAATTTCAAAGGCATATTTGGACTGACTCAAGAAAATACCACGGGGTGATTGATGAACTTGCATTCCAAGAAAGAATGTGAGTTCACCCATCATTGACATTTCAAAATGTTTTGTCATTAGTTTTGCAAAACCATTTGAGTATTTTAAATGTGTTGACCCAAAAATGATGTCATCCACATAGATTTGAACGATTAATATGTGAGCCCCGTGATATTGTATGAAAAGTGTAGGATCGACCGAACCTTTGGTGAAATTATTGGCAATGAGGAAGGATGATAACTTATCGTACCACGCCTGAGGGGCTTGTTTGAGTCCGTCTGAGCTTTGTTCAGTTTGTAAACATGGTTCGGGAACTCGGGATCACGAATCCTTCTTGGTGACATAAACCGTTTCTTTCGGTTGACCATTGAAGCGGTTTTGACATCCATCTGAAAGACCGTTATATTCATATGGCTGCGAACGAGAAAGATCCGAACGACCTCAAGGCGAGCAACCGGGCGAATGATTCTTCAAAGTCAATACCCTCTTCCTGTCTATAACCCTTAGCCACCAGACGTGACTTGTTTCTGATTAGTGTTCCTTCAGCATCCAATTTGTTTTTCTAAATCCATTTGAGACCAATGACGAAGACCCCTGTTGGTCTTTCAACCAATTCCCATACTTCAAGACGTTTAAACTGATTGAGTTCTTCCTGCATGGATTCAATCCAGTTGTCTTTGGTCATTGCGTCTTTAATGCTTTTAGGTTCAGATTGGCAGACAGTGAGTGCATAAATGCAATGTTCACCATCTGTGTGAAGACGTTGTCTCGTTACGACTGGTTGATTCGGGTTACCAATAATATTCTCTAGAGGATGGTATTTTGTCCAACGATGTGTGGAAGGTTGATGTTGATATACATTTTGCATATTGGGAGGATTCAAATGGCTTGTGGATGATTCCGCAACATCAGATGTGATTTCATTAGAGCGGGTTAAAGAGCATTTGGATCAAAATATGCAGGTGGGGTACTTCATTGTTCGAGAACATCATCACCGGCTGGTTAGCGTCGTTGGAAGCAGTTTGTTCAATTGTTGTTGTAGAGTCAACTGGTGGTGCTTCGCAACACTGCGGTAGTTGTTATGCAGGTGTATCGAGTGTTGGAATATGATCAGGTTGAGCAGCGGAAACATTGGATACACCTGGAGCACGTTCATCAATGTCATTACTAAACAGAGGAGCAAACAACTTTTCCATTTGTTGACGAGTAAGCTGGGGGCTTGGGACAGCTGATGATGGGGTTTGAGGGAAGTTTAAACGGTTATGACCGGGTTCCAAGCTGTTATGCTCAGAAGCCATGTTTGTAAGCTCATCGAAATTTGCATGAATCGTTTCCATAACCTGCTTTGTACAACGATTCCAGATCCGGTAACCTTTAGAATTATCACAGTATACAATAAAGACTCCAATGTCAGCTTTGGATTTGAGTTTTCCAAAGTCATCACGATCATTATTCAGGTAGCAAAGGGATCCAAATACATGAAAGTGATTGAGATTCGGTTTTCGGTTGTGGAGAAGCTCAAATGGTGTTTTGTTGTGGCGTTTAGTAATCATTGAGCGATTCTAAGTGTAGCATGCAGTTGATACAGCTTCAGCCCATAAGTAATCTGGAAGTTTAGCATTGATTAACATTGTTCTTGCAGCTTCCACTAACGTCCGGTTCGGTCTTTCAACAACTCCGTTTTGTTCTGGTGTGCGTGCAATAGATGTGTTAGGAGTTGGAAATTCCATGGTGAAGAGTCGGTCACCCCAAATATTATCTAGCATAAGTTAGCTCGTAGACTTGTAGTTATTTACGTTATTTATTAGTTTATTAGTTAGTTAGTAGCGTAGTATAGTTTAGTGTAACACCGTGGAGGAAGAACGGGTCTTTACCCACTGTATACCTGATCCACAGGCCGATAGGAGGTCGTATTGCCTGTAACTATAAATACCCCTTCCATCCATGGAAGGGGTGGTGCTTCTCAATCTAACATTTGATAATTTACAAAGCAAGTCTCTAAGTAGAACACCCTCTCATTCTTTCTCTCTCTAAACTATGGCAAACATGTATTTCCATCATCCAAGACCACCTGAATCATCAACAACATAAATATTACGATCCTACAAATGGTACCAGAGCCATGGTTATTGTGTTGTGTTGATTTATGTGGTTTCGTACCAAGGTTATTGTGTTTTTGATGATTTTTTTTATGGTTTTGATACATGTTCTAAACTGGTTTGTGCACGTTTATGTGGTCTGAATATTTGTAGTTTATTATCATGGGTAAACAGTTTTTAACAAGTTTTGGTATCTTTATTGGTCAAAAAGTCATGGTCTAATCAGGATTCAACTTCTGTCTTATGTCAATATTTTGGTCCAAACAACTTTTGTCTCATCAATATATGACTTTTGGTACCAATATCCGTGATGTATATGTGGTCAAACTTGGTCAAATGGGTCAATATGAATATTCATAGCAGTTTTTCTGGGTAAGTATGTAGATGGTCGGAATATCTTAGTCGGAAAACTCATCGGAAATAGTCAAATCTTGCTAGCGACTTGTGCCTTACTGTAGCGACTTGTATATGAGGTAGCGACTTGCCATGAGTATTTACTCATGGTAGCGACTTGGTCTAGCAACTTGGACTAGCGACTTAGTGCTAGCGACTTGACTCTTGACTAAAAAGATATAGCGACTTGTGAAAAAATGTTAGCGACTTGACCTCAGTTTCATCACATCATCAGTCCAACATCAATTATAACAGAAAAGACCATATCAAAACATCATCTCATTATTTATTACTCCATATCAAAACATCAAAACATTTTTCCAGTACTAAGTCTCAAACAAATCAATGACTCGAAACTGAAAAAAAATAAATATATAATACGAATATTGATAACAAGTATTGATCTCAATTTTTTTTTGTTCATGGTATCACAAGTCTAATGAGACTCTCACATGAGAAAATATTAACCATCATCGATCTATTTGTATGAAACCAAGCTTCAATTCATGTTCGAATCAGAAAAGTTAAAGATTATAACAAGTGTGTTATCTCTTTACTTTAGTTCGGTTATAAAACATCATCACATAAAGTATTAAAAACCTACCTCTACCTTGGGTTGATCTCTAAGCCGTCTTAAGATCTCGAGCCATCCCTGTGGCGAGATCGATGTGACATACTATCAAAGAAGGTTGATGTAGATCCGTTTATTTGGTTTTGAGGCGTGATTATAATTGGACGCGTTCAAAGTCTTGCTTGATATGAGAGTTGATATGAATAATGATTGGATTGAGATGGGGCTGTCATGATAACGAATGAGAAATGATGTGATAAGCGTTTGGGTTGTGAGATTTTATTTGGAGAGATGTGTATCTTGATTCTGTGATAATTACCAGATGGAGGCGTTTTTCTTGATGTTAGATTAGGTTTAGTAATATTAGGTCAAGTGTGTGATTTGTCCTTTTATATACTCCTCATATTTAGGGTGTTTGCTACTAAACCGTGTATTGATTAGGCCATGTGTTGTGGGCCGAACGAGTTTTAACCGGATCCAGGTGATCAATGGACCAAACAATTTTTGTTAAGTTGTACATGGGGTGTTGAGAGATATTGGGCGTGGAGCCTATGATCCGGATTTTGTCAAGGCTAATTTATTTATGAAGCTTCTTAAGATGACCACAAATATGAGATTTATTCATATGAGATTTATATGTATAAGGGGCTTCATATGATCCGAATTTTCATTTGTGGACCTTGATTCAAATTAGATCATGCAAGTTGATTCGATAACATGTGGCTTATGAGACTTGGATAAAATGAGACTTGTTGAAGAGATTCGACGATAAGGTTTGTGACAATGAGATTTGATGATGCGATGATGAGTTTTGATGTGTTATGCGTGTTGATACCTTGGTTTATACACTTTCACAATGAATATCTCGTCACGGATTGAATTATTATTGGAACTTGTTTGACTATGGGGTTGTTTGTGCGGTATTTCTTATTTGGATTTGAAGTGAGATTTTTAGAGCGCGTTTACTTATTTCGTCCTCTTTCTTTCTACTCTTCCGCAAAGATGACTTGTTTGGACGTTTATTGAGTGTGATAAAGACTTGGCTATTTAATTACGGTTGTGATTCTTTCTCGCTTAAGCCACAACGTAATTATCACTTCGGTGTCTCACGCAGTTGAGAATACGTCAAGAGGTTTTTGTACATTGGGTACACCGTTTCTTTTCCACGAGGATTAGTACAAGCTTAAGTAACAAATCTGGGGAATTCTAATTCATGATCAAGTTTGGTATATCGGTTTACTTCACCAAGTGGTCACAGCAATAGCCGTCAGAATACGTGGAAGATGTGTTTACCAATGTGTTGATGTTGAAAAATGAATCGCTGATGAACCGCTGCATGTTCCCCTAAAACAAATATTCACTGGCACCAAAATTGTCATAACAAATTCAAGCTGACATTGTTTACGGTTTTGTCTTGATTTTGTAAAATCCCGCGAAAGAATCTATTTCTCGGTTTAAATCATAGACTTGTAAAATCCCGTGACAATGGAAACATCCTGGTAATTGTAAAGTGCATTTCCGGATCTATCTTACGGTTTATTCTTGGTTTTGTAAAATCCCGCGAAAGAAACTATTTCTCTGTTTAAACCATAGAATTGTAAAATCCCGTACTGAGGGAACCATCCTGGAGAAAGGAAAGTGTATTTCGAGGTCTTATCTAATGCTGGTGCTACGGTTTCTGCTTCGAAGAAGGGATAAAAGGGTGTACTTCATGAATTGGGTGATTGTTTGGATTTTCTTCATGGCAGTTTGGTTACTACATGGTTTTACGGGGTTATGTGCTTTTAACCATGGTCGGGATGAACACCATTATCATAGTTCACTCAAAACGTCAAAGGAGGCTAGATTTGAGTTTTTAACCAGAAGATGTGACAACAGAGTTAATTCACTATTATTTATTTGAGGTTGAAGTGAATTATCACGGGCGAGTGTAATTAGTATCTGAAGGTATCGGGGATGGTTGGATGAAGATTCTTCAAGATCCTTGTTCGAGCTTATTATCAAAAACAAAGACTTGGAAATCTAGTTATTGTTGGGTGACTTTTACCTTTCCTTTTTACCACTTGGGGGAATTGGACTCTTATCACCTCAAAATAACTATCACTTTAAGGAGTTACGTTGTAGTGCTCAGTGTCACATTCAATTGTGGATTTTCAAGAGGTGATGTACGTCTTATACTTGATGGTTGGTTGGATGAAGAGTATAGAGTACTTAGAGATTCAATGGAGGATGAAGTCTAGGCACCGCTCTTTGTTATATATGTGCAAGTTTAAGTCACGAATTCGGGTTAGTTTACTTCAGGGTCAAATTCATCATATTGGGTTTTCTCCATCAGTTGTCACAACAAAGAGCCTACTGAATGATAATGGGGTGATTACTAGTTTTGCCAAGAGATGATGAAAAGAGAGAGATTATGACGTATGAACACAACAGTTCATGCCTCGTACTCTAAAGAAAAGAAAATTGTACGTTTCAGTGCGCTTTATCTTCAAAAGAAGAGAAATCTTCTTATGACGTATGAACACAACAGTTCATGCCTCGTTCTCTAAAGAAAAGAAAAGTGTACGTTTCAGTGCGCTTTATCTTCAAAAAGAAGAGAAATCTTCTTATGACGTTTGAACAAATCAGTTCAAGCCTCGTACCTCAAAGAAAAGAAATGTGTACGCTTCAGTGCGCATTATCTTCGGAAGAAGAGAAATCTTCTTATTATGACCATTCTCATCAACATGCTTCATGCTTCATGCTTTTTCCATGCGCTTCAGTCATCAAGTGAACCGGACTACTGATAATTAATCTTATTCCACTTGCTCAATATAATGAAGATGGCGACATCATGTGCTAATTTTTCGGGGGAGAAGTGTGAATAGAATACATTTGGATGATAATCACTTGTTTAATCAAGAATGGCATCTCCGTATGCAATTCTTGAGGGGGGGAAGAAGTGTGAATTTTCTGCATGGTTTATTGATATTTGAGAATATATGGTCAAACGGCTCCTAACTCATGTAAGAACCGAGCTTCTTCTTATCGGATCATCTTCACATGTAGTTTCTTCTAAGAGCCGTTGGTTGACATCTTCACACGGGCTGATATGATTAATGACAAAGTGCTTCCAGTTGCGAGGCGGATTTCCTTGATGAACATCTTTCTTTTCTTGTTTGATTGGGAGGGATTTGAGTTAAGGGGATTTGCTATATATAAGTTAACGGGAATGCATTTGGTGAGTTGAAGATGTTAACTATCTATTCCCCAACTGGACAATCTTGAAGAAGGTCGAGTCTACAGTCGGTTCTACATTTTCTGATACATGTTAGAAGACTAAAGACGAGTTGCATTTAACGATCTAAAGACTTCTTCTTATTATGGGCATTTATTAAAAGATTGTCGGTTTAGGGGAGAGCACTAATTGGGGGTGAGTGAAAAGCCATATTTAATCCCCAATTAGACTTGCTCATTCTGTTTCTTCAGCAAGTTGATTCTCACAGATACATCTGAGCTAATTATGATCTTCTCAACAAGATTTCCAGTATACGGGCTTACAATATGTTGCTGATTCTGAAGTATCAAAACCAGCAAGGGGGAAGGAGACACACATCTAAACACAAAGCGAGTAAACTTGATGAACTTAATTCTTCTAAGTGATTGAAGATATCCCGGGAAGACAAATGTCATGACCGCAGAGAATCTCAAGGTTTTACTCATCAAGGCTTTTAGTGTTATTATTCCAACTACGTGGGGGAAGTGATGTAATAGAAAGTTTCTGAAGATAAAAGTGGTACACAAGTGTGTGATGATTTTGATGTTATCACAATCATCAGGGGAGAGAGATTGTGTACATTGAGGATGCTCAGCTGTTTTACTTGAGGGCTTAATCAGTGATTCAGAGATATAATCACTTATTCCGGAGTTGACATCCGCAGAGATTGTCATCCGCAGAGATAATCAGTGATTCGGCTTGTTACTTCAATGTTTCAGTTATTCTCTCTTTGGGCATTCGGGTACTTCAGGTTCTTGAGCTTCATACACTTTCTTTAGAGGAGAGAAAAGTATACATCGGGGTTATTCTTTGGCTATTGGACTTAATCTGCTACTTCGATGGTATAAGTTTCTTTGTCTTCGGGTATGTGTATTCGGGTTCGTGAGCTCTAGTCTAAGAGACTGACTGCATCAATTCAACTACTCGGGGGAAGTGGTCTCTTGACACCTTTTGGAATGGATTGCTTCAGACTTCAGTGGATAAGGAATTTGAGAAGAGGTATTCAAATGTGGGAAGATACGTTGTTGTTCTTCTTGTTGATGATATAACCCCGAACGGAGAATCTCGATTATCGTTCTTAAAAGGAGAAGCGGGATTTATGATAATGGTGTGCTTCTCTGTGCAACTGGCTAAGGCAAGCTTGATATAGAGCTTCGAATCTGCTCATCTAAAGGATTTTCGGTTTGGGGGGAAGCTGCCAAAGTCTCACTTTCAGATGGTTCAATTTCTTTCTTCGATTCAAGAGCCCTGGAAGCTTTGGTGGTGAATGTTTTAGGGATGATGACTTCTATCTTCTACAACGGGGCTGCTCGATATGATTGTTAGGATTAGATGATTAGAGTTTGATAACCACATTATTCCCATACTTTATATGAACTGATTGATATATTGAATTGACTTTTATTAGTCGATTGCTGTTTGGGTGATGTCGACCACCATATATCTGTATGTGTGTTCACTAACGTATGCAGGTATATTGGTATATAAGAATGTTCCCGATCCGGATCCCACAAATGAAGATGATTGGATGCCGAAAGGAAATGGTAACTATATCTTGGGTTGACAAATGAAGAAACGAAGCTTAATTGGACTTCAATGGAGAGTTGGCATGGAAAAATGCAACGTAAGAGGTCTCACTGCATCAGCAGATGGTTTTCTTTATCAGCAAATGAAGAAACGGAGCTTAATTTGACCTCAGTTGGCATTAAAATGCAACGTAAGAAGTCTCACTGCATCAGCAGACGGTTTTTCTTCCAAGCCCTACAGCAACAACATAAGCTTCTCAACCACCGAATGTATCTTTGTGCAGGATACCAATTTTTTAAACAATTTTGAAAAAAATTGATTAAATTGTTTTGAAAATGGAAAATATTGTTTTAAAAATTAATTGGACTTAATTTTGTAAATCACCGGACTTCATTTTTATCAAAACTTAAGTCACTCAATCATCAACTACGGTCATCGATTGAGGGGGAGAGTGATTTAAAATTAAATATTTTCAAACGATATTTCATCTATCAAGTCCATTTGTACGAAATAAAGTGGTGATCTAAAGATTTAATGTTATGTCATGGTATGATTTTTCTTTTGAATCAAGGTCTTTCAAAATGAAAACTTTTCTGTTCTTGTTTGATTGTGAAATTATTTTATTTTACTTAAAAATCTCTTAAAACTATCATACCTGACACTAACAATCTTTAATGCCTTAAAATGGTCCTTATCTGTCATTTTTCAAAAATTGAATCTTGCCACGTCTTTCCCTAAAACTTTCTAAATGATTTAAATCAATCGGGATCCAAAATCTCAATTGGTTTGAAATTTTTGATCAGGGGAAAGATCGTGATTTAAATCTCAAATCTGTTTTAATGGAATTGGTTTTAGTCCTTTAAAGGCACTCCTGCCTCCATGTACCAAACGATTTCAAATATACAATGCACATGTTGAGGAGGAGCATTTAACCAAAAACCAGAAGAGTATTTAAACCAGGCACATTTTCTCCCATGTTTTCTAAACCTTATTAAATCACTTGGGATCCAAAATCTCAAAGGGTTTGATATTTTTGATCGGGGGAGAATTTGTGATTTAATATGAAATCTGATAAAAGGTGATCGTTTTGATTCAAATGTGCATGCTGCTCTCCCATATGTGCTAAACGCTTTCGAATCTCGAAGCACATATTGAGGGGGAGCATTTCAAAAGAAAATAAACTTTCAAGGTACAAAGATTTATATGTTTTAACATAACGTACCTTGATTGATTTTCTGAATGGTTTCTTAATGGCTTGTGTGATCGTAAATGTGCTTCAAATGAACTCTTGCCTCTATGTGATAAAATGATTTCGAATATCCTATGCACATATTGAGGGGGAGAATTTACCAAAGAAAATCAAATGGCTTTTTCTAAGGAAATTGTGATCAAGAAATTATTTCAAAGAAATATTTCAAAGGACTCTTGCCTCCATGTGCTAAAAAATTTATAAAATCATATGCACATGTTGAGGGGGAGTATTTCTAAATGATCAAAACAATTAAGGTACAAAATGCGTTGATTTTATATCACAAGTACCTTGATTGATTTTTCCAAATGATTTTTCAATTGGTTTCAAGGAAGAATGAACTGTAGCAAAAGACCGACCATTTTACTTTATGCATCGAGTTATAAGGATGGTGAGGTTAGGTATTAGTTCCCACGATCCGCCAGAGCCGGAGGGATCTACCCAGGGACAATCCACTAGATAGTGTAGAGTCCTTAGGTATGATGAAAAAAGGAGAAAAGTGAGATATGGGAAGAGTGCGGACTGAGACTGAGCTAGTACTGGAATAAACCCAACAAGGTTCTAGTTATGAAGTCTCGGTAAGCACTGAAGGGGTTGAAGAATGAAAAAGAATTGAATGTGAAAAGGGTGAAAAGAAATAGCCCTCCAATAATTCAAACTTAGGGCAGAAACCAGGTTCAATACATATGCTACTGGTGGTTACTAAGGTAACACTGGTATTGAAGATAAGACGTCATGGACCCAGTGACGCACTGCACTAAACTTCTCAAGCTACTCAAGTTCCTCTTAAAAGGGCTTGTTTCATTCTCATGGGGAACCGACATAATCTATCGACTTTCTCTTAGAGATTGTTGATATTGAAGAAGGAGACCCTCTCCCTAGTCTCCGTCATAGGAACCAAATGTGCACAATTGAGTCTAGAGCCAAGAGATCATCCACAATATCTCATTAGGACACTAAATTAATGAAGACTTGCTGTTTCACACAATGTGGAAAGTGAGAATATATTTAAGAGTCCTACACATTATCCTTGTGGTATTGCCAGAACATCCGAGTGATATGAAAATATTCACGATGAAGATGGAAATCCTTCTAGAGCCAACATCAAACAAGCTCTTGGTGGGTGACATGTGAGATCTTTTCTAAAGATCAAACTTGTGACAACTGGATAGAAACGATGGGGCGATTCACTCGTGAATCAACCTTGGTCCAGGAAAAGGATTGACGGATACCTTTGAAAAACCGGTCGTTGTGCTCAAAAACTCTTTTCTCTAGCACTTCGACTGTGTATTATGTTTTCAAAATAAAAGGGTATTTATGATTGAAAATTGATTTATTCTTCTAAACCTTCGTCGTATTGAAAAACTCTTTATCTTAAGCAATACGCGATTGTTTTTCAAATCATTTTTCATTAATCAGTGAATCTCAATTCGCTGGTTCACTCACTCCGTGTTGTCTTCTTTGAGACGTTCCGGTTTGAGAACAGCTAGAACAACTGCAAAACCCTGTCAAGGAGATTCTTTGGAATTATACCTGATCACAGGTAGTACTTGTACTAATCTAGGGAACCGTGAGCGTGTACCTCAATTCAACGAAAGTGATCAAAGACACTCGTGTGATTTATTGCTAATGTTGTTTGCAGTACATTTGGACGGTTGCAGCATCGAATTGAGAAGTCAATCCAAAGCCTCATGCTCACAGCATCTACACTTAATTTGAAGAAATCATGACAAGTGCCTATCTACATAACCTGCTCAGATATTTTATATTTCTGCTTCGCATTTGCAAATATCTTGAACCAGTAAAAGCTTCCGCTACTCTGATGAAAAGATGTCATGATCCAAAAGTGTGAGCATGTCGGTCCAAAAGTCACAACTTCACATGATGGCAACACAATAAAGGGTGATCCAGAGATTTGCTGTAGCTGATGATCTCAAAGAAAGCTTGAAGATCATCAAAGATGTGGATCAGTTAAAGGCCTCCACTGAAAGTACAAAATCATCGGACTTTGAAGAATCGCTACAAAAGCACAAAGATTACAAAATTGAAGAATTGAAGTCTACGAGCTCAAGAAAAAAGTCAAGAATATAATGCTAGGATTCGAAATGTAAAACATGGGTGACCTCCCTTAGGGGGAGATTGTTAGGAATTGGAAATTCCATGGTGAAGAGTCGGTCACCCCAAATATTATCTAGCATAAGTTAGCTCGTAGACGTTTAGTTATTTACGTTATTTATTAGTTTATTAGTTAGTTAGTAGCATAGTATAGTTTAGTGTAACACCGTGGAGGAAGGACGGGTCTTTACCCCACTGTATACCTGATCCACAGGCCGATAGGAGGTCGTATTGTCTGTAACTATAAATACCCCTTCCATCCATGGAAGGGGTGGTGCTTCTCAATCTAACATTTGATAATTTACAAATCAAGTCTCTAAGTAGAACACCCTCTCATTCTTTCTCTCTCTAAACTATGGCAAACATGTATTTCCATCATCCAAGACCACCTGAATCATCAACAACATAAATATTACGATCCTACAAGATGTTTGATGCTCAATTCCCACTTTCTCATAAAATTCTCGAAGAGTTTGATTCATAAATTCAGTTCCTTTGTCTGTTCTGATTTGTCGGACTGTGTTCCGTAGCTGAACCTGAATTTTCGTGAGAAAGGTGATGATCATTTGTGGAGCTTGATCTTTACTTCGAAGAAAGTAGACCCAAGTCCATCTTGAGTAGTCATCGACAATTACCAAGATGTAGCGTTTGCCATTAATCGTTTGCACGCGCATCGGGCCACACAAATCCATATGAAGAAGATGAAGCACATGCTAAGAGCTGTGTTCTACCTTTGAAGGAAAATGAGCACGAGTGCTTTTCCCTTGTTCACAAGCTGAGCAAAGGTGATCTTTAGAATACCGGAATCTCGGGAGACCTTCAACAAGCTTGTATCGAGCAAGGTTGGTTATGGTTTGAAAGTTTAAATGTGAGAGACGACGGTGCCATAGCCAAGATTTTGTTGATGTTGCCTTTGAAAGTAGACAGATGGGAGATGAAGCAATCATGTCTTGCATAGAGATAGTGTAGAGACTTGAATTGCGAGTGCCAGACATAAGATCGTTTGCTTGTAAATCACGAATGAAACAAGTTTTCTCCCGAAAAGCAACTTCCAAATCTCCATCACAGAACTGACCTACTGAGAAGAGATTGTGACCGAGGCCTTCCACATAATAAACCCTGCTAATTTCGATGTTTTCATTGATGTAATCTTTGTAGCCCATGATGACTGCGAAGTGATCATTCCCGAATCTGACAGTGCCAATGAACTTTGCAATAAAGTTTGATAACAGTTTGAGATTGCCTGTCATGTGTCGGGAACATCCGCTATCAACAATCCATAGAAAGATCTGTATCACCTGACACACACGCACGACACAGATGGAATAGAAGTAGATGTGGAACCCGAAGAGTTAAAGGGTTCCGAAGCAGTTATAGTCGAAATACACACATCAATGATTTTAGGCATCCATTTAAATCCTAGTGTATTATGAATCCATTTCTTCCATCTCCAACTATTCTTAGTGAATGCACTAGGTGGTACTACATTCCTTGGAGGGGATACTGGAACTACAGGGACATCAATGCGTTTCTTAGAATCTAAAGAGGGTGGTTTACCAAGCCACGCACTTAGAAGCATTTGTGGGCCTAGAGGTATTCCGTTTCTTAGGATTCCGTAAACGAGACAAGATAGCTTTAGCAACACATATATCATGACAATCAGAAAGCATACTTTTACGACAAATAACACAAGAAGCTTCAGACTGAATATCAAAAGTACTTAAAGGTTCAACATTCGTTACAACACTTTTTCAATTACATTTGTAAGAAGCAATATCTAAAGTGGGTGCAACTTGAGTTTTATTCAAATTCCTAGGGTGTTCTTCTACTTCTGCAATCTTTATTGTTCTTTTCTTACGTTGCAACTTCCTATTCTTCCTTGTATTGCTCCTAGGCTATGAAGTGCAGGCGTTGGGAAAAGAAGCAACTATTCCTGTTTCAGAGAGGGCACTAGTTTTTGTGATTTGTCATTAGATATTCTAGAGTCATTTTGAATCTGTTTGGGTGCAGATACTACAGTGTTATTATCCTTATCTTTCTTAAGTTTCACCACCTCTGCTTTAAGATCATGGATAGTGTGTAACAAATTAAGATTTTCAGTACGAGTGAGTCCATCTCGTCGTAAAACATTTTTGGTGTATGCAAGATGATCATCAAGGTCTTTTGACACTTTAGCACGAGTCTTTTTGAGTAAATCAGATATGACAGTATGGTTCTTTTTAATTTTTGACATTTCTTGTTCATATTTTAAGATTTGACACTTCAAAGACGCGTTTTCATCATCCAGTTGCTCAGGTTTTGAAATAAAGGTTTTTGCTTGCAACTGAGTGATTTTGTTTTGCCAAGCGAGTTCATGAGTATGACAAACTTTTTGACACCATTGAAGACGACGTTTTGCATTTGAAAGCTCGTTTTTCACTCGTTCATTTTCAACTTTTAAAGACATGATTTGTGACACAAAATCAATATTCTCAAAATTTTCAACAGTAACAACATAATCAGCAGAGATATAATCATATGCATTAGCAAAAGAATGTAATAACACAACATTATGGATATCAGCACAGATGACATCTTTCAAGAGTCGATCAACATCTTTTCATAACATTTTCTTTTTACGTTTTGTATTTGAAATCGATGTTTCTGTTTTCTCGAAAACGATTTTCATCAATCCAAGTTCCTTATGAATTTCCCTTTCCTAATATAGTGCACAATTTTTCAAAATTTTAACATGGGGTAAAATTCTTTTCTGAAAAATATCTCTTTGTTCTCGCACCTGAGGCAATTGAAAATGTTCAACTTTTATTTCAGAATGAAATTCAATCTCACGTTCTAAAAGTTTGATGTCAGAGGTGAAAATGTCAAAATATCTAAAAATTTGACGATTTTCGGGTTTTGAATTTACTTCACTGAGTGAAGGTAAAGGACCATAAATTTGTGCATAATTTGGTTGGGGAACAACATTAAGACTCAGACATAGGTGTGATAATCCTAGGTGTGTTAGAAGAATCCTTTTGTGTGGCGAAAGTGACGGCTTTTGAATAGTTAAATGGTTTGTTATAAACAACATTTTCTAATTTTGATCGACTCTCGTCTTCCGCATCTAATTCCTCTTGACGATGATATTCAACAACACTCATAACAGAATCATCAATTTGTATTCTGCACTGGAAACTTCAGGATTTGGTTTGAATGCTTTGGTTGAAAGCTTTGGTTTGTAATCAGCAATATTCGGTCCATATCCATTTGGATTTCAAAGTAAACTTTTGAATAGTTGTGATTGACTCACCATGTTTATAAACAACATTTCGAAACTCTTTGAGTTTGTTTTGTAAGCCGACAATTTCTTCAAGATGGTCATCTATTCGTTTCGTTGAATGCTTTTTGTATGCAGAGAACTGTTTTTGACAAGTTAACAATTCAGCCTTGGCTTTTTGAGTTTCCAAAGTAAGAGTGTTAAGTTGTTTTTTATGTTCATGTTTCAGTTGTTCTATTTGAGACAACAAAGCATTCTTCGATGCGGCTAGATCACGAATCTGTCGTTCTAAAGATTTTTCGTTTTGGTGTGATTTAGCAAAAGCGGCTTCAAAACCTTGTTCACGTTTTTCTTGAGTTTTGAAAAAATTGAGTTGCCTTTTTATGCATTCAATATCCCTGGTTAATGTGCATTTTACTGTGTAATTGTTGATTTAGTGCACAACATTCTTCCATTCGGGATTGTTGGTCTTTAAGTAAGAGATCAACATCTGGATTAGGCAAAGGTTCAGCGTGTTCAACGTGAGTCACAACATGATCACTATTCAGATCCTCAAGTATGACGACGGAGTCAATTTGAGTATCAAAGGTAACCATAAGGTCATCTTGATCATCAAATGTAACTACGGGGTCTAGTTGAGAATCGTCAGAGTGAGATGTGGACGACTCATGTTGAACAGTCTGAGCCTCGTCGGATTCAGATGTTGGCTGAGATATTAGATCAGTGATGAATATGGTTTTCGGGTACCTGAGACAAGCCATCGTGTCATACACGGGCTGTGTCACTCATGTGAAGAGCTTGCATTTGTGCCATCAACATCACTGCTGCATTAGCCTGCAAGTCCTCCATATCATCATCTGAGTCTGCATCTGCCATAAAGCTCTGTTCTTTGGTTGTGAGGGTTCCACCAGCTTCATCTTTAAGAGCCAAAAGTAAAGCCTCCTTGTGATAGCCAGGTGACCCTTATCATTACAGTTGTAGCAACGAAGACCATTTATCCCATTCTGAGCATTCCCCTGTTCAACCACTTGAGCTCTCTGTTGTTGTGGAGCACCCACGTTATTCCTTGCCATAGTATTAAACCCTTGACCACCTCCCATCTGACGACCATAACCACGATTCTGAACTTCAACACGTCCATTTTTCACAACAGCCTGATTCCTTGTGTTTGATGAGGAACGAATGCGATTGTTTGATTTGTTTGTATACCGGCCGAAGGCTTTAGCAATCATAACAAATCCTTGTTGCAATGCATCGAAAGCATCGAAGTCCTCATTAGCTTCACTGTAAAGTGCTTGATAATTGTTGTTGTTGTATGGAACCAATTGGTTTTGTTGAGATTGTTGCTGTGACGGATCATATGGTGTAATTGTTGCAGTTGGTTGAAGAGCGAGTTGAGGAGAGGGTTGAGGAGGATAACTAGTTTGAGCCCACAAAGCAAGTTGTTGATTGTCCGGAAGTGACGTTGGAGCCGGGAGTCCACGGATAGCCCTTTCTTTGTCAACTTCTTTTTGATGAGGCTTCAAATAGTCGTACAACAATCTGTATGTAGCATGATGAAGATTCTTAGCTTGACGGATGAAAATGACATACTTCTCCCTATCAGGACCAAGACTACTTAGGAACTTAGTATTGACTGCAATTCTTGGCATGATGATGTTGTGTTTATCCAAATCATTGATGATGTCTGAGAATCGATGATGATAAGACTCTAATGTCTCTCCTGGTTCAATCATGAAGTGTTCATAGGCCAAGTAAATTTTGGATTCCATATCCTCTTGATTGAGTTCAGTGCCTTCCATGAGAAGATGAATATGTTCCCACATTGCTTTTGCAATCCTTTGAGCATCAACACTTGGGATTGGATAGGGTAATCCTAAAAGGATATATTGCATTGCTAGTTCATCACTTGAAATGTAGAAGTTCATCACCGAAAGGTCGAACAGTTGCAATGTTTGTGAGATCATCTCTTCGTGGAATAGCATTTGGATCTCCGGGTGTAACGAGAATAGGCATCTGAAATGGACCTTCCAAGATGACTTTCTTTAAGAACTTTCCATGTGGCTTCTTAAAACAAAACCTAAAGAACCTAATCACCCATTGATCATAGTTTCCGGGAGTGAGCATTGAAGGTCTATCAAGTGATCCAGCCTCATGAATGGATTGTTGGCTACTTAAAGCTTCACACATCTTTGCAAACCACGTCGGTTCCTTCATAGTATTCCTTGATGGATGTTGATTGTAAACGTTTGTGTAAGGTTGTACTTGAAGACTAGGTGGTGGTTGAACCATTTGAGGTGGAATTGCTCCTTGTTGTGGATAATGTTGTTGATTAAATTGTTGTTGATAAATTTGTTGTTGTTGATTGAATTGTTGATGTTGTGGACTAAGTTGTTGTTGTTATCGTTGAGTATACGTATAAGGAAAGTAGTTAGAGTATGGAGGTTGAGACATGTTGAAAACTTGTGTATTAAAATGGATCTTTGTAGTCGAATGACACGTTGTTGATGAAGTATCCTTAGGTGTAGAAACCAAGTTTTAGGCAAAGTAATGCTTAGACGTAAAAACACCAAACTTACGCGTAAAAGCAATAGTTACGCGTAGGATTAGCTTACGCGTAAGAATTGAGAAACACTAAACTTATGCGTAAACTGAAAGTTAGACGTAGAAAACTTATGCATAGGATTAGCTTATGCAAAAGACAAGGCTTAGGCGTAAGAAAAATCTTAGGCGTAAAGAGTTCTACGCGTAAGTTTAAGCTTATGCGTAAAATCGGGTTTGCCCAAAAAATCCTTTACACTATCACAGTGTAAATGATATCCAAAGTCGAAGTGTTTTCAGGCTTATACAAGCAAGAAAACACTGAGTAAACCAAGAAAACTGAAGATCAAACCGGATTTCTTACGTAAGATTAGGGTTTTCGCTTAGAAATTAACCAAAATTGATTTCTGCCCAAAGATGTTTCTAAACCAGATTTTTGTGATGAAACAACTTCAATATCACCAAAATAACACAAAAGTGTGAAACTTGATGATCCAAAACTTGTAAACACGTTATGCGTAGAAGTAACCACACGTTTAAAACCAAGCTTAAAAACAATGATCTACACGTAAAGTTTGAAACTTTTTGCCAAAAACAGATATTTTAACACCTAAAAACGTTGAAAGTACAAGAATCTTGGATTGAAAAGTGTAAAAAATGAGTTTTTAAGCGTGACAAAGTTTGTGAACCAAGAGTTACGCGTAAGATCAAAAAATAACTTCAAAAACAAAAACCTTTTCACCCAACTATTTGGCGATTGATATCACTGTTAGGTCACCATGTTTGTAACACAAGCATCAATATAAGAAATATAAAGGAAGAGATCGGATGAACAAACACACACACACACACACGTATGATAATATATAAAGAGTTATGCGTAAAGTGTAAAGTGTGAATTGAACAACCAACCCTCAGTAGGGTTTACAGATTTTATAGGAGGAACAGGGAACACACCAAGTTCCCATCTTTTCCTTATTAGGCTTGGGCCTAGGCTTATGAGCCTTCTACATAAGCCTAAGCTTAATAACAAACATAAATGTCATAATTAAGCTAACTATTACATATTAATTACTAACACTTTAATTCTAGTTTAGGAGTGATTCCAACATAATCTGCTATTAGAGTTTTCCAAGAAATTCAGTTAATTTTTTGGGTACAGGGGCTTACCCCGGTAAAATAATTCAGTTAAGGTCTTTCGAAGGGATTTGCAAACATATCGTGTTAAGAGGCCGTATAGGTGAGATTCGATGGAGGGTTCTGTTCTTGTATCACGCTGATGTTTCAGTTCGCATGGTCTTCGTTGTTTATGTGTTGGTGAAGTGCGAAGAGCTGTTCAATATGTTGTTATCTATCTGGGGCGTTTGGTTAGCAGCTAGCAAGGATATGTTTGTGTTGCTATCTGATAGTAAATAAGTAACTTAATATACATGTCCTGCACATATCTCTCTGGTTGTGGGACATTGTTCTTTGTTGCCTTCTGTTTTGTAGCTGGTGAGGGTATTTTGCAAGTTTGTTTTGCGTGTTTGGCTGCATCTTGGGGGACCGTCCCAATGTCCCATTGGTGGCTGCTGTTTTGTTGTTGTAAACTGCATCATGGGGGACTGTCCCAAATCCCGTTGCTATGCACGGGTACTCGTCTAGTTTGGTAAAATGTACCACCATCAAATCGGCAAATGATAAAATAACTTAAAACGTATCCAATTGAGTAAAATCTTGACAAGGAGAATTACATAAGAGCAAAAGGCTTGAAAAAAACTAAGACTCTGTACTTGGTACTTCCTACTTGCACGAGACAGCAAATCAGTCTGGTATTTTCAGACAAAAATGATACTAATAAACTTATGGCCCTTTTTGTGATATAACAAAAGAATATGAACATCAGCTAGATTAGCCCTAGCAAATAGCGCCAAAATTTTCTATGGTCGGTAGAGTATCTACAGATGTTCACGCTCCTGCAAAACAGAATGAGCCATGTGGCGTTAATTGCACAAGTAAAGGATATGTAACTCCAAAAAGATCCATATATAAAGCAAACTATAGAAATTTTGACAGATCCATATATGAAGCAAACTATAGAAATTTTGACAAGGAGAAATATAGTGAGCACTGGGAGGATTCGGATCCCAAATATGGTTATCTTAAAACACGTGAAAATTACAACATTTTTAATTGCTGGGATCCATGAAAACATAAAGGTAGAGATGAGAATTCAACCCATTTGGTTATTATATATAAATTTTAGATATTGGTTTACCTCCAAGGGGTCAAATCAATTTTTTTTAAGGAATGGGTGAAATGGGTCGAACGGGTTTATAAGGGAAGGTCGCGTAAAGTGCATATCTAATTCATAAAACTCCTACATCGCTGTATTCAGCATTGTTACAGTACTATTATTGTAATCAATTAATCGTATAGTTTTAATCCATCCATCCATCCATCCACCTCAGCTCAGGGCCTATTAGGCAAATAAACTACCTATGGTTGACTATCATATTAAGAGGCTTATTTCAAAACAGCAATGATTTTATGCTGCTACTCTCATCCATGATCGCCGCTCATGATTAAAATAAGTAAACGAGAGAGGAAAAAGGTCATAAGGATTTAGCACCACGCACATATTTTGATATGGTACACCTATTTCATGCAGAAATCAAGTGACTTGCTGAAATCCGTTTAACGATAATCAAAAAATGATAAAATAAGTTTCACGATGTGAATATATTATCAGGAATTAGCAAGTTGAAGTCAAGAAAAACCTAAAGAATGAACAGGAGATTGTTGTGATGAATGCACCACATATTGCATAAGATTCTCTGATGATCATGGTCATAAACATGAGAAAATAATACCTTCATTTTTGGGATTTTTCCGCACAAAGCTCAGCTGAGCTATATAATTACTTTCAGCAAAATCATGTAATGTACGTCGAGCTCGAGCACCCTCGTGCACATACTCTTCCTTTAATAACTCTCTACGCTCATCAGTATCCTGCATCTAGTATGGCATTAGTTAATGAATAGCTAGGGAAGAGAATAACAAACTAAGCACAGCACTATTCTCCCAAAAATATAAATATTCATAACAAGTACTACTATGTATTTTTGGCAAAAACAATTCTTATGCAGAACAAATTTGAAAGTGTACCTGCAAGAATTTCAACATCTGCTCTTCAATTGTACCATGCATAGCCAGAGTTTCTACATGGATAGGACGTGTAGCACCCATCCTGTGAGCACGACTAATCACCTGCTCCTCCATGCTGACAAATTCCGAAATACTTAATACTCAGTAAACGGTAAGGCTATGGGTCAAAACATAATTTTTTAGTATGACTCGGATCGAGTTTGACTGAACACTTCTTTTCCTAACATTTAAATATACCGGTGCTTATGCTCCTCCATTCTGACAAATTCCAAAACATATGCATGCATACATCCATACATGCATTTCTATGTTCATTAAGATAAAGAAAAATTACAACATAAAATCCCATGTCCACTCAAGGTAAGACTAAAAATTTTGTAAATGGAAAAAGTTTCACAGCGCTTTTTCACACTAAACTGAAAGTGTTCTCTCACATTTCATATCCTGCAAAGGCCCTTATAAAATCATTTCTGTAGTTTACCATTGTCACTAATGCTTCATGCATTTATATACCTTTTATCCCAAATGGGTTCCATCAGAAAGACGTGTGTCACAAAACTCAGATCAAGGCCTAATGCTCCACTTCCATCCATCAGAAGAGCCAGACAGTCCTCATCATGCTGGAAGGTAGCCAGAGATTTCACCTATATAAAATGCAAGTGACTTAAGATTGCCATTCAAAATATAAACCCATTAGATGTGACAAATTCGTTTTCAGTACTTATGAAGGGGTCGATTTGGGTTCTATTATAATTAAATCAGGTATAAGGTTACCAAAATGCTACTTTTAGATTGCTATGATAATATCATATTGTAATAATAATTAACACATTGATTTTTTATTAATAAGATGAATAGACAAAAAGTGTTTGTGGATCAACCCCATCAACAACAACCGCCCATACTAAAAATAACCAAGTTCAACCCAACCACATGTTGACCAGTACTAAGCCACATATCTTGCCATCTCTAAACTCCATGCTCAAAACCAATACCAGGCTACAGTTTAACAAATTCAAAAACGGTCATTCGAACTAGATCGAATTAGACTACCAGAATCTTACCTTGTGACCAGAATTCATTGGACTGTACATTCCCACGAATTTTACGCCAGCAACTGTCAACTGAAAAAAATTATAGAATCAAACTGTTACAGAAATTTCACACCAGACTGTTTTTGCTCCATAGAAAGTTGAGAATTAGAATTACCTGTTGTTCAATGACATGTATATGCTCAAGAAACTGAGAAAATATTAGCACTTTTTCTGGAGATGCGTTAAATCCAGCACAAGCGTTGCTTCTCCCAAAGGGAGAAACAAGATCATCAAACTCCTTGACCTCATGGCGCATTATTTTATTGGATTCCTGCAAATCTTTCAACTTTTCCACAAGATATGAAACTTTACTGCTAGAAGTTGACTGCCAATCAGGATTCCAGTCATCCTACAAATACAATAAAAAAGGAATGATTCATAAAGATGGTTAAAAGGTAAGAAGAAAAGAGAATAACGCATAGATAATGGAAGCCTGCCTGTTTATATGAGGGCTGCAACTCAATAAGATCTTTCGGGACAGGCCACTTTGGGTTGGGGTTTTCTGGACGAGCTAATGTTTCGGGACTTTGCATCTCATATAAGTTTTCACAGCCCGGGAAAGTACATTTTTCACTGTTTATTGCAACGCAGTCCAGGCACAAAAGATGCCTACATGGCGTTATGACAGGTAGACGGCACCACTCTTGACATCTGTAAACGACAATGAATTGAGATAGATATAGTATGTGTTTGGATGTGTGTTTTAAAGTAAATATGAAATAAGTATTAAATAATCAGAATCAGATGAACGGCAGTAATAAAAAAATATATATAATAATAAAAAAAAAAAATGGAGAAGGTAGTGTTGGGATGTTCTCTAGTTTAAAGTTGTAGTACTCTTGAGCAAAATCTGATAGTTTAAGGAACTCACTAATTAAATCTGATAGTTTAAGTCTTGCGAAATGAGAGCAAAGTCTCTTAAATAAGGTTAAAATGAGGAAGACGATGTTATTTTATTGTGCCATTTAGATAATCAGTTTCATTGCAGCTGGTATGAAACTGACTCTTTAAACAAATACAACTAAATATGTAGATATCGAATAACCATAAACAGTTGAATCTTACCTCATACAGTTTCCGCCAAATAGAATGTTATATCTTATAAAAGTATACTCCTCAGAAAGGGGATCCAGACCATTTTCCACCAAGATATCCATTGTTTCTTGAATATCTTCTCCTGCATCTGTTACTTTTATATGTCCAGCCACACAGCAAGATAACCTCACATTTCTAATAAGGGTACTTCTGAACTTCCATTGCTTTGGGTTCAACAAACTCTCAACATGTGAAGGATCATTCCAATCAGCCATAAGTATATTTCTCCGCACGGTAACAACCAATTCGTTGTAAGTCTTAGCATGCTCTTCATTAAAATTAATAAAAGTCACCTTTTTTATACAGGGAGGAATCATCAGTAAATCTTTTTTCCTAGCACTAATCATGCACCTCCTGAGTAACTGTAACAAGCGGGCCCGACCCTCTTCCATTTTAGCCTCAAATGGCCTAAGAATGCCCGAATCCCATGAACGCTGATCCAACCCGTATGCTTCTTCTCTGAGGAACTTAAGCATGGGTTGGAGATTTGAAAGTTGACTATTTGGAGTATTAGGAGTGGGGGTTCCAGTTAACAACCAACGACTAGAAGCAGTTAATGAAACAGATAACTGTAATTTGTTTGTCAAATTCAAGCTTGAGCCAAGGGTGTGACCTTCATCAAACACAACTCTGAGCCAATGAACTTGCATCAAAACACTTCTCTTTTTTGGGCTCCATTCAGCACTTAAACGACTGAAAGTCGTGATGACAACATCATAGTCCCAAGCAATATTATGAACCAAAGGCTTTTTGTGATCAGCCCATACATACACACGTAATTGGCCAGGTTTCACGTGCCTTTCAATCTGATTCTTCCAATGGTCAACTAGATTTGCAGGAACTACAATCAGAGTTGCTCGGGACAAATAGAATCTAACTGAATCAAGAGGCTCACTGAGAGCAATCCTAAGGGCAGACAAATCGAAAGTCAAATTGACTAAATTTTTTGGGTAATGCCAAGTCATTGTTCCCTGATCTACCTTCTTGACTAAACCAAAGGCTTTAAAAAGTTTATGAAATCCACGAATTTCCCCTGTAGCTAGCACTCTTGTTCCATTTAAAGGGTGGACTAATCCAGTTGATTCCATTTTCGAAAGCTTATCTTGTGTTAATTTAGTCAGCCACGTTAACGCCTTTTTAGTTTCGGAATTAATTAGTGCATAGTGCTCTTTGAGGACACTAGCAAAAAATGAAACATTTTCCTCTTTGCCTTCAGTGGTTCCTTTGGTATAAAATCCGGGCAAGTTTGTTACTCTCTGACCATTATCCGATGACTCTTCCGGCACCTTGCAACTCTGGTAAAACGGATCATTATTCATACTACAAAACCATGCAGCTGAAGAATCTGTAGCATGTGAATCCTGAAGCTTCCGCCACTTCCGACAAGAATCACACTGGACCCAAGTTTCATTAATTTGAGACGAATATCCAGAAGCCTTCTTAGGTTTCTTTTTCATGTTTCTTGATGGTACGTATGGTGGATCATCTATATTATCAATTTCAGATAGTTTTCTCTTTTCTGAAGCCCCCTCCTCTCCTTCATACTCACCCAGAAGATTTCGCTTAATTCTGGTCCAGCTTCGGGTGCACTGAACAGTAGATTCAGTTGATTCTATGCAAAAAGGTGTTTCGGCTTTCTCAGAAGATTTCGGGTTTGAACCCTCTAGAGATGAAAGGCCTCTTCGACTAGTACGGCTCACAATTTTTTTGCTAGCAAGTGCAGTACCACACTTTATGCAATCACCGCCTAGCTCATAATAGCCACAATTCTGGTCATCTTTTTGTTTACACCAGATTATTTCTACCCCTTCTGGTGGATCCGCAAGAGTTCCTAGTGTTTTCAATATCAGGGACAAAGCGGTAATTGTCTTACCTAAGCCAGGTTCATCACAAAACATACCCCCACGGAAATCATTAACCATAGGAACTGCACCTGTAATAACCTCTCCAGAAACGGTATTTATATTAAAATCAAACCCGTCTTCGGTTGCAAATCTAATGTACAAAGGATTTGGAAATACTTGCGGGTCCCGCTCTCGTTTTAACATCCACTCAACTGCTGACTGTTGATGGGGATAAAGTTTAAGGTTCATAGATGGCATTACTGATGCTGCTAACAATCTTAGATGCCGACAAGTTGAGGAAATCCTAAGAAGTTCAAGAGGAGCGAGTGTAGTTATAACATTGATCATAACATCGTCTGGTAGCAGCCAGAAACCAGTTTCACAAGATTCATCTGCTGGGTTTACGTTGGAATGAATAGAATCTCCCTGCATTGAGACACTAGGTAAACTGCTAAAGATCTCGTGTAGTTCAAACAGTTTCTTTCGTGAAGTATCAGGTGCATTACAATGCTGGTCGCATTCAAGGACATGGCAATCTGAAACATTCCATATGGGATCTTCAATCTTGAGATCAGGTTTGCAAAAATTCAACATCGAGCGCCTAGCTTGCCAGTCACAGCTGTATAGGAAATGACATGCACAACATTAGCATCCATGAGGCAGAAATTTCAAGTTTAAAATACAATCATCTAAGTAGCAATGAAAGAACAAGCGAATCATAAGATAACCTCCTTAAACAGTTTCATACACAATTACGCATATATAAAAGCACCGACGCATAAAAATATCAGGTTTTCCATATTTTATATATATATATATATCTACGTTTTCAATATAAAATTATCATTTTCACTTTATTTAAAGCTCAAAGTACAAGCTCAAGTAAAAAAGCCAAACTATGCTGTACTTGAGCCTAGTTTAATAAAGGGATCATATCCAATCATGGCAATGTCTTCAAGTTAAGGATCCACTCAAACGAAGAGGCTCATATGACATAGGAATAGTCAAGAAAGATCTAATGACCAGATTATAACTAACAAGTGTCGCTAGTCCACGATTGTGTGTACTTGAAGAACGAACTGGACCAAACCATATTAAATATGTTTAGGAACAGTCTTATTTAGTTATGTTAGTTATGTGAAAGACGGTTGTGCCTCTATAAGTCATGTTAAACAGATACAGCAGAGTCAAATTGAAAACTTATAATTAATCACTACCAGTCTACCATAATCCGTTCTTTGTAGACCAACAACACAAAGTTTATAATACAAGAGAATGAATTTGAGAATGCACCTCAAATGACGAAAAAGAGCAGCAGCAGTAGACTTGGAGCGCGGAAACTGCCAGCCGCACCACAAGGCAACATTCAAATAAACATCAACAAGCACCACAACCCTCACCTCTCCCTCTCTTTGCGCAGCAGAGACCACTCGCGAATGAATCCTCAAACACTTGGCATTAACCAACACCCAAATCTTATGCACCACACTAACACTCCCATGCACTAACCCTATCTTATTCAATTTCTTACCACAACCACTACCACTACCACTATTAATTAACGATAAAACGATGCCGTTTTGGGTAACGAAACCGACGTTGTGGTTTTCGAGTCGAAAGATGTCAAGAGGAGTGGATGGGGTTAGGGTTTGCGTGGAATTGAGGACGAGGGTGACGTAAGCGCATAGTTTGTGATCTGGAATTGTAATTGATTGATCATCTGCCATTTATTAATATAATTGGGGAAATTAGGGTTTCAATGATTTCATGATATGTGTGAGATGATAATTCGAATTCTGTTATGGGGGAGAACTTGTAACCGGATTTTATTTATTCCGGAGTTTTTTCAAGGAAGTGTAAAGTGGTCCTTGTTGTTTTCTTTGCTTCACAATCTACTCCTTGTACTTTTATTTCTATTAAATCTATATATATATATATATATATATGGGACTAAGCATGACACATGTATAATGCTTACTAAGCATTTTAATGATGACATGGCGCCTCTATGATGAGGTGGAAATGCCACCATGGCACTTGTCCCGGATACATTATAAAAAAAAATTTTGCCACAGCCAAGATTCGAACATGGGTCTCTACTTTCAATACCCACGCCTCAACCACTGAGGCAATACACATATTTGTTTATCATCTTCTACTTCCAAACTAATATGCTTCACCTTCTACTCATAACCTCCCCATTAATACTTCCAGTCAACACTTCTTCATAACCTCCCCATTTTATTCTCACATTCCAAAATTTTTTCATAACAGAAGAATCATTAAATCAATTAACTGAGGAAGTCGTAAAATTTTTGTAGGTATAATCTGATTGAGGAAGTTTAACCAAGCCAGAAATTAATGATGACACGATTTTGGGATCTATCGATCGGATGATTTGTTACAAATTATGAATTCATATGTAACATCGGATCATCGTCAAATTCGACCAGACATGTATGTTTTTTAGGTTTTGGTGACAAATTAGGGATAAAAACTAATATATGCATTTACTCACGTATTAATTCAAGAAAATGAAGCTTATTTTAGTCATTTTTTTTATTTGTTACAGATGCTTAACATACAATCTTCTTAATCCTCCTAAGATCTTGATCAATAAGGTATAATCTGTTTCTCTTTTTTACTAAACAAATCAGTGTTTTCAATTGATTTAATTTTAGGTTTATGTTGGAATTGATCATAGTTTCATTCATAGGTGGATTTCGTTGGTTTGATTGGTTTTTTTTGTGGAACATGAATATGATTCTTAATTACAGAAAATGATTGCTTTACATTAATGTGTCGCGATCCGATGTGGCCGCTGGAATACATAAGCGTTGTGCTGGAATAAACCGCCACCGATATTGATGTGGCATCGGAGCTACCAAGGTTAGCTCATATTCATTAATTAAAGCGTTTTCCGAATTTGATTCAAAGCAACATAAAGAGGTGTAATCATTTGTTGGTGTATAATAGTCCAGTGTAAGAAAGTATATTTGGTGTTAACTAATAACATAATTATTTCACCGTTTCACATGAACCATTTATTGCTGATAATAAGATTTTGTTCATTTGTGCAGTACGATGCATTTGATATTGGTTACTACATTAGGCATAGGTGGTAGTGATTTGACAGCCACAACCATCGGAAAAGCTTTGGCTTGCGAGAAATTTATGCTGGTACAGATTTAAAAACTCAAATATGTTGTACTTCTCTTTGGAGGCTTTTTTTTTTTTATTAATCCAGCTTTCACATAGCCATTTGGGCTCAATTTGATTGAGGTATCTTAGTTTGCATATCACTACTATACATGACTATTGATAACAACACACAATTACATAAATAAGTGATATGTTTAGCTTTAGCACATGATGCAATTGGATATCAGCAAGTTGGTTCCAGGATAGCCTAAGAAAGCTGATCGCTGATATAAATGAAGTTATGTAACTATCCTTAACTTTCATCAATGCATTCTCTGATTACTATTATGATTATTCAAGTTGCAATAATAACTTCGAAAAACATATCTAAACACCTCTTATAAGTCTTATTGAACTTTATAGAATTCGAGATAATAGTGAGGCAAAATAAAGTTCAAGTTCGAAAATTCAGTAGTGAATGTTCATTTTGGATCTTTTTATTAGTATGGTTTGCATAAATGATGGTGTTGTTTACTTGTGTTGTTGCAGTCGTTGATGATTGAAGTTGTTAAGTTGATAGCGCCTCCAAACTTGTGAGTTAATTTATAGGATTTTTTGCTTTCTTTGTAAATTTTTTAAAACTTTATTACTCTATTTTTATGTCGCTTTATATAATAAACTTTGTTGCAAGTTATGTGAGTTCTCATTTTAGTTGTGTATTGTGTGGACATATATTCTACCTATCTACAGACTACAATAATGTTAAATGATCTTTATTTAGTGAGAGTTTTTTTTTTTACTATTTCTTCCCATAAACTTGCAGCCCCAAGCCAAATAAAAGGCTATGAAGGAAAGATTCGAAACCAGTATTGCTAAGACTACCTTCAAGGCTAACACTAAATCCCTTGCTGAAAATGAAGGAGATGAAATTTGTAAGGTAATTATCACCTTGAAACAGATTTTAGAAACATTTCTTTTGAATTTATTTTCCATTCTTATTGTAAGGCCACTCATTTATGAATTTGAGTCAGGGATTACATATTGCTTCAAAATTTGCGTCTTTCTATTATCGATTACAAATTGCTCAAGTTGTTTGCTTTTCCTGCAGTGGATCTATAGGCTGATAACACAGAGGTCCTTGGGGTTCATATATTTGGTATACACGCTACATACCTCATCCACGAAGCATCGAATGCCATCCTTACAAGTTTGAATCAATCTTTCTTTTCGAAAATTTCAAATCGTGCTTTCATCATCAGCCACTATTTATGGTCATCCAAAGGAGGTACTGTGCAATGAAGAGTTTCCATTATCTGCAGCCAACCCATATGGACAAACCGAGGTATGAAATGGTCAACAATGTTTTCTTTTGGTCAACTTAAAGTATTGGTCTAATAATATAAATGAATCTCTACACCTGATGATCAAGGAGATATGCCGGGACATATATGGCTTGGTTCTAAATGGAAAATTATTTTCACAGAATGTGTATCTATAAAATAAGACAGAATGTTAATGATGCTTTATTTAATAGTTCAATTTTCACATAAAACTTTGTAAGAAAAAACTTTGACGTTACCTCTATATTAAGCAGCAAGAGCTGGAAATGCAGAGAAGATTCTCGAACTACTCGAACAAGGTTTTGAGCATTGTGTTATAGCTTAAAAAGCTTTTACTTCAATGGGAAATAGTTTTACAATAATTATTTTGAGCAAAAAGAAGTCATTTTTCTACCTTGCATTGAAGATGCTTGATGTGTGCTGTGCGAAAATGAAAGAACTGCTGCTGTACTGTTAGGATGTTATGCATTCTCAAAGGTATACATCAAGAAAATATTGTGAACAAGTCAATAAGGTCAATTAACATATAATAGGTATTAAGGTTGATTCACATATAATAGGTTTGTTGCAGGTGATATTTTGAATAACTTCTATACTATGAAAATTTAACAAACTTTTAGATTAACTTCTTCGGGTTAATTTCGAGTTATAACCCATACCAACTGTGCTTATTAGCTAATTTTTGTTCACATTTCCATATACAGAGGCTTGCAGCATTGGCGCATCACATATTGCTTTTGTATTGCAAGCGGGGCAAACAAGCTTACACTTTGCAATAGTATCTGCTGCCCCAACACCAGCTATCATCAGCACCTGCACAAGTCCCAACAACCGCAACGACTCTTTAATAGATTAGCATGTACAAGTTGTACTTGAAGCTTGAAAGCATGTAAATGAGTTTAATTTATTTGACGATGTTCACCGTTGCTGTGCAGATTCTTAGATATAAGAAAAGAATGTCAAGCCAATCAGTATTTTTAATCCATAATCTATCCCTTTTAAACTGTATGATTTCATTTATTTCGCATATTGAGCCAATTAAGTATATACATATAAACTTTTTTCCCCAGAGATGATGAAAACAAAAAAGAAGTTAAAGCTGGGATTAGGGGACGGCGAGTTTAGTAGTGATGTTGAAATCAATTTTGGCTATCATTGCCACAACAAGCGACCATGAACACATAGGAAAAGGAAATGGTAATCATGTATCCCTTACCTTCAATTCATAAACCTATGCATATTGAATTTGACATCTAATCTGAATGTACTAGCAATGCTATTTGTCCTCGCATCCTGATTCGTTCACATCCTTTTTCATCATCACATAGATCTTAAAAGAGCATCCACAATAGTAATGACCGTAAATACTTATTTTCCCACTATCTTCCAAGTTCTACCTATCACAAAATCTACTGCAATGCAAAATAGTCTTTGTAAACCTTTTAGTACGCATATTATTAATATACGTAA
The DNA here is from genome assembly GCA_910596185.1 of Chrysanthemum makinoi. NCBI lineage: Eukaryota > Viridiplantae > Streptophyta > Magnoliopsida > Asterales > Asteraceae > Chrysanthemum > Chrysanthemum makinoi. The sequence goes on along the minus strand of OU343217.1, from coordinate 159,215,102 downwards.
GTGGCGTGAGGAGAGCATTTGCTCAAGTCATTCCTAAAAGACTTGAGGAAGCTCAAGTCATTGCTTAAAAAAAGCTTTTACTTCAATGGGAAATAGTTTTACAATAATTATTTTGAGCAAAAAGAAGTCATTTTTCTACCTTGCATTGAAAATGCTCGATGTGTGCCGTCCTAGATAAGTCACTAATTTTACTAACTTAATGTGCGAAAATGAAAGAACTGCTGCGACAGTCAGGATATTATGCATTCTCAAAGGTACACATCAAGAAAATATGGTGAACAAGTCAATAAGGTCAATTAACATATAATAGGTATTAAGGTTGATTCACATATAATAGGTTTGTTGCAGGTGATATTTTAAATAACTTCTATACTATGAAAATTTAACAAACATTTAGAAACTTCTATGTGCGGTCTACTTAATCTTGTGGTTCTTGAATTATGTTTCTTTATAGGTGAATAAAAGTGGGTCGAGTAGCAGGTTGTGGTAAATTGGGCAAATCGTAGTACGATCAAAATAGGCATGGTCAAGACTTTCTTGCTACACTTTGTGTGTCTTTTGACCAGTTTGGTTCACTTGACCCATTCATCCTGTTTATACTTCACTGGCATTATCCATGATCAGGTGACGATTCATTGCATTTCTTATTTTTTACCTATTAGTTTTGTTGAAAGTGTGTCTTGACGTTAAACATGATTGACAAATCCTCTCAAACATAATGAGACAAACCACTGAATACAATCCCGAGTAACTCTTTTGACTAATAAATTTCAGCATAACAAATCAAAAAATTACAGCAACTCAAGAACAAGAGGTCCAATCAGACTTACCAGCAGCTCCAGAACAAGAGATCCAGTTAGACACATTAGTTAGAGCAGGTCCAGAACAAGAGATCCAATCACACGCAACAGCAGAAGCATACTTAAATTGCTGTTGAAGTCGGAGTTTACGTAAAGGTATGTGTTTTGAATTTGGATTAACAACATTTTTCTTGCATTCTCATTAAACAATGATGGCCCTATCTGGATTTGGCATGTTAAGCCTTGAAATAAGGCTTACAAAGTCATGTGTAGAAATTAGAATTAGTACAAGTTTGGTTGGATCATACATGATTACATTAGATATTTGTCCTTCTATTGTGTCGAGATTCTAATCTATTTTCTTATTTGGTGTATTGTAACAGGAGTAAGCATAAAAGATCAATACAACTAGCAAAGGGTGGAACAAGGCTATGATTTCAGATAGTTTCTTATCTTAATTTCCGACATGTGTTACGATTTAGCTTAATCACTTGGTTCCTTTCTCAGTTTAGGAGTACACATGGGAAACATTTTAGGTTTTGAGCTATATTGAATACTTGGAAACAAAAAATTGTATTATGTTATTATTCTCTAACTTCAAGATATGAGATGATACTTTGTATATATGTATCATAACTTTAGGGTTTTGACTATTATTTGAATTGTAGTATGTGTAGAGTAAGTATATAACTTGTCAAGTGCTAAACCATTTTTGAAGCATTTCTTTTGTTTGTTGGACTTAGATATAACCCTTCACCTTGGAGTTTTAAATACATTTGGTTACATGATATATGTACCGGCAATATTGCCCCATTTTTTAAGCTTTTCAACGCTGCTTCACGATTGCTTTAGATACATTCAAAATTCAACATGTATTTCATGAAGCTAGCCCGCCCATCCGGGCGGGCTATGAAGCTAGTTACATTATATATATATTATTATCTCTATATTATATATAACAGGAGGCATTTGGCATTAATGCCACCTCAATGCCACGTCAATGCCACCTCAATGTCACATAATCATTTTTCATGCCACCTAAGCATTATATGTCCACCTAAGCAACCAGTAATTGTTTTTCATGCCACATAAGCATTTATTGTCCAACTAAGCAATATTTTTATCCACCTAAGCATTAATTGTTAAATTTCGGATTTATATTAATTTTTTTGGTAATTTTCGGAATTTTATTAAAGATTTTTGAAAATTGTTTATAAAAAAGGTGCCTTGCAAGGATTGAACCTTGGTCATTTGGATAAATAACATGTGTGTTTTACCACTAAGGCAACATGATTTTTTGGAATATTTGTTGCAAGTCCAAAATTATAAATCTATGCAACCAATTATGTAGGAGAATCCCTACAACTTAGGTAACCCTAAACAAAACATATAAAAAAAATCGGTACATTCATTTTTTTTTTTCTGTACGCCTCTTTTTTCCTAGAAACCCTAATGGTCTCTGTTATATTTTTTTTGCAGTTTGGTTGTGATGGTTCATGAAATAGATGATGATGTTCATGGGAATTATGTTTATAGAACTAATGATACCTCTACCTCACATAAAGGTTTCATAAGATCAACTTTTTATTAGTATAATATGTTGTTAAAATTTTCTATTAATCATGTATATCTACTGTCATATTATTTTTTGTTAACCCTTTGAACTTCAATTCTTTGATGGCATGTTTTATGGTAAACTAGATACACAAGGTTTATCAAGGGGTGTTTGGTTGATGATGATCCAACTACTTACTAATCTGGAATGTCGTCTCATGATTCGTATCATGTCATTGGACACCATTTGAGGATTATTAAATCTATGTACCAGTGTGGTTATTCTATTTAGAATGGCAAACTAACTTTTACCGCATGCATGAGAGTTTTTGGCTATCATAGTAGATTATGTATGAATGAACTAGGACATCTACGAAAAGGATGAATAATACAAAGCATTCTTACTATTTGTCTATGGAGTTTTACAGGTTTGTCACATTGGTTACTAATCAAACGCTATACTAATTACTGCTATACAACTGTTTGTTTTGTTACTTACTTGCCATTAGCCATTTTCTGTTGCCCTTATATTATTCTTTGTTGCATGGAAGCTCACTCTTGAACGCCATTGGTAACTTGGAACTAATTGGTGCATATGGACATGCTTTGACCAAGCATGGCTACAAACTTGAAGATGTGATTTAGCAAGTGTAATATTTCTACGATTGCGTACGGACTTGAATCAAAGTGTAATGTAACTTATTTGTTATGGATTTCACACTTTTAAATTACATTATACGTAGAATGTATTTTCTTCCACACTATACTAAACTTAATGGTCAAACATTCACAGGAACCTGATACTGGTTTAAGAAACGGATGCCTTGGCTGGCTCTATGATTTTCGTTTATTCAAAAATGTATTTCACCATTATGTGGTTTGCATTCTCAGGCAGTTGTACGCGATCTTCTGTTGCTGTCACTGGATGATCCTCATAGAAAAATTTGCACAGCTATTAGTATGTCCGTAGCGTCGGCCACAAGCATCATGATCATGGCGACGAATGGCTCGACTTATGCCGTTCTTGATTAAGTTAATCAATGACCAAAGTAATACAAATGCAGGTACTTATCTCTCAACCTTGCTTATGGAAAAACTTGATTTTTTTTGCACCATTCTCTTAGTCGCAATGTGTACGTCAGTTCTTTTTTGTACTTTATCACTATTGAGAAAGTGTCTTAACTAAGATATTCACAAGCACTTCTTTTGAAACTCCTTTGTTTTTTAAAGAAAATGTGATTGATCTTCCACCTGTGAGTCTCGATGTGGGTGGAAAGTGTCTTTTTATTGATATTTCAGTTCCAAGAAACGTCGGATCTTGTGTTAAAGATCTTGAGACTACAAAAGCAAACAATGTTGATGATTTGAAAGAAGTTGTACGTGGCCGCCAACGGGGAGGACAGGCTCAGAAAAGCAAGGGACGCTCAAAACATCATCGATGAAGAATTAGTACTATTTGAAGCATGGAGAGATTCACTTGAAACCGTTCCTACAATCCAGAAATTAAGAGCATATGCTGAAAGAATCAAAACCAGTGATTTAGAAAAATTCTTGCAGAAAATAGGTGACGTAAACAACAATACAAGAAAAGCCGTTGAAACTCTGACCCGTGGTATAGTCAACAAGCTTCTTCATGGTCCATTGCAGCATTTGAGATATGACGGAAGTGATGATAGGACTTTATGCTTCAAAGGCAATTGAGTGCAACGTGTATGAAGATTGGTGTAGGTGCAAATTGAGCAGCTACTGCTATTTATTTTCTTCATAAACATGGCTTCATTTATCCTCTTGATATCACATGTTTCAAGCAGCCAATAACAGACAAACGTGTTTCTGATAAAATTGGAGTTATAATTCTTGAAGATGGAATAGCTAATAAGCTCAATTTATAAGGCTTATGAGGTAATTGGCATACTGAATTTCAAATAAGATCATAAGCTAATTATCCAAACACCCCTCAAACAACCCAAATTTAAAAAAAAAAATCCATTGTACATATCTGGAACTTCTTACATGGGAATTGTTACACCTATATTCTCTTTAGAGCTGCATAACAGTAAATTTTATGTCCCTTGAATACCTAAATCTGCATTTGTATTATAACATTGTACAGTTGGTATTTTGATAAGCTCAAAACATATATAGAGTGTGAAACTGATAATGGATAAATGCATGTGATCTTTGTCATGATGGTGTAAGCTTTATTGTATTAGACTAAATATGGCTAATTTAAAACTTACAAAGCTCTATTTGAGTACTCCCCAAGTTTTTATCTCAGTATAGCTACGCTTGACTGAATCATGAATCGGTTATGTATTATACAATGTGTTGCTTACCTATCTTTCGGCACTGAACGATTCCAAAAAGTATTAGCAAAAAATTCGCTCCGCTGATTTACACATTATAACAAGATTAATAATAGCAAGTAGACTGATAATAGGTATTTACATTTAAAAAATTCCGTTATGTAGTCTAACATGTTGCTTTAAATTTTTGCACGCAACCGGTAAATATCACTTTGTAGAACATGCAGATAGTGAGAGCCCATTGGTCTTAAATTTCAAATGCACGGAAGAATGTTTGCAAAAGCATCATGTAGCACCTAAAAGTTCTAAACTCCCTGGAGACATGGTAATATACTGTATTTCTAAAGTTTTATTTACATGTGATGATCGGTTAAAGCTTTCTTATAAAAGCTAAAGGGCTGGTTTGTAAGATCTACATAGTTGATAACCGTTAGACCAACAATTTTTTTGATTATATTTTGCAACACCATATCTATAAACGTTTGTAATTAATGATTTTTGCTAATCCATACAATGTAGGTGATAATTTAAGAAACTCATTAACTTACTCAATTACTTCAAGATTCACTTGGTAAGACTACACAATGTTTGTAAAAATTCATCGTTTATGTGAAAGTATTCTCTTTTGCTTCCAAGTTTTAAATTTTCATTTTTTTTATTATTTTTTTATTATTTTTTATTATTTTTTTGTTGTCGTCTTCTTGTGTATGTATTAGGAGGGTAGGCAAAGACACTTGTGTTCGTTCACGTGAGCCCAGAACTGAATGTTGTTGGAGAAACGCTAAGTACACTTAAGTTTGTCGAACGGTAGCTTAATCAGTATAACTCTCGGTCTTTGCACAAGTACATAAAGATAGTTCGATGTGAAAGACCTTAGAGAACGGTTTTCTAACGTACCCTATATTTTTCGTAACACTAACATACTCCGTATAGGTCAGTAGATCTTTCTTTGCTTATGAATTTGTTTAAAATTGGAAAAGTATGTTTCTTGTCTCAGATTGCCAATCTAAAAGCTGTTGTGGCAAACAAAGACGGGGATCATGATGGCATGAAACAGAAAGTATCGGGAAGTCCAGGTGGAAAACTGTCATAAAAACCAAAGGCGGATGTAGGCAACCATGAGGTAATTCATAAATTCAAAGAATGGGTCAAAATGAGTTCGGGTCAAAAATGACTATTTGTTCACTGGGTTTAGTTGACCAGAAACCCACTTTTGTCCAAAAAAAGTCCATATTAAAAGTAATAGTACTGTGTGAATGTGTGATTATTACAACAATTAGATTATATTACGATGTTATATGCAGTAGAAAATACACTTAAGGAGACTTTCAACTCATGCGATCAACAATTTTAAGCCTTTTTTGAATACTTAATCAGTGTGACCCATTCAAGATACAACATAAACCAAATAGACCAACTATGCATAATCTAAACTTAGCTTTGTTTCTGTTAATCTAAATGTGGCTCATTGATGTAAGCTTCTTGGCTATCTTTTTTATATGATTCCCCTCATTAAAAACGACTATATGAGTTAATAGGGAGTTTGGATGTGCGTTTTAGCTAGAAATGAGTATTGAATAATCACATATAATAAAACGTGCAGTAGGAAATACTATTTGGGTCTTTGGGATATGCCTATGCTGCTTAAAGCTAATAAATCGGATAATCGAATGTGTGAGTTTTCTGCAAAATCTGATTATTTTAGTACTTGATAGATAACAAAATTGGCATTTTCTTTGGTGAAAGTAGAGACGGTTTGTAATGTGAAAATGTAAGTCTCTCAATTCAGTTTTAAGTTTTAACAAATCATAAATAAGTTATTTTAATTCACCTTTAGATAATCTAAAAACGGCTTCTCGAGTTTTACCATTGAGCAATTAATAATTACAGGTAGCAAAATCTGTTCATCCAAACATTAAAAACTGATATGCCTTGTAATGATGACGGTATACTAACCCTTTAGATTCAAAGAGGGATCCTACTTCTGAGTGTTTAAACACGTTGAAGTCTTAAAGGGATTTTCATATTCAGAACTTCATGCTCTCCATGTTGATGACTATTAAAAGTTATTTACCTGTGTCTCTCTTGAGCTCTCAAAAATCTCCAAGAGTAGTGATGCACTGTCTTCAATCGTCAAAACTGCAGAGAGGGTCAAGTCTTTTAAAATGGATGAATATCCTTCTTTAATAGAGCTTTTATTTCAATATGGACGTTATTTGATGATAGTGTGTTCACGCCCGAGAACCCAGCCAGCAAACCAGCAGGGTATATGGAATGAGAAAATCGAACCTGCATGGGAGTAAGTCTTTTCGATGTATTGACTTATGTTTTTTTAGTCATCAATATGTTTTCTTTCCTTATCTTTCAATCTTTATACACATTATTGGGCAACACCAAAGGTTAGAACCATTGTATCGAGCATTGACTGCATCTTGACCGTGACACTAGCTAAACAAGTAGTTTCGATTATGATGAACAATCCTTTCTTTAGGTCCTGCTTTTCTGGTGCACCTATTAAACTTGCACCTGTAACTTCTTATTTCCTATGTATGTTTTGATTTTGAATGGCTGTAACACTAATTTGCTTTATGTTAATATACCAACACCTGACTTTCAAGTCTTGCCTCAACAGTTGAGCATTTTAGTAAAGCATGCCATTTGCATATCCAAAGTAAGGTTTAATTTTGCTCTTAATTCAATTGTAACACTCATTGATACACCCGGGACTTTTGCTGATTTAAAATAAGAGAAGTGTGGATATGTAGTTGTAGGCTATTAAGTTTTAAAAAGTATATGTAGTTTAATATAATGGTACTTATAAGTTTATATAAAAACCAAAGAAACAATTGTTTTATAATATTGTTTGACAATTCTAGAAAATGTATTTCAGTTAACAAAGAACAACAAAAAAATAATTATAAGTCATGCTGCATTAGGCTTGAAAACTAGTATATATACATATATATATATATATATATATATATATATATATATATATATATATATATATATATATATATATATATATATATATATATATATATATATATATATATATATATATATATATATATAATATATATACTAAAGATAGGACGGTGCTACAAGTAACTTCTAGCATTAATCTCTATTCAATTAACCAAAATAGTCCCTAAGGTTCAAGTCTCTTTGCAACCTAGGTCCCCACCATTATTTATTTTGACTATTAATCTGTTTTACAAAGAGTCGCTTTAAGGCCCAACTAGACTGTCTTTCAAAATATGTAAATGGGTGATACAGCAAAACTAAGAAAACCATGTTGCCTTGATTTTTAGCATATTTTACCATTTTGAATCGTAAGAGATAAACAAAATCAATCCCAAATCCTTATCCGAAATCCAAATCGGACCAAAACAAATCCAACCACAACACAGGCTAAATCCCACGCACTATAATCCTAACCCTAAACCCTTGCCTCGCCGTGAAGGGTTTTACCAAAGAAAAAAAGCGAACGGGAGGGGTTGTGGTGGCGACGGTGGTGAGGTAGCGGTGGTGGTGGCGCGTGGGGGTGTTTGGTGGCGACTCACGAGCTGAGAAGCTCCAGAAATGAAGAAGGCGAGCCGATCTATTGAATCGGATAAAAAAAAGTATTGCCGAAAAATATTCCGGCGACGGTGGTGGTCGGAAGTTGCGGGTGGTCGGTGGTGAGGGGTGAGAGAGGAGAGAAAGAGTGTGTGTTTAAGAGAGAGAGTGAGAAAGAAATAAATCAAATAAAAAATTTGTTTTATAAAAGTTTAAGGGACAAAACATGTGCAAATAAAACTCAAAAGTTGGTAGTGAAAATAGGGACGGAGGGACCAAACTTGCCAAGATGGCTAAACTTTTCATAAAAACACTCTGGGACCCATTTGACGTACCAAACGGACTTGAAAAATTACGAAACTTGCACCATTGTTCACGAAATAATTTTTCTGATAAAAACAAGTATAAATACACATAACTTTCTTGAAATCAATTTTCTTGACAATTACGGTTCGTTATGTGCTTTCTAGGTTGTGTCGATTTAATCAAGGGACATGGCAGTGACGTTTACTATAACAACATTGTAACACCCGAAATATACTGAACTAAAACTATCTTACGACCCATACCTTTCGCGACCGAAGCAATAAATAGTAGTTTAAAGCTTGATCGAAGCGGCAATTATCAAGAAAAAATATCTGAATTGGGCCTCGGGGTCACATATAATAAGATCCAAAATCTCTAAAAAACACTTAATAAAAAACGATATAGACCAAAAAAAATTTACTCATATAAGAATTACTATATCAAACCTACTTGCCCATTAACGAAACAGAGCAATCCAACTATTCAAACCAAATAAATACACAAACATATTTTCCGGTCATTCATTAGTTCAAAATTCACGTCTACAAAAGCAATCCCGCTGCATCACGCGGGTTTCCACACTCGTTTTCATAACCCAAACACAACTCATGTATTAACCGTGTTAAAAAACTTAACTCGAACCCACAGCTGTATAACTTGTTTATGACACGAGCCCGTTTATCTCTTAGAAAAACCTCTGATTATTTTCATGTTGGTTTCGAATTGTATCATAAATTATCACCCTTAATTGCGAGAATAAGTCTTGCGTGTTGTCAATAAACTCAAACTGCATTGTCAACCAAATAGATTACCATTTTCTTTATTTTATTTCAAATATGAACATAAACCATTAGGATTTTATTATTCATTGAACAATAAAGTCAGATGACAATATGCAAAAATAGTCTCTTCAATTGTACTTTTGTTGCAGAAATAGTCCTTGAAAAATTGGAAAACATGTATAGATGAGATTGCAGAAACAATTACAATCAAACCCACACCGTTTAAAAATGAGCTAATCTTAGATTCAATTTTATGGGTTTATGCTTTAAATTTTCAATTTCGATAATTTTTAGTAAATCTATAAACTTAACAAATACCATGTACTTTAAACTTAAAAAAATATTTATAATTAATATTAGCTATAATTCCCGTGCGCACACGAGGTTCGGACAATAATTTTACCTAATAATAGTACTTCAACTATTTTTGTTCGAGTTTGAAAGTGTGGCCAAATTTTGTTTTTAATGTTATTCTTTAAATAGTCTAATCTATAATACTTAAAGATTCAATACACTAATTTAATGTGCAAGTGTGAATGTGCAAAACACAAAGTACGATACAAACATGTTAAAGCTTCACAAACTCTCTCAATTTAATGTCGACAATAGGTAATTCGACATTTACTCTACATTGAATCTCATTAATTGATGCATCTCTTTACTTCCCCATCCATGAGTTGCCAAAGAGTGCTTCACATTTACACCAAATTATTAGAAGGAATGCTAAGCACTCATGAATTCTGCATTGAATATTCATGAATTCTACACTGAATTTCATTAATTGATGCATCTCTTTGCTTCCTCATCCATGAGTTGCCAAAGAGTGCTTCACATTTACACCAAATTATTGAAAGGAATGTTAAGCATGCTTGACATTTACACTGAATAATTGGAATGAACTCTAAGCATAGTGGACTTATAAACTACATAAATGTGTCATGTATAAATGAGGTATAGACTTTTTTGTCTTCCCATACATTGTAATTCATTCCAATATATCTGACTATAACTGAACATCCACAACATTATGTTTGCAGATGTTCCAAAAGCCAGCTCTCCTGAACTTCAAGCTGACATCAACAACAACATGTCTGCAGATCTTCTAGAGTCCAGCATGTCTATAGAGGTTGCAAGTGCCATTTCTGAAGCTGCAAACATCACAAAGGCCACATCTGAAGTTGCAAACAACACCTCAGAATTTTTCCTTGATGGCCTAAATGTGGATGTGACTGGCACTATTGTGGTCATGATATGTAGGATGTGGGATGTTAGTGTTGTGATTGGGCGTTACTTGAGTACTGACTTTGTGGTGTCTGATGCTAAGGAAAGTTTTAAATATTTTACTTACCTTAATCACATCTAATTTTTATACAACCTTCTTGCAGGGTAATGTCATCCATTGCACTGCCAAGGCATTTGTAGAACATAATTTTCTAAGGTTAAAAGAAGGTGGTCTTTACTCTATTAAAAATTTTGTTGTTCTGCCTAACAAGGAAGAGTATCGCATTAGAAAGGACGATACCTTTATGCTTGAATTTGATGGCTCAACAAGCGTGAGGAAAGCTTTGGTCAAGCCTGATGGTTTTGTCAAGTATCCTTTCGAGTTGGTAGATCAGGACAACATTCAACCTACAGACAACAAGTATCTCATTGGTGAGTTTCTATTGCTTTTAAGGATGTACCATAATCGCTACATCTACATGATATGGTTATACTAACATGTAAATGAATACATTGCAGATGTTGCCGGTTATGTCACAAATGTAGGTAAGATAAACTATACAAAGACAGGATCCAAGAATCTTGATTTCTACTTGGCCAATGAGAGGTTGTTACCAGTTTCAATCTACTATTATATTTATGCATTATAGTTTTAAGTAAACGGTTAAATACGTTGAAATAAATTAGGAAGTGCTCACCTTTTGTTGTAATTTCTTATTGTATGAAACAAGGGATAGTCAATAAGGGTCACCCTTTGGGGAGGCCTTGCTGATGTCTTGATTGAAAAGAAATCACAGCATGTCGGCCTTTGCCTAGTTGTGGTAACCTCAATAAGTGCAAGACATTAAAATAGTTAGTGTTCATCCTCTTTGCATTTTTCCATATTTAAAAACTTTTGCATAATAATTTAAAAGTGCTTATTACCTCACAGATAAGCTTTATCTATCAAGCAGTTCATCTACAATGATTCTCGATGATGCTTATATTCCCGCTGTGAAAGATTTGAAATCGAGAAACAAGTAGTTAGTCACGCACTTTTTGTGTTCATTATTGAAAAGTAAAAAAGTATTGGAACTCTTAAAATTACCATGTATTTGTCTGTTGGTAGTGAGGAGTTATCACGGTCAGGTTCCCGTGTTGACCACTCCCAGCCAAAGGAAGGGACTCTCGAAAACTTACTCATGTGGGCCCGCAATCGTAAAAATGATGTATGCATCCTTTTTAAAGACCCCTATGTGTATACTTTTACCCCATTGTATACAATTTATAAAATGGTTATTTTTCCCAGACCGCAACTTTCATCTTTAAGGAAAAGATCGACTGTGTGATGACAAGGAAGGGATGGATTTACCGTCATGTGGTGGGGAGAAATGCAAAAAGGTGTCACTCGAAAGGATGGAGGGTTTTGGTGCGATGCATGTGACAATCCAATTGCATACCCTGTTTTGAGGTAATATTATGAATTATGATTATGCAATGTGAACCATAATGCAATAAGTAATATCGCTGATGTACCACGTGCAACATATGTGTCACACCCTCGCCGGAGGCGGAAACACAATGTGTAACGGAAAGGAACATAAGCACAAGATAATAGAACATACCAACATTAAGATTCAAAAGAAAGAGTACACCATTACAATACCAGTTTAGCCGACATCGGAAAATATAATACAAAGTTTAGATCCCAAAATATTGCGTTTTATTACATAACGATTTGTAGTGACAAGTGAAAACTTCATTATGCAAGACCTGGTAGAAAAAGATTACTAACGATCACCGAAGCAATGAGAGAAAAAACGGGTCAACTATGAAAATAGTTGGTGAGTATACACGTTTGGTAAACCAAAAACTCGTAAGAGAGAGTCAAAGGTTTTCGGTCATCGGAAATAGTCCACAAGCAAAGGCATTGTAAATCACTCGGTTCCAAGTTCGCCCATACAAAACTTGCAACACGTGTTTCACAACCATTGCACAAAATATAGCGTATCAAGTAGTCAAGTATAAGTGGTCATAAAAGTTCACAATATAGTACCCGGATATAATGATGTATGCCAGGAAGCCCTAGAATAAATAATATGCGTCCCGTAACATAGTGGACGAGAGGTTGGCCGACCTCTAATAGCGCTATCCATACTACCTACTAATAGGAGACTAAAAATGTGAATGTACGAATAGTACATCATACAACTATTATATACAATTAAGAACACTCCGAACATGGGAGAATTTGCACACTCCACCAATAAGGCGAGAATTGGTATTGCTCCGTTCACATAGGGAGACTTTGCACACTCCACCAATAAGGCGAGAATTTTAGGTCATAGTACGTACGGTTCAATAAGTTCAAATAAGGCATAATTTCGTAATTAAGTTCAAAGGTTTGATTCAAGTTCAAAGGTTAAAGTAAAATGAGTTCATAAACTAGAAATCAATTTAGTTCAAGTATGGTTCATGCATCTCGCCCCAAAATATAGTAAAAACGGTAAAAAGGGGATTGTGAATACTCACTTGGTTAAATGATGCGATGGCTAAAGTGAGTACATTGAAATGAGACGCATGTCTCTAACCGCGACCTATTATAAATGATATGATCTATAATAAGTCATGATGTAATGTTATGCATGCAATTCATATGATATCTATACCACTTGTGAATTTTTGAAAATAACGTTTATCGTCGAAAAATAATCTTATAACGTCTTAATAATTTATAAATTACTTTACAAGTATTTATGTTGAAATGATATCCTACGATAGTCATTTAATGATTTATTATGAAATTATAGCTTTTCGTCGTAAAACAATGTCATTTGACAATTTCATGAAAGTGACTAAATGGCCTCGAAAAGCTAGTCGTAAAATGGTGCACATCGAGTGTTAGGAAACAAACTCCACGGTTTTGGAAAGCTTGTAACATTATCTCAAAGTTTTAGCTTTTAAGTTTTTATCATAGAGGTCTCGATCATGGAGAAAAGCATAGGTAAAGTAAGGTACTTGTACCAAAAATATTGTTTAAGGTAACTTTTGGCAAAGTTTGAGTGACCGTATTTTACTCGTTACAACTCCGTTTGACGAACAGTTGGACGTTTTGGAAAATAGGCTAGGGGAACTTACTTTTACTAGAAGACATCATTTTATAAAAAGTACTCCATCAATGTTAAAAACGACCCTCAACATGGTCATTCGCGGCCGTAATGTTTGTCTATTAGAAAATATATTAGTTATGCTTATATAAAATAGTTACGGCAACCTTGTTTAAACGTGTGTAATTTAATCGTTACAAGTCCGTTTTCTACGTTTTATATGTCCTTCGCTTCATGTTAAAGTATACTAATATATTTTTGATAAGTCGACTCTTTTAATATCGCTTAAGACTCATTTTTGACTCGTAAAAGTTTGAGACAACATGCTGAAATATTCTGAAAATATAGTTTTCGTCGTTAAACTTGAAAATAGCATAACTTCTTCGTTATAACTCCGTTTTAACCCATTCAAGCGGCCACGTTTTCGTTTTAAAGTATATTTTCTGAATATCTAGCCCAAAAATTTTTACCAACTTTCGAAATTTCCAGAATTCACAGAAATGATCAGACCCTTATATATAGTTGTCGAAATGGATTTTTCTCGCGTAAAACTTATTCTAACCACTTCAAACCAACGCCAAAGCTATTCTAAACCTACCATACACCTTCTTAGGGTGTCATGGGTTCCTAGACATCATCAAAAATGATATATTTCGAGGAATAATTATAGGATGATATATATGTCATAATAAGTAATAAAAACACTAAAAGTGGTATAAATTCATATGTAACTTGCATGTTTTCTTGCAAAAATGATGAAATGACCAAAGTATGAACATCGAAAAATAAAAATGATCATGAAATGCTTACTAGTGTAGTGATGAGGTTTTAGAACAAGGTTTTTCCTAATTACTCTAGGTTTTTATTTCAAAACCCAAAATAGAAGTAATACTAGAGTTGTTTAACACTTGATCCTTGAAAACTTATGATTTCTTCTTGAGGTTTCAAGCTTGGCCGAACCCTTCAAAGGAGATGAGAGGATTTGAGTAGTTTTTCACCTTATGATAAGTGTTGTATGTGTTTTTTTTTAATTGTTATTATTTAGGATATTGTAAATATCTAATAAGGATGATATAGGTGTCATGTAACTTCAAGATCTTTTTATGAAATGTGATGACTCAATAGGGAGGTCGGCCATGGGTTTTTAGGGGAAGAATTGGACGAGTTGTGATGACTAAATGTGTTTAAATGTAAGAATTATGTATATTAAGTAAATATAGTTTGGTATTTAGTGTAGCGTTAGCTAAAAACAAATTTTTACGGAACAAAATAAAATATATCCAAGTCATAAAAATTATAAAAATACATTTCTTACAAAAATTTAGTGAAATAGTAATTACCGAGTAGTATTTACGAAAACCGTCGTAATTATATAAATATAACAATTTATATACAAAATAAATTCAAAACACCGGGTAAACTAATAATATTATTTTTATAATCTTAATATGAGTATAAAAATATATCATAATAATTTTTGGAAGTGTCGGATCAAATGCTCAAAATAAATGATTACGCGATAGCGTTTATTTAATAGGAAATTATGCGTTTCATGTAAAATGCAAAACCATGCATAAACTAATGTGATGATGATGTTACTAATGATATATAGACTAAATCTAGTCTATATGAAATGTCCTCGATGATATGTTCATGAATTCACAGCTAAACCTTTAAGGTTATGCGAATTTGATACTCGTAAACCTAATTTACGATAAATGATGAATAGTGAAGCATGAATAGTGATTTTCTCCGGGAATGAATATTGTGTCGTGAATAGTAAAATTTTGAAATACGTTCTCAGAATATCAAATCGACTCTAAAAATGATGAATAGTAAAACGATGAATAGTAACCGATGAATAGTAAATTCCCGAGATGAATAGTAAATTTGAGAAATGACCGAAAATTGAGAATTGTGACATTCTTCCCCGGTTAGAGGAATCACGTCCTCGTGATTCAATTATTGATACTATAGTCCGAACCTCGACAAGAGTTCTTAAAGTTCATGCTCGTACGAATAGTCTAAATGATCATGACAATGCTCATGCATATGGGTTCCTCATCCAACTAAATACATGCCCGTGATTAGATTTGATGGGGTAAACTTACCCAACACCGAACGTATCCCTCAAAAGACCTTTTGAGTAATAACTTGACTCTTAGCTTGATTTTCGCAACTCATCAAACAAGAACTGTCACTAGATCAAGCTAGGAAACAAGTTATTAGTAAGATAGGATTCAACATCCTTGAATGAAGTCTTTTGAAAGATTCGTTTGATCTTGGATTTGCTTACGCAAATCAAATCAACAAAATAATTTACAACTAAGGTCGATATCGATAGGTCTCAAATTAATCAATGTCGTGAACGTGGTAAAAACTGGAAGAAAGTTATGCACTCAAAATCATGTTGTACAAAAATAAGGTGGTTGTCGAAGAATGTACCCTACGCGTTGCGGGCTTCCCGGGCCCATATAGAATGCTCGACCACGCTGGGAACATCAATGTTCTGATCTTGTAGGCCTTCTATTGCCAACGCCGATTTGACGATTACCTTCTTGGTTGGGAGTTCTTTTCAACTTCTTTGGACGTATTCCGAAGGTGATCCACTTCCACACTCATAACATGCTTTGTCCTTGGTTCCCGCCTGTTGAGCAATTTCGCGCGAAGTGGCCCGTCCTTCCACATTTGTTGCACTTTGAGCAGTCTCCTGAGTGATGATAGTTACATCGAGTGCACATAGGATGTAGACCTGCGTATCTTTTGGGCCCTTGAGTTATTGCTCCGTAGTTTCTGGTTATTCGCTGCCTCTTGTTTTGCTGATCCCGTCTGGCTTCTGGTGATCCTCCTCCGCTGTCCACTATCGTTTGCTTTTGTTAGTCCTCCGCACTGATCACATCATTTGTCAAGAGATACGCCATACCCACAGCGGCTTGCAGAGTGGTTGGGTTTGATGAGGTGACATCCCTCCTAATTTTCGATATCAATCCCCATATATATCGGTCGATCAACTTCTCCACTGTGGAAACCATGTGAGGAACCATCCTAGTTAACTCGTGGAAACGGATCGTGTACTTGTCTACTTCTACTCCAACCATCAAGTGATTCCAAAATTCCGCTTCCAGCTTCTACACTTCATCTTTTCATAGCATCATCAAGTAGTTTCTTAAATGCTTCCCAAGATAACGCATTTGCAGTCCCTCTTCCTCTAGTCTGCAGTTGGTTGTTCCACCAGGTCAATGCTCGACCCTGTAGTAG
Organism: Chrysanthemum makinoi; assembly: GCA_910596185.1. Classification (NCBI taxonomy): domain Eukaryota; kingdom Viridiplantae; phylum Streptophyta; class Magnoliopsida; order Asterales; family Asteraceae; genus Chrysanthemum; species Chrysanthemum makinoi. The sequence goes on along the minus strand of OU343217.1, from coordinate 159,198,228 downwards.
ACCAGCAGAGAACTCAACCTTGTTTTCTTTAGTACATTTCATGATACTAAGTTTTGACTCAACATTTTCGAACCAGGTTAGCAGTCCTATGGCACCCTCGGTACCATAAAATTCCATTGGCTTGCATGTCATGAAAGTCTTGTAGCTGCATCCATGACCAGTGTTTGAAGTACCTTCTCCAACGTTGGTTCGTCTAGCATCAAGGTGAGTCATAATTTGGGTGAGTAGATCCGCTATTCCAGCCGCGTTGTTGTTTGGATTGTCATTGTTGTTTAGGTTGGGATTGTTATTTGGATTAGCGTTGTTGTTGACTCCTGACCATGTGTTTCTTGCAGCCATGATCCTGCAATGGACCAAAACATCGGGTTGAGTAAATGACACTCGAACGAAGGCAGATGAGGTTTAGAACGGTGGTAATATGTGTTATAGTGATCGAAATATGACAGGAACAGAGACATGCTATGCCTAATAAGTCGAAAGGTGGGAAAAGAGAAGGTATAAACAAGGTACGGTAACGTAACCGTGAATATAAAACCATGCTATGCATACCCACCACCAATGCAGCCAGACCGCACTCTAAAGACTGACTAAACATGATTTAAAACTACCACTCTTATCATTGCATGGTTCTTCATGAATTAGACATAGTTGATCAGGCTATGTATAATTTATGATTAACGATGCAACGATAGGACTAGTTGACTCGGATGATGTTCGATGTTTAACAAAACTTTATTCCAGTTATAGTTGCGATTTTTATTTTTGAAAAATCGGCATTCTCTATAACCTATGGCTCTGATACCAATGGTCACACCTCACGGAGGCGGAAACACGAGGTGTAACTGAAAGGAACATAAGCACAAGATAATAGAACATACCAACGTTAAGATTCAAAAGAAAGAGTATACCATTACAATACCAGTTTAAAGCCGAGACGGCAAATATAATACAAAGTTTAGATCCCAAAATATTGCGGTTTATTACATAACGATTTGTAGTGACAAGTGAAAACTTCATTATGCAAGACCTGGTAGAAAAAGCTTACTAATGATCACCTGAAATGCAATGAGAGAAAACGGGTCAACTATGAAAATAGTTGGTGAGTATACACGTTTCGTAAAATAAGAAAACTCGTAAGAGAGAGTCAAAGGTTTCGGTCATCGGAAATAGTCCACAAAGCAAAGGCATTGTAAATCCACTCAGTTCCAAGTTCCGCCCATACAAAACTTGCAACCTGTGTGTTCACAACCCATTGCACAACATATAGCGTGTCAAGTAGTCAAGTATAAGTAGTCATAATAGTTCACAATATAGTACCACGTATATAATAATGTATGCCAGGCAAAGTGTCACACCCCCCAAATTACCCGTTTTGCAGCGGAATGGAATTCCCGGGGGATGATTGTCATAGCACCACAATCACAGTTATATTGAACGACCTAAAGTGTTGTTTGAAAAGAACATCGTTTGATATATTAAAAACATTCAGAGTTACAAAGATAGGTCCCAAATGAAAATCAACATGTGCGGAAAATAAGTTTGGTACAAGTCAAACGATATTTTTAAAGTGTATAAATCCCATGTGAGACGCGTCGTCACCGCGACTCTATGATATGCCCACATGCATGCCATGAAGTGAATGCCTTAGTTACCTGAAAATACATTGCTAAAAGTGTTAACACAAAGGTTGAGTGAGTTCATAGAGTTCATGTAAAACGCTTTATATACTACACCACAAGTATAGGCCATGTATGACAAATATGTCACATAAAATGTTACAATTACTATAAGCACATGACACCAAGCTAGACGATCATGATGTTCGCCCCAACAGAGTGTTTTGCCAAACAACTCAAATAATGATATTAAATGAAATGCATCCGTTTGACCAGTTGGAATCCACCAACCCGAATGGAGGAGTCACCCTCAATAGATCTATCCACTCACCGCCACCCAGTAATTAACGGTTCATGATTTCGATCGGGGACATTCAATTGGCAATGAAGTAACTTAAGCAATATAATGAATTTGATATACTTGGTATCGTAATAAAAATGATGTGCAATGTATTCTCCCCGTAGGTTTGAAATAAAGTAAAAACTTGAATAAATCGGGCTATGAAAACTCACCTGTTGCAATGATAATGATGATATAATGGCAATATCAAATGAGTCGCAACCTCTAACCGTGACCTATTATGAATGATATGTTCTATGATAAGTTATGATGTAATGTTATGCTTGCAATTCGTATGATATCTATACCACTTGTACATTTGAAAATAATGTTTAACGTCAAAATGTATGTTTATGACATCTCGTCATATTATAAAATACTTTACAAGTATTTACGTTGAAATGATATCCTACGATAGTCATTTAATGATTTATTATGAAATTATAACTTTTCGTCGGAAAATAATGTCATTTGACAATTTCATGAAAGTGACTAAACGGCCTTGAAAAGCTAGTCAGAAATGGTGCACATCGAGTGTTAGGAAACAAACTCAACTGTTTTGGAAAGCTTGTATCATTATCTCAAAGTTTTAGCTTTTAAGTTTTTATCATAGAGGTCTCGATCATGGAGACAAATGTAGGTAAAGTATGGTACTTGTATACAAAATATTGTTTAAGGGTGGTTTTCGCAAAGTTTCAAAGGACAGATTTTACTCGCACAACCTCGCTTGACGAACGGTTGGACATTTTGGAAATTAGGCTAGCGAACTTACTTCTACTAGTAGACATCATTTTATAAGAAAAAGTACTCCAAATTAGTTCTCCAAATTTGTTCTCCAAATTTGTTCTCCAATTTAGTTCTCCAAATTTGTTCTCCAAATTAGTTCTCCAAATATTTTAACTACTTTACAAACATTTATCCATATACTTTGTTTTACAAACATCTTGACCCGCTTGACCCAAAATGGGTCAAAAGTATATAAAAGGGATACGCAGAAAAAAAGGGTGTTTGGTTTGTTTAAACGCGTGTAATTTAATCGTTACAAGTCCGCTTTACATTTTATATGTTCTTAGCTTCGTTAAAGTATACTAATATTTTTGATAAGTCGACACGCTAATAACGCCAAGACTTATTTTTGACTCGTAAAAAGTGGAAACAACATGCTGAATTTTCTGAAATAATAGTTTCGTCGTCAAACTTGAAAATAGCATAACTTCTTCGTTATAACTCCGTTTTAACCCGTTCAAGCGGCCACGTTTTCGTTTTAAAGTGTATTTTCTAAATATCTAGCCCAAAATTTTTTACCTACTGTCTAAATTTCCAGAATTCAAAAATATGATCAGACCTTTAAATAAAGTTGTCGAAATGAGTTTTTCTCGCGCAAAACCTATTCTAACCAATTCAAACCAACGCCGAAGCTATTCTAAACCTACCATACACCTTCTTAGGGTGTCATGGGTTCCTAGACCTCATCAAAAGTAATATGTTTCAAGGATTAATTATAGGATGACATATATTAACTTATAGTACTTAAAAACAATTAAAGTGGTATAGATAAGCATATAACTTGCATGTTTTTCCTCAAGCATGATAAAATGACCATAATATGAATATGAAAGATGAAAAATGAGCATGAAATGCTTACTAGTTACTTGATGAGGTTAAATGAACAAGGGTTTATCCTAAATACCCTAGGTTTTTATTTCAAAACCTTGCTTAAGAGTATGCTAGGGTTATGAAATTAACTTGACTTGAAGAAAAAATGATCTCCTTGTCTTGGCTCACCCTTGGCCGGTTCTAAGGAAGAAGGAAGAAGAGAGTAGTTTTTATTTTTACACTATGATATTATGTATGTATGTGTAATGGTTAGTATAAATATAATATAAGTATTATGTCTAAGATATTTGTACACATAATGGTTGAGTCATCCATATGTTGGTCGACATACATAAAAAAAATGAGTAGATGTATTTGAGTAGATAAGTACTTGTGTGTAGAAGTAAAAGTATAGTTACTTAAGAATAATTAGTAACTTGTGTACATATTTGGGCTTTTAGGGTAACGTTAGCTAAAAATAAATTTTAACGGATCAAAATAAAATATATTGAGGTCATAAAAATTATAAAAATACATTTCTTACAAAAATTGAGTAAAATAATAATTATCGTGTAGTATTTACGAAAACCGTCGTAATTATATAAATATAACAATTTATATACAAAATAAATTGAAAACATTGGGTAACTAATAATATAATTTTTATAGTCTTAAAATGAGTATAAAAATATATTAGGATTATTTTTGGAAGTGTCGGATCAATATTCAAAATAATGTTTACGCGATAGCGTTTATTTAATAGGAAAATAAACGTTTAATGTAAAATGCAAAACCCATGCATAAATTGATATGAAATGATGTTACTAATGATGTGTAGACTAAATCTAGTCTATATGAAATGTCCTCAATGATTTTACATGAATACGCAGCTTAACCCTCTAGGTTCGCTACAGATTTGATACTGAAACCTAGTTTACGAAAAATGATGAATAGTGACTCATGAATAGTGATTCCTTTGATGAATAGTGAAATTCCCAAAGTTTTTAAAATGACCTGAAATTACGAGTTGTCACATTCTACCATCCAAAAAGGAATTCAGTGAATTCACCCATGTTGGGTTCTACGGTGTTACTTGTGAAAAGGTGAGAATATTTGAGTCCATTGGGTCGCCCAATGTTTTTCTCAATCGTACCACGCCCTTCCAAGACGGGACTTTGAACATAAATCTGTTGCCAACTTGAAATTCTAATGGTCTGCGACTTATGGAACATACTTCCAATATTTTTGTCGTATATCGACGTGAGCTTATCTAGCTATATGTTGTTACGTAATCATTTTTGATTTGTACGATTTCCGTGTTGTTTCATGAATAATTCATGGACTAATGAGTTGGACTTTTCCGATTTTGACCAAAGGAATGAGTGATTGACACCTCAACCTTAGAGTGCCTCAAATGGTGTAGTCAATATGTTCATGTAATAACTATTGTTGTAAAGCAACTTGTTCGATGAAGAATGATTTGCCTAATCATTTCTAGAAAATTACACATGCCTTTAGTATATCTTGTAATGTTTGAATTGTTCTCTCGCTCTAACCATTGAGCTGAGGATAATAGGCGGTACTCATGTCCTAGTAGGTTCCATGGGAATCTTGAAATGATTGTCAGAAGTCTAAGGTAGATCGAATAGCTTATAATAGGTACAACTGAAATTGATACCACGTGTCTCGTACAAATCTCAAAATGTTAAGTTCTGGCTGAAAAGGACCTTATTAAAGAATAGATTATGTGGTAACAGTTGTGATTCCTCATGTTTCTAGTGCTAGCTAATTTCATGACTTGAGTCTTACTCTTCTAAGGTGCTTAGTCTCCATTACTACAATGTTTATTGTTTGATGATGACTCTCTTAATTTCTCTTATCGAAATATTTCCACACTCTATGTCAGAAAGTCACAAAACCTTAAATATTTAAGTGATGTAGTGTAGTGGTTGATTTTCAAGATTTGTTCCGATATTGAGTGCTTCTAAAATATTTCATCACTTAGATTGTTATCATGCTAGGAAGAAAAATAGATATCACTCATACTATGTCAAGAATGTTTGTTCTAATTTCACTTGTAGATGGAGAGTCATTGATTGTCCGAGGTGTTTAAAACCTCGTATCTCTTTAATATGAAAGTGAGGTTATCTGTAATTTCTAGAGAACACAATGTCTTAGAGAAAGTTTATATCGATAACCTTAATTTAACTAAATTTTCCTTTAAGGGAAACTCATTGTAGGGAAGTTTACATATTGTTGAGGCCATGTTTAATGGAATGTTATGCGTATTTCCAGCTAGAAGACTTGGTTGATCCCTATAGTGTTGCTTAGTGTGTATTCTTTCGCATCAAATCTTATAACTCGGTCCTGCTAGTACTTTTGAAATGATAGAATTTGGCTTCTAATCCAAAGATAGTGGTTCAGAATGTCCCGTGATGTCTTAAGATTTTTATTGAGTTTTGAATCATCTTACTACATACTTCTAGTCCTTGTGGAAATTCTGAAATCATGTCATTGTTTTCTTGTATCGAGGAATCCTCCTCATAGATGGTATAGAAGCCTTTCCTTGAAAGGTCACTCGTCAAATTTAACTTTATCGGTTGAGTGAGGGATGAATGGCGAGGGCTTCTATAGAGTGTTAACAAAAAAGAAATATTTATGAACAATTTATCCGACATGCTTTGCTTTGAGTGAAGATTGTTTTCATGACATAATTCTTCCTAAATTTTACATAGGTGATCAGGCCATGTATAATCGAGACCGATGTGATGCTTGGTTTTTGTTGAAATGGTATTATGTTCCTCCGAAGTTTTAAATGGTATTCAATGTTTTGTTTTGTAAGATAATGGCTCAATAATTTTTCGAGTAACATGAAAATCGTTTCGCATGATGGTATTAAATAGTTGATAAAATGACTAAAAACCAATTGATATGGTGGTAAATCTAAACAACTTGTTTTAAAACTTTATGAAACAATGTTTCTAAGATAGTGTAGAATAGCTTGAAATAAAATTAAGTGAAATAATGTTATGAAATAAGAGTAAAGTAACTTGAAATATAATTTGTTGAATGGTTTGTAGATACACTGGGAAAACCTCATAGAATGGTAATAGTCTCCTAATTGGTCAAGAATAAAGTTACCTAACCCTGGTAGTAAGATTTTTAGAGGTATTGTCGCTAAAATGATTGAAAAATTCAGGGCAATTGGAATAAGGAATGAAATAAACAAAGGCCAGGATTATCGTGAGATAATAAATGATAAAGAT